>VBSM01003176.1:27266901-27286901 GCA_008086735.1 Cheirogaleus medius
AAGTCCAAAGGTTAATATAATAGCACCTTTTTCTAATTAGATCTCATAATGACCTGTGAATATTCAAAACTTTCAAGCCTAAATAGCTGAGTATTTCTAAATTGACATTGAGTAACTGTTAAGATATATATATAGATATCTAGCACTGTTGCCCTTCAGTCAATTAACATTATTTTGGACATCCTATAATTTTAGCTAAAGATTTGACCTCTTGCATAGTGGTGTGTTTTAATATTCTTGCTCTGAGAAGACCTAGGAGGTCCCCCTACTCTGTTTCCTAATCCTCTGCTCTTCTTCCACTACCTCCTCAGCCAAAGCACTGCAATATCATGTGTATCTGGTTCATCTGGGTTACTGGGTTGGATTTTATTTGAATAAAATACCTTGTGGTAAAGTCTCAAGTTCTTAATAAAGAAGAATAACAAGTAGGGTGTATTATTCAAAAACAAGCACACACACAAAAAACTTTTACATGATCATTATAAAGGTATTTTTCTTTTTTTAATTATTATTATTTTTTATTTCAGCATATTATGGGGGTACAAATATTACAGTTATGTATATTGCCCACGCCCCCCTCCCCCCTCGAGGCAGAGCCTCAAGCATGACCATACCCCATATGTTGCACATCTTACTCATTATGTTTGTATATACCCATCCCCTCCTCCCCCCTCCCTCCCGCCCAACACCCGACAAATGTAATTTTTCATTGCATTCTCAGAAAATTTTAATATGCAAAAACTTTATTTTATTATGTCACTGCTCTGTACAAAAATATGTCTGAACTGAGACACAGGGGGCTGAAACAGGATTAAGCCAAGACCCTTCAACCATTCTCAAAAACCTATGATCTGGCCTCAACCTACCTATGTACAACAGTATTTCTGAATAACTTGTATTCCAGACTCAAAACATCATCTTAGAAACACTGTGCTCAGTTCCTATTCCAAGTCATTCTTCATGCTGACTCAGTCTGTGCTTTCCCTATCAAATCTCCATGTGTACACATAACCTGGAAGTTCCTTCTACCTTGTTCTACCTATTCATATCCTATCTACCATACAAGGACCAACTCATATCATGTATACTCCCTAAAGGTTTTGTTTGACCTGTCCAGCTTTCACTGATTTTCTATTTTAACCCTCCAAAGCAATTTTGTTGATAATTCTGATGCTCAAAACTACAAAATCTTTGAATCCTAAAACCGTACCAAACATAAAGATATTCTTATTTAATGTTCCCATTTTTCATATCAGAAAATAGGTGACTTTCCAAGTGTTTCAGTAGAGGCACAGCCAGGACTAATATACATACTGGCCTATACAATGTTTCTTGGAAGCTTGTTATTTCTGCCATCCCATGTTGTCTTAATCACATACAATCACATACACTTAACTCTTTCTAGTGGTAGTTGTACATTGTCTTGCCTACTGGACTGTGAACTTCACAGATTAGGAGACCTTATACATAGCAAGCACCCAGTAAACACACGTTGATTGAATAAATTATGTGCCATCAAATCACTAAGAGTTTCATTTGCACTAATTCTAAAATGGAAAATTTCTCTTTGGAATTAAATATTCTTGGAATTCTTTTCATTCAGAATTAGTGGAAAAGGTATCAGAGCTAGGAAAGATGTAAATAAAATTGTCCCTAATGGCTATACTGATAGGCTGTCAATTTACTATAATAAACCAACCAAAGTCAATAATTACTAATGTTCATTTTTTGAAAGATCTAATTGTCACCAATACAATGTCAGAGAAAGAAATAAAAAGTAGCAAAAGAAGTTTGAGCATCCCAGAGAATAAAACTGCTTAAAAGTGACAGCACCTATTGGTGGAATCCTTTAAAAAAATAAAATTTCTATTATAATTATCTCTATTTTTATTAGGTTTCTTATTTTTAGAACTCAAAGTGCTCCATGTTTTCACTTGTCATGTTGTATGCCAATTCAAAAGAAATGGAACACAATGAAACCACATGCCTTTTGTGGGTTGCAAGATAAATAGAGAATTAGTCTCTTCTTATGGCCATTAGCAATATCTTTCTCTTCCTATCCGCATTACAGGATATGAGAGCCATTTAATTTATTTCTGAAAGAAAAAGTGGATAGCTCTGTAGTGTTCATTTTTCCAAATTCTTCGAGGTGCCATGTGTTATATACCATCATAGGATAATTAGGTTTTCTTCCAGGAAAAATGCTTCCCTCCACCATAGAAACATCCCTGGCAATTCAAATAAAATAAAAGAATCCCTTTAAAGAAACTCCCTCTTTCTTCCGTGCTCACCATTTCTTTATTATGGATCCTATCCTCAGGTGGAATTATCTAAAGGTTTTTAATTATAAAGGTGTAATTTAGCACAATAAATTTTATGTACTTAGTATTTTGATTAACTTGTAAGTGTGGCATAAAGTAATACTGAATAGTTTAGGCACCTCATTTATAATCTTTAGTCATGCAGCAGTGGTTAAGTGGTTAAGAATATAGCGGGCTTTGAGGATAAAATGCTCAGGTTTGAAGTCTGTCTCTTTTACTTCCTAGCTATGTGACCTTGGGGAAGCTACTTAACCTCTCTCTACCTCCGTTTCCTTACCGATAGTGCAGGGACAAAAAGTGCCTACTTAATACATTTGTTATGAGGGTTAAATTATTTTGTATATATGGAAAACACCTGAAACAGCGCCTGGGTCATAAGTGACTAATAAGCATTAGATACAGTTATGATACAATTATAACCTTATTTTTTTGAAGAAGAAGATATGGTATAAATGATTTTTAAACATTATATGAGCTTAATTAGCTCTAAAAATATTTTAGTCCCACTCCCCAAAGTGGGATTTTTATTACTGTATCAGAAAAGTCATAAAACGAAAACATTATTTGCCTCACATATCAAATGACAGGCATTAGTGTTATTAATGATGATCTATATTTCCTTAAATGTATATTTAAAGTAATAAAAGGAAAAAAATAACATAACATATTGCTATAATTATTTCAAAAACTTATTTATCAACACATTTTGGATCACTAAAATACTCAGCCAAAAGCCCAGGTTATGTCTCAGATTACATTTAGATCAACATAGGAAAGTAAATTTCAAAGTAGAAGGGCCACCACTGAAATGCTTTGTACAAAGAGCTCCTACATTTATTCTCCTCAGTCATCCATCACTGGCCTCATCATTAGCTTGTCATTAAAATCATTAACATACATGCAGTGAATGGGCCAGGCCCACATCGCATTTGCTATGTATGTTTGGGTTTATGAAATTCTGATAATATACATTCAGCTAGAGAAATCTCAAATAGATTTAAAATGACTAAACAATAAAAATTTTCAAGAGATGTAGCAATATACACACACACATATATATATATATATGTAAGCCTGTCAGAAAATATTTTTTTCTGCCAGAAATTCCTTTATACTGTGGATAAGTAAAGTCCCCTGTATCTGTAATGATGTAGAAAGCATCAATCTCACTTTGACAGGAAAATCCAATAACATATTACCATTATCTCGTATTGCCAATCATTACTTAACAAAAATTTACTGAGTATCTCCCCTATTTAAGACACTGGCTTTCAACATGTATCAAAGAACGTGTACTCTAGCATGAGAAGGGCATATACTCAAAAACTACAACATTGCCAGTTCCAAGTGTCCTAAGTAGCAATTAAGTGATACAGAAAGAGTTAACAGCTGAGAATGATTATTTGCCACTAAGAATATTTCCAATGCTCTAACAGCATTAAAATAACATATGTATTCCCAGTGGAATTCATTAAAGACAGTAAAGTAAGAGCAAGTTCAGATGGACATAAGAGAGAAATTCTTGACTATCCTGGTGATAAAACCCTTTCTGGATTCAAAATCTAATTCTAGATGGTTCAGACATTCATGATGTCATTTTTTCCCAGCTGATTTGAAATTTGTGTACTACTTTCTTCAGCTTCAGAATTTGAGGGTTTTTTGTTTTTTTTTACAGATTAAACTTCAGTCCTTGCTAAAGCCCTTAATACTAAACAAAGTGGAAACTACTTTAAACAAATAGAATTAGTTGTTCCCAGGAATAAGGCAGATGAAAACATTTGAAATATCAAGGACTTAGTTTTTTAAAAACTCAGGAATGAAAAGGAGGAAAAAATATGAATTCTGTCCATGAAATAGAAGACTTCTAATTCAACTATTTCTTTTTAGTCCACTACCTACTATTTACTACAGAATATCACTGCTTTATGTTTCTTGCTTAAGAAGGCATAGCTATCTCCTAATTTGATAAGATTAACACTGGGGAGAATTAGAAAGATATTTGGAACTTCTTTTATAATTAAAGGAACAGAACTATTTAATGATGGAGAGATAGAAAGTCTGTTATTATTCCCTGAGGGAGGTGCAAAGTCAGTAACTAAAATTGAAGTACTTTTAGGAGAATAAAAGTTTCTTCTTCTTAGAAGTGGAAAAAAAAATCCAGCCAACAGACACGGTGTATAAACCATTGGTCTAGGGGCTGATATTGACAAGGGTTCCTTTTCTCATTGAGTTTTCAGTCTAATAGAGGAAGTAAGACACATACACAAATAACTTTGATACAAGGCAGAATGCAATCAATGCCATAGTAGATGAAGTGTTATGCAAGGGGGGAGATAAATTCCTACAATGCAATCAGTGAGTGCTCTATGAAAGAGGGAGGTATCGCTTCAGGTAGGCTTTGAAATATGTGAAAATTTTCATTATACAGAGATGAGAGAAAGGACATTCTGAGTGGAAATGGGGAAAATGGAGAATCTTCGACGTGCTATGGGAATCCCGAGAGTACATTGAGGTAATGAGGGAAGGAGGGGTAGTAATAAAAAACAATGTTAGAAAAGTAGAACAAGGTCAGATGATGAAGGGCTTTGAGTTGCATTTTACAAAGTTTAAATTTAATCTCTACCAGCTGAAGGGCTATTGATAGTTTTGGGGCAGAAGAATGAAAAGATAGAAGGGTTTTAGGAAGGTTAATTTGCAAAGTGTAGACTGAGTGTAGGACACTGGAGGTAGGGTTACCAGTCAGGAGCTCACTAAAACAATGTAATAAGGGAATGATTCTTAGAACTAAGGTAGAGGGATAGAAACGGTGGAGAGAAGTGAAGAATTAAACTGAAGTTTAATCTGTAAAAAAAGTGAAGAATTTAGGATACATATAGGTATGGAGTAAAAGATTTTGTGTATATTACTCTTAAATTTATATATGTGTGAAATATTTCCCTTTTATACTCTACCAAGGAGAGAGAAGAACCTAAATCTTTGTCAAAATACTGAAAGTTAAAACATATCTGAACTTTTCATAACTAACGCAATTTTGATGAATTTTTATATTTGTTGTTTTAATTGCTCGAGAAGGAGGGGAAGTGAAAAGATGTTGAAAATGAATTTCACTACAGTTCTCTTTGTGATTAAAATGTTATTAGCAATAATGGCCACAATAATATTGATACTTGGTATCAGGAAATTTTATTTATTTTTAATTTTTCATCTGTTTTCTTATATCATTTTAAAGAAAAAATATATTTGAAAACAATAGTTAAAGAAAAGAGCATAAAGTCGCTACTTTCTCAAGTGAAAAAAAAATCTATTTCCAGAGAAGAGTAGTAAAAACGGAAAGAGGTAAGCCTTTTTAAAAGCAGGTAACATATATACCCTTGAGGGTCTTGCGGAGTATCTCCAAATAATTGATGAATTTTTAAAATGCCTCTAACATATCATTCATTAGCTTGGAGATTAACAGACTGTAAGCCATGGCTCCCAAACTCCTCTCCAATCTCATCCTGTAGGTATTCCTCTCTGGGTAGATTGCCCATGCTGAGGCAAAAAAAAGTTATTATCTATTCTTTGAATGAGATCCATGCTTTAGTCATCTTTGCTCATATCTTTATATCCTTCACATCTATCCTGTCTTTTCTCATCTCTGACTAATACTAGGTCAATACATTTAAGACTGCCATTTTTGCAGGCAAAAAACAGTCAAATGTCAACAATTTCATAAAGTTCAACCTAAAAAGTGATTTCATGTTAAGCCTAACACAAAGCTACACTCTCCATGAAGTCTTCCTAATTGCCTTTGTGCATGTGTGTGCTTACATCTTTGACTTCACAATTTATTTACAACTCTCTTCACACTTTCACTTGGTCTGTAACACTATCTATGTATTTATCCCTCTATTAGAGTTTTACCTCTGTAGATACAGATCATATTCCAGTTTCTAGCAGAGTGAGTTGCACAAAATAGGTGCTTAACATATGCTTTTTAAATGAATGAAACTCTCTAGATTTTTCAACCTTTCAAACCTCTACTTGAAGGAACTGCAAAGTAGCAGTTGTTTTTATACTCTAGCTTAATTTCTCAGTTTTATAGCCACCCTCAGTTAATGACATACACCAAAAACATGGAGAACTAGCTACAATGATAGACTGATTTGTTGCCTAAAGAAATGTACTGCTTCTTTTGTTGTGAAATTTATAAGTAGCTAAGGCACCAAAGAAAGGCAAAAAATGTTAATGTTTGCCTACACCCTAAAGCAAAGAGTCAAATTATAGTGGGAAAGTTTATCGTTTTAGATTGCGTTCAGACAGTATATTCCCTAGAGGAATGTAAATTGTATTCACTTTCTCCTTATTCAAGACTAAGCAAAAGGTCCTATAAACCAGTGATCCCCAACATTTTTGGCACCAGGGACTGGTTTCATGGAAGACAATTTTTCCACAGACTAGGGAGGGGGAGAGATGGTTTCAGGATGATTCAGGTGTATTACATTTATTGTGCAGTCAAACCCTCTGCTAATGATAACCTGTATTTGCAGCACTCCCCAGCACTAGCATCATCTCCTCAGCTCCACCTCAGATCATCAGGCATTAGATTCTCATAAGGAGCGCGCAACCTAGATCCCTTGCATCCCTACTGCGCATTTTACAGTAGGGTTCGCATTCCTATGAGAATCTAATGCGACTGCTGATCTGATAGGAGACGGAATATATGCGGAGATGCCCACGTTGGGAAGTGGTTGTAAATACAGGTGAAGCTTGGCAGGCTCACCACCTGCCGCTCACCTCCTGCTGTGCAGCCAGGGTTCCTAACAGGCCACCCACTCATACTGGTCTGCCCCCAGGGGTTAGGGACAGCAGCTATAAACTGTTCCTGTTTTTCTTCAATAAAAAGGTACTATGAATAAAATTTTCTTAAACTGAAATGTTCAAACTCTATTGAAGTCAATAGACATTAGATGGTAGAATTACAACAGTGTTTTCTCTTCTTTGCTTATTTAGATAATACCAAATGTGATGATTAAAATATTTACATACTATCACCATTCATGATTCAGTGGCACAATGTAAATTTCATCAGGCCTTTTTAGAAATATAACATTTATCAGTGCCATGAACCTAACAATAAAAATTTTGTCTTAAATTTTTTAATAAATGTCAACAAATGCTGTGAAGAAAATCTTATGACTTATGGCCCATGTCTACAATATGGGCAATTTCAGGCAATGGAAGGTTGATTTTACAAACATTTACAAGTCAATACTAAATGGTTGCCTTGATTAAAATTATTTTTATGTGTTTTACTCATTATAGGCACTTCTTTTACATGTTTTCTTTTTATAATCCTAGATATTTGAGAAAATTTTCAATACATTTAACATAGTATACCTATTAAGAGTAATAAGCATATTTTTCATAAAAAAGGTAAATCTTTTTAAAAGTCCCATAAAAATGATTTTTTAACCTTTTCCCTTGCTCTAGCACACCTTAAGGCTATAACATATTTCTCTATCAGTAATCGTGTATCATTACTATAAAAAAATGTTACTCTCTAGATAATACTCAAAAGGCTATCTTCAGAAACAGTGTTAGGGCTCAGATGCTTCAATTTTACTATGGAAACTGATTTTATTTGACCCAGTATGGCAATTTTTATCCAATAAAATGAACTTATACACACAGTACTTTAAGAAACACATTGAATGTACTAAAATACGTGTAGCCCTTAAACCATGCATTTATTTTCCACTCAATAAAGACTTGCTCAAGTCTTTGATTTTAAAATTTCTTGATCTTTATTTCAACTTACTTGTAGTTTGGATATCTTTAACTTATGTGGAATACATTAATTAATTCTAATAGAAAATGTTTATAATCATACAAATTTTCTTTGTCTCTTATTTGCTGTTAGGCCTTAATTGTTGATTAATAACATTTAAAAATATCAGAATAGACTGAGTATTGCTATAGTCGTATGCTCTCCATTGATCTGCAAATGTTTTGACTATTTCACAAAATAGCATTAATAATTTTCTAGATAAAAGAAAATGCCAGGACAAGATAAGGTTTTCTTTTAACCATCTACAATCTTTATTTAGTACTTTGCAAAAGGCTGTTGAATGAATAATGATAACTGTTAGTATCTAACTGTTTAAAATAATCAAAGCATATGATTAGCATTTTAACTATTAATTTCATATGTGTTTGAATCAATTTTCCTTCAATTAGTTCCACTTTGCAAATGGCAAAACCCTCATGCTTACTATATAAATATTGGAGTTTTGAAGATATAAATGAATTCTATGAAAAGGGGATTCAAAAATTAGAGTGAACAATGACTCCCTGTTCCATATATACCTTGTATAGTTGGCTTTATCCACTATATAAGAAGAAAATACCCCACTAAATTTCCCATAGCTTTTCTCCCTGGCTAAAAATAAACAGCTAAATTAGTTTTAATTTTCATCTTAAAGCCAGGATACAACTTTAATACTAATATACTTAACAAATCTTATTCTTCCTTATTCTATTTTCGAAAAAATACAGCCATTTAGCATTTGATTGCAAAGGAATATTATTTTCAGATAATTGTAAAAGAAGTTTTCTTTCTAAGACGTATTTCCATTCTTAATGATGTAGTTTATAATTCTATGTTATGTCTCAATAGATCCGACCCCAAGGTGGAATTCCAAAGTCCCATTTAAAGTCAATACCAGCTCTAAGAAATATAACAAAAAGGTGGGTTAAGGTTAATGAAACACAATTTTATAAACTACATGCCTATATATGTATATCAAAATTTCTCTAAGATTTCCTGCCCTTACCTTCAACATTATATTGAAATTTATGCAACACTGTTTAAAGAAACTAGATTTTACATGATTTAAAGGCTCATTCTCAAATGATTTCAGATAGTTTTGCTGTAGTGTTGATTAAAAAAAAACCAAAATTCTTTAAGATTTACCACTCTATTTGAATTTATAAAAGTGATAGATGTGACCAAAACAGTTGTAATAAAATGAAAATATGGATGTAGTTACTTTGATCGTCAATGAGTACAAATATATTGTACCCAATCTCAGAATCGAATTAATTGCCCATTGACATACAATTGGTACCCTTCCATGTTGTGTCTCATAAATGAAAACTTTCAATAAACATGCAGCACTAGATCTAAGGACCTTTATATTTCAAATCTGTTGGCCAGAGAAATAAAGGGAAAGTCTAAATTACATTTTGACACTTGGCTATTAAGTTGGCACTGCTGCTGCTCCTTTGAACCATTAATCCCCAAGTTGTGGGTTTTGTCTTATTCCTTGGACAAAGATTCAGTCAGAAATGGGATGGGTGACATGAGTAAATGGGGTCTATGTTTCAGTTTCTCTCTAACCACCTGTTAGATAACTTGGGTTCTGGTTCCTTGAAGATCTTGACCTTGAAGTGCTATTTTGTTGGGCCCTATGTCTGTGGCTAGCCCTCTTGAATGTGGCTTACCCATTTTTCTGCTCTATTTCCCATTATCAAACTGCCCTGATGGGTGGGATGTTCCCCATCCACTGCTGGCTCTTGGTGAAGCTGCCTCTTAGGATATCTTTACAGAAATTGTTTTCTACCTGGATTGCACATGTGCTATGCTGAATTATTCCTTTGTTCAAATTAAGTTATAGACCTTAAACACCAGTTTTCTTCTGAACTATGCTTATTCTCTGTGAGTTCTAAAAATAAGAAGGGAATAGGGAGTAAAACAATATGTACCTTTTATTCTAAATGTAGTACATTATGTCCTTCTCTGACTTGCTAATTAACAAAAGGGACCTTATATTTAATGTTGCAAATATATTATCAATAGTAAGATAACAGTGTGTGACTAATAATTACTTTTCCTCCTGCCTTTTAAGTACCTTGCTGTTACTCCATTTTGTCTTCATAATAAAGATAATGTTGAGCAAATTAAAGGATGTTCATTTCTACTAGTTATATTACACTATTTGATCATCTGTTGCTTATGTAACTTACATAAATTATTTAATTCTATTGTAATGATAGAAACTGCTTTGGAATATAGTAACCCTGTGTTTTAAACTGTTTGTTGGTTTTGAAATATTCAGGCACAATGTGGTAGATACATGGTAAATTTTAAATTCTGCTAGTCAAAATGCACATAATTTTAACATATATTAAAACAACTTTTTTTTTTTTTTTTTTGAGACAGAGTCTCACTCTGTTGCTGGGCTAGAGTGCCGTGGCATCAACCTAGCTCACAGCAACCTCAAACTCCTGGGCTCAACCAATCCTTCTGCCTCAGCCTCCCAAGTAGCTGGGACTATAGGCATGCGCCACCATGCCCAGCTAATTTTTCTATATATTTTTAGTTGGCCAATTAATTTCTTTCTATTTTTAGTAGAGATGGGGTCTCACTCTTGCTCAGGCTGGTTTTGAACTCCTGACCTTGAGTGATCTTCCCACCTCGGCCTCCCAGAGTGCTAGGATTACAGGTGTGAGCCACCAGGCTCGGCCTAAAACAACTTCTTCCCGTGTAAATTACCTTCACATAAAGTAATATTCTGAAATGATAGTTGACTTTATAAAATAAATATCTTTACTTATAAAATGCCTATAGTTACCAAATATACATCCACTTCTCAACCCCTGTCAAAAGCTGAAATTAAAATACCGTAAGTGTATGTAAAAGCTTGATTTTTTTCCCCTGGTACTAGAAGTACAAAAAAAATTAGACTGAAGCAATATTCATTCTTTAACAATTCAATGACTTTTTGACTCTTAGAGAAAAGAAATGTTTAAGGCTTAAATAGTGTTAGTGCAAATGAAGATGTATCTTCTTATAAAGTTATGTTCTTTAGATATAAAACAGAAGCAGTAAGCTACAAAACTGTCAGCTAAAAGTTTTCTGACACGCTTTGCCTAAATTGTGGGAATTCACACCACGGATGTCAGATATCATCTGTATAGTTCTATAAAAATCCTTCAAAACCCTATAGGAACCCACAAATTTCCACAATTGGCACGGTGGGGATACAACACTTTTTAGCTGAAGGCACTGTATCTCTAGGAGGATCTTTTTATTAAGAGGAACTGGAATGAGTTGTAAGTGCCACGCATGGGGCCTGGAATAATGTAAAAAAGAACAGCAGCTACTGATCCACACTTGTAGCACTTAAAAAAAAAGATGGGATGATAAAGAGCTGGCATAATCATAAGTTCTGTACAATCACTTTGGAAAGAGATCTCAAAGCTAACTAGCAAAGTTAATGAAAAAGTTTAGGGATTAAATAAAAATGGAATTAAATCAGAACAAAAATTATAAGAGGCCCAGCAATGTTAGGGGAAAAAACATTAAAGGTGATTGAAAAATTGTTGTTTAGAAAATATGTGAAAATGTATGTGAGACAAAAAAATGCTTTTATGTTTAGAGCCTCATAATGCAACATAATGATCCAAAACATCAGCAAAAATAGTGCAGGTTTAACAGGAATGAAAACAATGAGAGAGAACATTTCACTTGCTCAAGTTGTCAGTCACTTTCAACTGCTTTGCTCTGAAATACAGAGCCACTCCAATTTCAAATGCTTTTGTCCACAGAGAGATCTAAGATCTGTAGGGATTTTATATAAAATATCACCAACCAAAGGTGTAGGATCTGCAAATTCTACTTGTGCCTACAAATAGCAATTTAAATTTTAAGGCAGCCAAAGAGAATAGAAGGAAGAAAGGTAATATTATATACGTGAATATTTTCATTATGTTTTATGACAATTCACAGTTTAGACTTTCAATACTGTTTAAAAAGTAGGGGTCTGGAAGTCTGTTTTAGCTGTCTGTGGAGACAAAATATTATTGACAGAAGAGGCTGAAGTGTAACATTGGAATGATTTAACAACTGAAGTTCTGAAGAAGCAAAGGATATTGTAAAGATGACTGGGACATGTGATATATAAAAAGTTTTGGGGCATGTAGAATATGGGTTTGACATGTTAATAAAAAAATAATGTAATCTCTATTGCAATTCTGAAATAATACTAGATTACTCCTTTTAAATGATATCTCAGTCTTTTATTTCCTTATGCTAATGTTTTGGCTTCGTAATGGCACAATAAATTTATTTTCAAGTCTTATATCCAATATATTAACATTCTATATAAAAGATCGTTAACTCTCAGACTTCAAATATTTGCTTTAATAAGAGGGAGAAAATAATAATCATCTGCAACTAGTATAGAATATTTAGCAAGTAAAACTTTGAAATGACAGAGAGGCTAAGAGGATTCAGGAATGGTATATAAGAAATGATCTAAAAACTCAACAGTAGGAGACTCTAATAATCAGAAAGAAGAACGACATGACAATGGGAGGCTTTGTGCGTGAAGCCCTCAATACAAAACCAGCATGGGAAGAACATTGATTTTGATCTCTAGAAACAAAATTTGAAAATATGAAAATTGGAATCTCATTTAACATTTTATAAGAGGAAGAAAATGGCAAATCTGAGCAAACTTATTGTAAGTGAGGAGAAATAATTGCTTAATAAAGAAGAAACAACCGAGTTGAACTAAACATGGTGGGCACATCATTAAATTCCTCTTTTTGCCTTAAGTTGGGAAGGAGACAGGAAATGGATTGATTCTATCAGTATGAGTTCACCTTCCAGGTCTAGCCCAAATATTTTCTTCTCTTTTTCATTCATTTAAGCCTAAGATATGGGAGAAGAAAGTAAGTTTAAATTATTTCTGCTTAAGCACAACATCAATCCTAACATTTTAAGTAGTTTTTTTAGAGGTAAATGTCTATATAAAATAGGAAGCTAAAGTAATTTTTATCCATATTCTATCGAACTCTTCAAAGCCAAATAATAAGGGAATATTGGCATTGAGGTACATGAGTGAAGAGTATTATAAATGATAATGATACTCAGCTCGGACACTTAAAGGAAGTATACTTTACATTTTATACTATGGATAGTTCTACAACTCTTTGAACAGCAATCAATAATAACAATTTTACAAAATCAAATATTTACTTTGAATCAATAAATAATTGATTGAAAAGAGTCAAAGTTTCAAAAATTATTGTGTAAAATCTATAAAATTTCACCTGACTTTAAACATTTCCTACTTTTTGCTAAATACTCTTGAACATTCATCTGTTTTATATTGCATGAATTTCAATCTTTATTTTTCATTTGCTTTCAACAAGAGAGATAAAATTTAACAAAGTCTGGGAGGATAATCACAAATGAGGTGAAGAGGACTGCCACTTTCTACTCACATAAATTTGGATGGTTGTAAAATACATATTAATTAAATAATTAAAATTAAAAATAAAATTTAAAAAGTATACTCTACCAATATTTAGAAAAATATCTTAGCTCCCTCATAAAGATAAACATTATATTTAGTTATCTGTTCTTTCTAAAATCTCTTTTGTTCTCCCTTCTTCATGGTTCTAAGAGAATCATGGATTTTACTTTTATAGGTATTACCTTGTGAAGTCAAATCATTTCTAATCAACCGTCATGTCCATTTGATTCTTCATAATCAATATTATACTTTTATTGAATGCTTACTTGATATAGTACAATGTGTTAGGGGTTTCATATACCATCATATACAGAAAACATAGTCTCTGACCTTAAGGGACTTGCCATTAAGCTAGGGATACCTGCAAAATAAGCATGCATTTATGCACGAACACATGTGCATGCACGTGTGTGCACACACTCACACATACACACAAAGTGTTAGTTCCAAATAATGGTATAAGGAGCAAGTTCTTTTGAGGTATGGAGCAGAGTGCACGTCCTGACAGCAAAATTAATTGGGAACGTTTCCAGGAAAAATAAGACTAGTCCTATAAGGAAAGGGGGAATTTAGTTAAGTGAAAGCAGAGGAGAAACTGAAAAAGGAAAGAGCAGAAAGGCAAAAGAAATGCACTAGTTTGGCAAAAGCCTTCATTCAGGGCACTGTGAAAGTAAAAATTAGAGTGGAAGGAAAGGGTTAAAATATGGAATATGGGATATGAGTGATATTTGGTATCACTTGGTCACAAACAATTTATAAGAAGCACTATACCATATCTATTCTACACTTTCTAGTGCTCTAAAACATCTCTACCAACCTCAGGTACCCATATTCTATCATGTAGAATTTTACTATCATGGAGTTGAGTAAAAAGACTAAACAAAAAAGTTTCAGTTCCCTGAATCTAAGGATACTTAGGTTTTTAGATTCCTCAAGTAAAATTCTGAATTCTTCATTTTCCCTTTTGAACCTATCTTTTTGTGTCCTCTATTTCTCTTTGTTGACTTTTAAAGTGGCTATAATTTTTCCTAATTTTCTTCTTTGTCCCCAGCATTCCAATCAGTTGTCTTGTTCTGGGTTTTCACAGCACTTCTTGTGAGGATTCCTTGTTCTCTACTCTCAGGCCTGTACTTAAGTCAGATATTACATACCAAGAATTAATCTCTGCTTCCAGTCTCTCCCAATTCCAGAATATCTTACCACATAAGAGTTTCATTAAGTTCATTCAGTACACTTTCAGATTACTCTTCCTAAAGCAAAGCTCTGATGTGTCAAACTCAAGCTCATAACATTAACAAGCTCCATATTAACTGAAATAAACAACATAGCTTGATATATATTAAGTCACTCAGCAGTCTGGTCCTACTTCATATATTCCAAATTCTATTTTCCTTTATATATTCTAAATTTCTGTCAAGCCTAGTACTCAATGTTTTCTAGGCACGTATCACGAGTTTCTGATTCTGGGTTGGTAGTATTCTATTTGAACTGTTTGTTGCTTACAACTTCAGATAACATTTTCTTATCTCAAGAATCCTTTATCTCACTAACTCTGAGTAATATGCTCCCTATAATAAATACCTGTGTTATACTGTTTCATTTTTATGGATCTGCTTACTTCATGAATTATAAGAGGAGATAAGAGAAAAAGAAAAAAGACTGTCAAGGAAAATAACCACAAATTATAGAGTGCCTTAAAAAAAGTATTAACATGCAAAATACAGAAAAATGATTTTATATTGTTTATAGTCTCATTTATACTGACAATGAGGTATTACAAGAGGTAGTAGAAATCAGTACCTACATATGCAACACTATGAGAGACACAAGGAGCAATTATTATGTTCCAGGCACTCATTTTATTTGTAAGAATCTTATGAGGTAGGTATTGCTATTACTTACCTCATTTTCAGTTGAGAAAACTGAAGAAAGAAATGTTAACTGCCCAATCCCATTTGGCTAGTAAGTGCTGAATCTGGAATTGGAACCCTGACAATCTGGCACCAGAGC
Organism: Cheirogaleus medius; assembly: GCA_008086735.1. Classification (NCBI taxonomy): domain Eukaryota; kingdom Metazoa; phylum Chordata; class Mammalia; order Primates; family Cheirogaleidae; genus Cheirogaleus; species Cheirogaleus medius. The sequence continues at coordinate 27,282,539 of VBSM01003176.1, forward strand.
CCATATATTGATATCATTAGGCCGTCCTGTCTCTTGTTTACAATTACATCAGTATAAAAACCCCTCTCCAAAACAACAAGTACCATGATTTCATCTCAGGATGCATAAGCATGTTACTTAAATGTCTTATAAAAATCCTTTCACTTTTGTTTAATTTCCAAAGTATTTTGAAATGCATTCAATTATATGCAAGCAAATTCTGATTGGGAGAATTAGATTAATATTCCTTTTGCCTCATAACATATACAAAATGGCTTAAGATTATTTAAGTACAAGCATCTTAAGACTCTATAAAGGCGAGGATACAGAATCCTGAAGTGACATTCCATTAATACTTGACATTTAATAAACAAAAAGTTAATGATAGCAGCAGAAACAGATACAAGAATGAATATCGACTCAGTATTTAGCAAGATAATTAAACATTTAAATTTATATACTTTAGAAAAAGACAAAATTTGAGTTCCCTCTAGTTTTTATTTTTTCTGAAATCTGTTTCCAACAAGCCAAGGGAAGCTTTCCTTTTATCTATTGAAAATAAATGTAGGCATTGGTCACATGCTAATTCATATAAGCATAAAATGTGTAATATATTAAATATGAACATTTTAATTTTATAAACCCATAGCAGCAGTACATCAGACATTAAATATATAATTTTTAGATATTGTTTTCCATATACTATTATTTCTCTGATATATTTCATAGTTAAACTTTAATTAAATTAATAATAAAATGAAAAATCTGAAATAGCAATTGTCAATTGAAAAATACTACTAACCTAACAATGTCATAATTTAGCCTAATTATTATTTCACATTCTAAAATATATTATTTAATAAACTATTTTATTAAATCATTAATTTTTTATTTTAATATTCTTAGCACTGGACAATTACATTTAAAAAATACTTCTTTACATATCCTCTATCCATGGTTTATAACAACCACTATATACTGCCTATGAGTACAGGGACTTGCACCAACCGCTTAAACACTTTTATTATGAACATCTTTTATTTCTCGGAAATAGGTCTTTTTAAAAAAAAGGGAAAACAGGATCTAACTCTTGTTTGCTCTTTAAAGTTTTATTGTTTTAGCATTTTATACAGGGAGTGAGCATTAGCATACTCAGGAGAACTGCTGAAAGTAAAAGGCCTCAAGCTACCCACTGCATGGCTGATAGGATAAAGCAGGGATATAAAAACTTTTGTCTGATTGCTCACTTTCCTTGTTTTAGAGTACTACTACTCTCAAGAGCATATATTCATGTTCTTTCTACTTCGAGTTTTATTACTTCTTTTGTATTATTTAATACATCTAAAGACACTTCCAAAAGACAAATTTTTCCATTTTGAAGAAGTAATGGTTTGGAACCTGATAAAACACATTAATGTTCACAGTGTGTTTTCTGTAAAGGTGATAGAGTAAAAGTGCTATAAAGCAATTAGGCATATGATCTTAAAGACATTAATATGTCAAATAGAATAAAATGTTTAAAAAGTCAACAAAAATAATATCTTGTGAAAGGTCAAATGAAAATGGGCACATATAAAGGCCTTATTTCTCTTTCAGATCTTTGACCAGATATTTAATGGGAAAATAGAGAAAGAAAATATAAAAATGAAGGAAAGGACTAATTTTAGCTCAATAACTTGAAATTAGAAGTATATGATGCTTAACTCTAGGAGGTATGGACATAAGTTACAACTCCTCCTAACAGCTGAATGGTGTATACACTTCATTACTCAGATTCTAATTTTTTCCCTCTGAATTCTAAGTTCTACTAGGGTCAATACTTTTTAGTAAACAAGAAACTGATAGGCTTGACACTACTGAATAAGGCCAGGCATTTTTTAAAGTGTCATACACATTTCTGAAATCCACAATACATCAATTTTTAATACTTCTACTCTCTCAGCTCCATTAAAAAGATGGTAGGGGAAAGATTTTAGAGTAATTAATGATATAGTTAGCTGCTAAATATTAATAGGAATCGTAGTCTTGCATAAAATATAACATATAAACCTTGCCAATACAGACGCACCAGTAATTAAAGTTGAATATGTAATTACACTGATTTATAAGACAGGCAAAAAGTTACACTTTACTAGCTTCTATGTAAACTGTGGGTAACAGTTAAACTTTGCATTTTACGGTTTATAAAAATGGGCAGTATCTTGACTACAGTTCATAAATGGTTTAGAGACCTGTAATAGTAGTAAAAATTACAACAACTTATTCCATCATGAATATTCCTATTGCAGCACCATACAAACCAAACTGTTATAATGACCCATAAGATGTAGATTCATCTTAGCCACTGCTTTATGCCCCAGAGAATGTTAGTAGTACTAAGAATTTGTAGAGGACTGCTAGGACAATAATTATAGGGCATTTGGGAGAATCTAAAAGATGTATTAAAACTAATTTTGATACACTTTTTCATATTTGAACATGGTACAGTTTAACTCCATTTAAACTTGTATTTTTAACTTATATAACATTAAAAACTTCAGAAGAATACTAAATTTTAGAAGCATGTGAACATAGGTTCTTCCCTTTAGGGAGTCTGTTAACCACACTTACATGTGCGGCTGAGGTGAGCAGCCTGGACTGCTGTTCCCATTGCTGTCAATGTGATCCAAAGAACCATTGAGGTCTTCGTGGACGGCCTGCAGTAGGCCACTGGATGCATTATTGATCAGTCCAGGGTTACTTAGCAAAGGTAAACTGCTCTCTGCCAAGGCAGCCTGGTGAAATGAAGAGGGTATAAAATGACTTTTAAAATGCCCTTTAAAATAATTTTTAAAACATTTATCTTCCCTTAATGGGTTCAAATCATGATACAGATATTTAAGACGCATTTAAATAAAATGTATGGGGATAGACAAAAATTCCTAATTGGCCACTGTGGCAGAGATGCAAGGAAATTAAGTATGATGTGAAAATATAAACAATAGTTCTCACAGCAAACTTTCTCACTCATGTTTCAACCTTTTGCATAATTAAATGCTTAATTCTCTCATGTAGTAAAATACTGTAGTTTAATATAAGCAGTTGCTCTGCTTTTTAAAAATGACCAGAACTTAACTCAAAATAAAGAAGTCCTGACATTTGCCTCCTCTGCATAAAAATTATATATTATAATTAAACTTTAAAGTTTTTGCCACAAGCACCATGTTCCCCAACACTATGATGTGAAATCATTTATGACAGCTTGGATAAATATTAATGCATAGCCACATGCATTTGCAAAAGCTTCTATCAATCTAGCATTTGCAGGAAAAATGAGTGTTCCAGATTTTGCCACAGGGTGTCCTTCTTGCTTCTTCACATCAAAAGTAGCTTGAATTAGAACCAGTGCTTTCTACAGTACTAGGTACTACAACTTACTTGGTTGATAAACCAAGTATTAAGAAAAATCACAATCCTACCTAAATAGAAAGCCATGCAAAAAAAAAAAAAAAACCCAAAACATTCAAATGTAACAACAATGGAAAAGTGCACTTAATGATATTACCTGCAAACTGGCATTCAGAGCTGCTCCATAGCCTAAACTGGTAGGTATATTTTTTACTAAGGTTGGGCTTCTGGAAGGAAAAAAATATATAAAAATGATCAAATAAGTCACAATATAAAATATGTGGATATCAATAATCTCAGCTAAAAACATATTTTTGCTTGTTGTCTCACACTACTAATTCACAGTGGATATATCTAAGGCCACAGAAATGAGGTAAGAGAGTTCAAATATATCATTGTCCACATATCACATGTCAACTTGGGCCAGGAACATAAGGAATGAAACTTTAGACTATAGTGTGCAGGCAAAGTGAGCCATGACCTTGAGAATCTCTAAACCTGTTTCTAGCTATGTGAAGGTTTCATTTCCAAGAAGAACAACATTCATATATAATTTTAAAAATGTAAATATACAACACAATTACCAATTTGATGCAATCATGAAATAATTAATGGTTAATTTCTAGAACACCATGAATTAACATAACAAATTACCATAGTTAATTAAATGACAACATAATGGATTAACTATTTTTTGAATGCAGAAATTAGCACATACTTGACTACAGAAATCAAAACTCAAGGGCCAATAGTAGATAAATACATTAAAGTCATCTCTTCACATAAGGCAGTAGTGGTTTAGGAGAGAGCAGTAAATGCTACGTGGAGTTAATTAGGCACAAAATGTGCTCCATTATAATTCTGACTTAAGTTTGGCAGCCTTGTTCTCCAGAAAAAAATAAAAATTCAAACTTCCCAGCCAGTAATTTTGTTAACTAACATATCTTGATCATCTCAACTGTACTGTATAGAAAACTGTCATTGTTGGGGCAAAAGT
>VBSM01003176.1:27288209-27290709 GCA_008086735.1 Cheirogaleus medius
AAAAAAAAAAAAAGCATAAGCAGATCTAGCATCTGACCTGAAATCCAAGGATTTGATTGATCTTAATGCCCATGGCTCTGAATATGATAATTTTAATATTAATGAGCAAATGAGCAGTTTTATTATGCATGCGATATAGTTAGAACTAATAAGCTGTTCAGAATGAGTTTTGCTGGATCCCCGAGCTGTGGAGATGAGACCAAGCTAAGATATTAAATCACCTTTCATTTCTTTTAAAATTTCTTTCAGTAAATCAAATGACAGAACATTCACTACATTCTCTAATGAGTAACAAAAGAAAATGTAAACCTTTAATATAAATATTACTTACTGAAAATCCTCCAAAACATATATTCTACAGATTATCACTGACATTTTCATCATATAAAATATATACCAAGTAACTGCATAAATAAAACAATTACATTCATTTACAGTACCACATACTGTAGCAACTAATAACATCTAAACATTTTGTAAATTAAAAGCATTTTGAGCCTCACACCCATATATCTGTAATCGCCTGCCAGATTAATTTGCATTTTAAATCCAAATTAATTCACTTTAGCATATCTCACAGTCTAAAATTCTTAGTATGCTGATGAGTGCTTTGCTGCTTCTATTCTTCTCAGCTACAAACATTTTCCCCTTTTGTACCAAATGGCTTGTGGCTAATTGATGTTTCTGACTGCTTTTTGAAATGAAAATAAAACAGTTCACTTAGTCTGTGCTGAGTGCCCTTATCTTTCCAGACGTTGCTCTTTTCCAAAAATAGATGCACAGAACTAACATTTTTTTTAGCTCCTTGTAAGATCCAGACAATGAAGTTGTTTGGACAGGGATATAGATGAACCCTTTTGTCTAAGTAAATAAACTGCATTTATGTTCTGACAGGATAATATTCACTTTACTTTCTTTTAGTTCCAGCTGAGTAGCCATGGCCCTCACTCCATGGCAGCTTCAGTCTGTATGATGAGGTATGATGTGTACAAAAGGCGCAGACCAAGACAAAACCTACAGCCTCCATTTGTTGCACAAGCCAAACAGACATTTTTCAAACTAATTAGCCAATAATATGCAAGAGAAAAAGTAATATCGTGCGACTAACAAAGGTGTTGATGATTGAGTGCTCACACTGTAATTAGTGTGTCAGGCCCTCGTTTCTCTGCCAAGCCTCAGCTATTAATTGCACCAAATTAGAAAACTATATCAGAGGCAAAATTATTCTTTCACTTGTCATTTTGAGAGAGGGAATTCATTCCATTCAAGAGGCAGGTTAAAAAGAGGGGAAGCAGATACTAATCTGCTTATGTCATGTAAATAAATGTTCCTTGTGCTATCTGTAAGGAACTGTGCTAGGCATCTTAAAACTGCTGGAAAAGTAGTTACCTTCCAAGTTGCTGCATTACGCCTGAAGTAAGCAAATGTCCGTGTAAACCAGCTGTAAATTTCATTAAGTGTTAACTGCCTGTCAGATGACTCCATGATAGCCTGAAATGAGACAAGATACATAGTGACATAAAATAATGGTTTACTAACTAGACTAGATGACACTTTCTCATCCAAGCCTTACTTTAAGCATTAATGAATTTTAATTTAATCAGGTAAAGTTAATTTTCCTTCTACTTACCTGCCTTATGAGAGTTGCATAAGTAAATGGAGGTCTGACATCTGCATTTTTATAAAATTCGTAGTTTGGGGCAATCTCTATAAAAATAAAAACTAGGTGTTAATTCTCCTAATAATTCACATTATATATAATTGATTTTTCATATTTCCCCTAGTATTGGTAAAGTGATTCAGTGAGAAAGCCACTGACTAGTGAAAGCACAAAGCATGACAGTGGAATTGAATTATATGGAAAAGGCCATTTCTGACGTGAAGTGCAAATGAAGCGTCCCCTAGTTGTTCGTGGTACTTCAGGAACTGTGTGACCAGCTGGCCTGAGGATTTTTTCCAACAGCCAGGTCTCCTTTAAAGCGGGTGGTTTAGGCATGTTCTTACATCGACTTTTGCTCCCCTGCCACAATCTTTGCTTTTCTCATCTAATACTTTTTAAAGTACAACAGGATCATCTCTCTCGGCATCTGTGTCCATCTAACAAAGGAAACACAAAACCCTCACAAGTGCCCATGTTGAAAATAACTTCACTTTTGTAAAAGGGGGGCTCTGGGCTAATAATGGTTACAACGTGTGACTGTGATTATCCAGATGCCCCGGGGTGGGGGTGGGGGTGGGGGTTGGGGGAGGAGGGAGAAGGGTAAGAGAGGGAAATAAGGTAAATTTTTGTTCCATGCAAACTTTGCCTCTCACAATGCTTCTTAAGCAAAGTATTGTATAGGCATTAGGAACAGTGGTAGGATTTCATTTAGGTAGCACCTTTATAAAGACTGATTCATGTAAAGCCCAAATTGTCTTGCATAAAGCAACAGTGCTTCATATATGTCCTTTAAATCGGCTCTTCTCACATAGCATTACTCACAGATGTTGGATTGCTACA
>VBSM01003176.1:27295709-27313813 GCA_008086735.1 Cheirogaleus medius
GACTAGTGCCAACAGCTGTGAAGGGGTGAAGGGTTCTCAAAGCGAAGTGCCTGCCAGGATTGTCTACACACTTCATGCATTCCCACTGAGGTCCAGTTAGTGCCCCCTGCAATCTGCCATCATCAATCTAATTCAATAGAGTGACAGAGACCAGGCAGTGTGAAACGCTGAACTCTGCCACAGAGTCGGCATCTACACTTGCACTGGGTCTCATTACAACTGACGGACCTTACTTTTCCATCAGTCAGACACAGCAAAAAAAAAAAAAAAAAAAAAAAAAAGGCATAATTGGTCAGACTGCAGACTGTATCATCAGCTGAACTCTTATGTTTTAGCCTACCTTTTATAAATGGTAAACATGTTTGCAAAAAGCTTTTAAACTATAACAGCGATGATGCTTTTTATGTTCTTGATGAATTTACAAGTCAAAATAAAATACTGTTAGTAGCTGTCTGAAAAAAAGCAATGACATGATGAATTTAAAACAATTTAACACGTAGTAAAGTATAAAAAAAAGAAATAGTGTCTTTAATTAAATGAAACAAAGTACTAGTTTAATTGAGAAAAGACAATCTTTCAGATGAGATATTAGAAGAAGCCATAAAAGGTTAGTAAAACCATAACAAGAGTCAGACTTTAGGTAATAAAATAGCTTTCTAATCAGTTTTATGAAATCTATTTATTTTTGGTCAATTTCTGTTTCAACTTTAACATAACTGGTTTTTTAAAACTTAAAACAGCAGCATTTGATACAACTCATATGTTATTACCTGTGATATAAATTATTTGCTATTACTCTCGTTAAAGACAAGTATTAAGAATTTTCACAAGTTCTTTAATTAAAAATATACTATAACCAGAAAAGAAAAAGTTATTTTTCAGGGTGTTATATTATAGGCATGATATTGTAAAGGTTGGCCTATTGCTATAATATAAAAATCCCATGGAAAAAATCAAAATTAGCTCGTGTAAAAACTGTCTCTGTAATAAAATCATATCCAGTTGGGAGTTTGTTCTAACTTACTTTGGGAAAAACTTAAATTTGAGAGTTTGGGGATATCTGAATGTATATGCTGTAGTCTAAAGGTTATATAAGTTTAAGTGATAAGTACATTAACCTACAGCAATCCATCCTGCGTTATCCATCATTGCCACTGTTAAAAACAATCTAAATTCTATGTATCTCTATTAATCATTGTGTTCCTGAGACAATAAGATGTAGCTTAAAAGATCTAGAATCTGCTCAGAACTCAATTTAACACATCAGAAATCCGAGAAGAGTCCATTAAGTAAGCATTTGACAAACCTGTATTTCTAACTGTTGCACCACCTGCATCTGCACTCGACACTGGGCAGTGCTTCGGTCATCCAACGCATGTTCATTGTTAAGGTGCCTAAACAAACACAAAACAAAAAGGAATGTTAAGTAATGTCTATCTCAGTGGTACACATAAAAAGCACTACACTGAAGTTGTATGTGTCTCTGCAATGGGAAAATAGAATGCCTTGAAACCAGGAAAAAGCTAACTATGTTTACATCCATAAAAAAGTTAAATATGCTTATGTATTTAGTGAAAAGTATTTACGTAATATAAAAAGACTCTTCAAATGGCATAAAATGTAACTGTCTCTAAGCTTATGTTATTACACAAAATATATCCCAGACCATTTAAAGAGTTTCAGCAGAAATCATATTCTTCTGCCTTTTTTTTTTTTAAAAAAAGAGTACCTGACAAATATGTGAACCAAAAGTAATTCTGAAGAGAACAAAGGTGATTTTCTAATTCATTTCTATTAAAAACAGTCGCTGTTCCTGTGATGTATTTTAGTGAGCAATGTCTTATTTTACAGGAATGTGGTGTGAATTAGGTGAAGATGATGAATCCCACGGAAACATCAATATTTAGGGAGAATGATGATTTGCTGCTACTAATAAATAAACTGCATTGAAATTTCTGATAATCAGAATCGTAAGATTGACACTTTGTATCCAGTGTCCTAATTGGGAGACATCTAGCCTATACTTAAACAAAAATCGTGAAAGGTAAGTCATTCTAATGATCCTACTCTAATCTTGAATATATATTAGCCTATTATTATTATAGTGATATAGTGTTTAAAGAGATCTCTTTAGTGAGTATGTTAATACATGAAAAGCAATTTAGTAGAGCAGCATCTCCAATGAACATGAAAATATTCAATAATATGTTTTCTGTAATAAATAATGTTTTTGATGCCTCCCCAAATTAAAAAAGTAATTTTCAAGTAATTCAATATCCTTTGGTGTGTCTATTTCACCAATGGGCAAACTAAGGCAGCAATTTAAGAGATGTTCTCATCAATGCATATAAGTGAAATGGCATATGGAACAAAATATTCACAAAACTGAATAAGAATTTATATATTTACCTATGTGGGCTCAGTAGGTTTAGCATGGTATAATAGTCTAAAAAGTTTATTATAGCTCTGAGTATACTGAATTCAACAAATGGTTTTGTACCCATTCAAATTATTTACATATATTTTTTGAAGTTAATAATGAAGCAAAAAAATGTAGACAGACTTGAAACATATGAAAAATAATTAAAATGATGTTGCTGAGAAAGAACTAATTTGTAAACAAGTAGGTTTATCTGTTAGGTCTAGATTCAGCAATCAGAAACCTTTGTTCTGCTCTGCCCCATTCCTTGATAAATTCAATCAGTTTGTTTTAATACTTCCTCACTGATCATAACAACAAAACCTCCATGTATCTTGGCACAATGTCAGTCTTGGTTGAAGAGAAACTGTGGACTAAAATAGCTAGGTGGATAAGGTCACGCTGGAGGACTGTGGCTAGAGCTCAGGAGAGGCACTTTTATACCTGTCTGCTGTAAGCTCTGCTGTGAACCTAACTGTAACAAGGACTAAAATTCACTCACACTCTCTGGAAAGAAGGCATGGAATGTTAGAGTAAACCAGAGGTTAGCTTATGGTGTAAAGTGTCACCAATTCCTAATTAATAAGACAATATTTTTCTATCAGCATAATACAATAGTTTATGTATTCTTACGGCTTAATATAGCTGTGTTTTTTAAAGACTTTTTTTCACTGTAAGCTTGTGGATAACAAAAACATATCTATCTCACATCAGTCTAAATGATGAATATTTTTAAAACTGCTTTGGCTATAAACAAAGATTAGGGTATAAATGAGGCAAGAAAGATAAGCAGAATATAGAGTTTCACAAGAAAAAGTATATTTAGTATATTTATTTTTGTATGAAATCACTTTTTAAAAAAAATTTTACACTTGTTTACTTCTTAGTGATAATCATTATCTTATATCTAAAGAACTAGAACTGAAAAAGAAGTACAAAATGTTTGCATTATATACTTGGGTCTTAGAGACCTATTCAATTTATCTATGCAGCTTTTATTAGAATAGAGACTGTAGACTACAATAATAGTCAATGAGGTTTTGTCTTGATTGAATTTTTCAGTGGAACACAAAAGAACCTTGCCATTAAAATAGTCCTTTATTCTCCTGTATGAAGGCGAAAGGTTTTTAAAGTGTTGTGATGTTCAGTAATGAGCCTCTATCTAAATTATCATTGGTGACAAACTCACAAAGCACTTTTCGAGGACACATAGTTATGAAATGCCAGAGCTGCCACTTTCTTTCCTGTAATTATAGGCTAGCTTGCAGCCCTTCAATGATCATTTATAGAACAGCCTCCAGTGGATTACTGAGAACTTGAAAAACACATACATACCTCTGCCACATCTCCCTTCTCCTTTCCTCGCTATTGTTTACCAGTGATATGTAAAATAATAGTGCCTATTCATTCCCCCTACTTAATTATGCCAATCAAAGTACAGAAATAGTGTCAGATATAAATACAATGCAATAAGACTAAATAAATAGGCTAAGTATTAACATTAAATTATGAATTTATGTATTTATGACTATTTTGTGCCCAAATTATTCTCTTTTATGTTTTTATAACTATCTCAGGTACTACATATTGCTGTTCAAAAATTCTCTATGATTTATAAATCAAGAATGAGATAATACTGAAAAATGAGAGGATTGGTAGGTTTTCTCAGTCAGTGCCTAATTGCTGTTTCAAAATGCATATGCAAAGGGACATTTCATTAATCATTTAATCATGTCCCTTGCAGGAAGTTGGAACTAATGTTGCAAATACCCTTTTCATATGAATGCTCCATAATACTATTTTATGCATTTGATATATTGCCTATGTCATAAATTATGGCTGCTTCAAAAGGACCAAGTGGGGTTGTTATCCCTGAAGATGCTTGTTACAAAACCTTTATTAAGTTTCTTTTTTTACTTAATGTTAGTTCTATTTCACAGCTTCATACTAGCCAACAATAATACTCTTTCTGATGGCAAAGGTCTGTAAATTACCCATGCAATCACTAACACCATTTCACAGGCCTGTTCTACTTCTACTGGTCTGCTAACAAGGCGATTACACACAAATTACTGAATGCCTATGAAATATTTAAATGCATTCTACTCTACTATGCATTAATAAGAGCAAAGCAAGCTCTGGAATTCTGGTTAGCTCCAGTCCCTAATGTCCCCTAATGAGCCTCTTACCGAGACTGCAGTTCAAACAGAGAGGTGATGAAAAAATGCAAAGGGTGCCTTCAGAAAGGCAGCACTGAACAAACATTGTGTGAGCCAGTTCTAATTTATGGGTCACTTTATAGGTATATTGATTTTTGTTTTCAAAATGGAATAAATGATGTGGTCGACTGACGTTCTTTCAAAACCGCATTGAATCTGTGTGCTAGGTAGGTAGTGGGAACTAGAAAAAAATGTAAATAGGCAGTCAAATTCTTTCTAAAAACAATTAAGCAAGCATTTCAGGAAGACAAAAAGTAGGAAAGGATCCTTCCAATTTATTTAATGCACAATTCTCTTTAACAAAGCTTTTATAGTTATAAATGCATGTGGTAACTTCAATTATATACACTCCAGATTAGTGATTCAATTTTAGCCTCCAGATTTTTCAAATTCATTTAAAGTTATAACATTTTATAAGCTATAAAGGGATCAGATTTAAATCCAAGTATGTCAGAGACTGTTTTAACAAAATGTTTCACTTGCATATCACTGGTGTTTGATTTATTTTGCATCAAGCTTTTTATGTTTAAACACTGACAGGAGTTTAAATACAAAATGTTAGCTGTCACTATTCATTTAGCTGATTATGTGAGATGCCTTAGTTTTGAGAGATGGGGGCACTGTCACCAAAAGAAACAACATTCTGACAAGTTCAAAGAATGCCTTCTTGAGGTCATAATTTTGTAGCCATGCTGCCTAGTCAAAGACAAAGAAATAGACAATACACACTAAGTAAGAGCATAATTTTTAGAGTAGATGGCCGCAGTAAAAAAGACAACAAATTTCCATTAAATAAATGACTCTGTTTCCATGATGTTTTCTGTTGCCCTTCATATAGCATCAAGCCTTAAAAATTTAGCCTGTAATCGACTGAATTCATTTATGTCTATCAACGAATTAATCTTTAATATACTGATATTTTTATGGGCACTAACCATTCTGCTTTTCTTAAAGGAGAGCATTTCCACCTTTGTATCTCGGACCATGTTTTGTGTGCTGGCATTTGCACATGCAGGTTCAAGAACACTTGTCTGCTAAATGGAATGTTATATTGTAAACCTTTTGGCTTAAGCACTAAAAGTCAATCCATCTACATTCAACCTGACTTAGTTCCAATGGAACGATAATTAATTTTGCAGACAAACTACTCTAAAGTTTTGTCAGATGTTATTACACTTTGACATTTATAAGGCAGTAATGAAGAACTAGTATTAAATGCTTTTAATGATCTAGTGAGGTCCTCAATTAGTGGTCAGAAAAATGGTCAGCTTCTGTCAACACCTTCTACTTTACAGTAGAACTCAAGAACTGTCCTAAACACTTTTTTACCCTGCACTTCCTTCTTCATCTTGTATTTTCTCCTTTCATCATGGTGATATAAATACCAGTCTCTATCTTAGTCTTAATTTTTTTAATCTGATAGAAAATAATACTTCAATTGAATGTTAAAGTATATAAGAGTAAGAACATATAATACATAATACATAAGAATACATACATATATATGTATGTTATACATAAACAAGTGTCCTGTAGTGACTTTTCATTTGTCCTGGGCAAAAATAGAAGGATTCTTTCAGTTTGTTTTGGGATGTAATGTGAGAAAAATAATTTGGGACTCAATATATTGTCTAATATTTTTTGTTATTTAACATATGCAGGCTAAATAGTAATAATGTATGGTTTCCTTTTATTTTAAACCATTGTGTAAGTTATATGAAACCAAATTAAAGCTGAAGCTGTAAAATTTATTTCTAATGCTAAAGAACTAAAAATGCCACAATAGTATTTTCTGAAAAAACTTTTATAGTAAACACCAGATATAAAATTTTGGGAGAATGAATAAACAAGAAACTGAGAACTAAAAACTTTCCACAGCTTTTAGACTTGTCTGTCATTTTTTTCCTTCCAAACCTTCAATTTTCTCTATTATTACAAAGGCAAAGCTGTCTTCTTTCTGAGAAAATTTGTATAAGTGGTGATGTCATTTAATTTCCCACACAGATGCTAAATAAACTTTTTTACTGAATAATTGAAATTGATTCATTTAATAAAATATTTTATTAAATTTCTCACATTTTAAAGAAGACAATACAGTATGGAAAATAATGTCTAATTAATATTTCATTTCAGTATAGTATACTGACATTAGCTCTATTAACAGAATTTATCACAGATCTTTGCGTCAGAGGAGAATCAAAGCATATCAAAACAAAAATGGACTAAAAATAAAGGCCTTTAAATCTACTGTCATTAGTTCTGTCATCCCTATAAAGTTAATGGGTTGGAAAAATGGTCAGTCTTTGGAACCAAAGTTGATATTTAATTAAAAGGAAATGCTTTTTTAATTGTAATTTCTTCAGTTTTTAAAAAACACTGGCATGAATATGAAAAAGGACTCTAGAGGGTAAAATGAGGGTTCAGATTCATCTGCTTGCTAGTAATAAAACAATAAACATTTGAATAAATAAAAATGCTCCTTTCCTTGTGTTATAAAGGAATCATACGGAAAGAAAGGTATTTTTTCCTAAAGATTTATTCTGAATTTCATCAGAAAGAACAATTTGGAGCAATAAAATTCATGGTGAGTGGGCTAGTTCAATGGCTAAAGTAACCATTCTTAAAAGACAGTAACAATAGTCCTCTAAATAAACTCAATGACAAGAAATAATATATTGAGAAGGACTAATATATCAAAATAAAGAAATATGACATTAGTTGTTATAATAATTAATATTCCTACATTCTGTCTTTGTTTTAACAATTTTTTTTTGAGAGAGGAAAACTTTAGCAAAGTTACCTAATATTTTTTAATACTCTGCTTAGAACAGTTTCATACCCAATGAAATGGCAGTTTACAACTGTTTTGGTAAAACAGAAGTGCAAATTTTTATTTAAGGCCATTTACAAAGAGCCATAGTGGTATATGAAGCAAATTTTCTCTTAATTGGTTCGAAACGATATATGGTTAAAAAATTTTGTGGAAGTCTTACTGTAATTCAGTTATAAAGTTATTATGATGCCAAGTACTTGTGCCTTGTTGTTAAAGTGCTTTTGCTCTATACCCTGTAGTCAGTCTTCCATTTGTAAACACATCTTTTTGATGTTTCTGCCAACATCCTGGCAACAAAGCAGTGCAATTTCAAATGAGCTAATTAACTTAATTGTTGATGAAGCATGAAACAGTTCATTCACCCTGTTAGCTGCACCATGACAACATAAGAGTCTCAGCCTGTGAAGTTACTCATCTCCATAAACCTATTTGTAACTCTCTGTTTAGATTTCTTGTATGCCAGAATTGTGCATGGAAAACGTTTCATGAAAGATGGATATTCTCACTTGAATAAGAACCCTTTAAGAATTTTTTAAAATAAAATATTATTATATGAAAAAATTAAAGATACACAAAGTTTTGATTTTAAGCTAGAAAAGCCATTTAATCTATTATACAAACATATAACCATGTCTATTTCTTTATGTTTCTAAGGGCAAAAGTAAAAAGGTGAATAGAGTGTAGTTATTTCTTTAAATTTTAGCCACTATTAACCCATTTTTTAATTCTTTTTGGTAAATGTATATATTAAATATCATTATTTACAGTAAGGAATATAAAGTCTACAATTAGAAAATTAAACCTGCAAAATGTTTGTTTAAATTATATATTTTATGACTACTCACATAATATTACTTAAAAAGTTAAAATTTAAGAAAATTCTGTCTTATAAGCATGTCTCCCAATGATTAATGACATATTATTATAGGCTAATAATTTTTATTCATTCCAAAATCTTTATTGAATGATTTTTAAAATATTTTCATGAAAAGATGAAGATGATGTGTTAACCTTCTTAGCCTGACTTTACTAATCCACTTGTTGGAGCACACAGAAATCTTAAAGTATGTTTTATTTTCCTTCTTCATTTTTTGTTTATTTACAACAATGCACCTAAAACTCCCATATAATCCAACCCTCCCCCCTGAAAAAGTAAAAAACCTACTTTAAAAACTGTCCAAAATCTTCACAAATGCTTTCACAGCCTGGCCATTTGCAAACTCCATGGCCATAGAGAGTGTGAGAGGCCCCAGTCTCCTCATGTGACGAGCTATAGCAAAAGAACACGACGTCAGATACATCTCAAAAAGCCATAATCGTTGCAGGCTGCTAGCGCCTGTCAGGTTACGATCAGTGACAAACAGGTCAAAACAGGTCAATTCAGCTCAGAGCAGTCAGAAAAATTTAATCGTTCTATTGAATAGTTCAACTGCCAAGGCTAGATGATGTTCCAATTAGAGGAGAAATAGAGCCAAAGATGACTGTTAATAAAGGATGAAAAACTTAGAGGACTGTATAATATCATATGCTAATCCTGCCATATGACCTTAATGTAACATTTTGCCTCTAAATAAAAAATATATATTCATATGTGGTCAAGTGAAAAGAAAACAGTATTTTTAAGAAAATAATAGGACCAAAAAAAAAAAAAGAAAAGAATAGGACCATAAGATTTTTGAAATGCTCTTTTTAAAGAAAAGATGGACCTTTAGGATCATTTAGATGTTTAATATTTATGTGTGAATCATATATTTCTACTAGTTACAGTTGATTAAAAAAATTCTACTTTGGAACAATATTCATTAACTATATCCTTATATAATTATTGAAGACTTGGAGATAAGTGACTATTATGTCAGAGAGATCCTGGAGAAATCAACCCACTTCTGAAATATAGTATAATCATCAAATTAATCTCAATTAAAACAACACTGTGAAAACATTTAAAAGCATACCATTTTATAATAAAAGCTAACAAGAAAAATTTTCTGTAATACTCAAATGAAGGCCAGAAACACCATCAAATTATAGCATTCTGTTTTAAATTGTACTATAATTAAATGTTTCTTTGAAAAATATTTGTTTATGACAAAAAATGTGTTGCACCAAGGTAGATATTTATATTACATAGTATCAATCCATTACACAGTATCAATCCACTACACTTACATATGAAGTTTGGAGCTAAATATAATATAAACCTAAGCCACTCTCTTAAGAAATTTTACACTTACATTTCATCTTTTAAAAAGAGATATTTTTTATATTGAGCAATATTTTAGTTTATATAGTCTATGAGAATTACTTTAAAGGACTTGATTAGATAGCAGTATGTCTAAATAAATGGAACTTACTGGACAAAAGTAAATGGGTGTTCCTTTTACAATGGCAGTTTTTACACAACTAAAATAAAATATTAAGTTAAAAAACTATCTAACATAATGCATTTAATGTTGCTAACTGAAGCCAAATAATTTTTTATAAGAATTTTTAGGCAAATTTATTCAGAAAATTACCAATGTCAGTTTATTTTTATGTACTTACAAATTCTATCATACCACAATAAAAAAGGCAAATCAGATTTTCTATCTTCTGGTTTATTATGCCTCTGCTTATATCTATTCTCTGATTTCTAAGCTTATATTTGAAACATATTAAGGGTTACATGTATGTATCTTTAATTATTTGTAATCACAGAACTTATTTTTAACTTGAAAATTGGTAAAATGTTCTCATAGCAAACAGGTTAATCATAACATCTTAGTCATAAAAATAAAGTAATATAATCATTCCTTACACACTTATGAAACAATAAAAATCTTCAGGTAAACTCCCAACTATGTCTATCAAACTGCTAGTATTTGAACTGCTTTTTTTAATAATAAAAAAGAATATATAAGACAAATAATCCAAAGATTGCTTTTAATCTGTTGTTCTACATATTTCATCCTTGTTCAGTACAAGTTGTTTTCAGTTTTATCAATGGTAAGAATAAAACCTGGTGATAGATAAATATAGAATAAAGCTCATGAGATTTACCTGTCTCGCCTTGCATTTAAAACTGAAGACTGTCCATTCACTATGGAATGATGAGTTATTGGTGGTGATGCTTTGGAAGTGGTGGAGGAGGTAGTCGAGGAGGAATTGTTAGTAGTGAGGTCCAGCCCTCCATGTTTAATGCCATTGTCTTCCATACTGTGAACTCCAGTCACTTCTTTCCATAACTGCTGAATCTCAGCAGGACTTAAGCCAGCTATAAAAATGAAAGAAGGCCTCACTAAAGTAACAAGGTAAAGTTCATGTAACAAGCTTAGTGTTATTAATGGATTCATACCACCGACAAAAGTGATGTTACTAGCATTAATTAACATACAATAAAAATCACTTTTATGCCATCAGCATCAGAACTTTTGTCTTGAATAATCACTTATTTGCTAAAGGCTACCAATTTGAAAATAGTACTGGGAATAATAGTATTGGGAATAATATCAAGGATTAATAGAAAAAAAACCCCTGCAAAATTGAACTATTCGATTTTTAACAGTAGTTTTTACTTATTGTTAGTATTAAGTTTTGTTTTTAATCAGTGAGGAACTGAACGAGAAATAGATATCAAAAATTACACATCAAAAGAAATAAAACAAAAAAAATGTAAGGAGGAAAACAAAAATGTCAGAGAAAAATAGTGAACACAACTCAAAAGAAAAAGAGATTTGACAATTATCTGGTTATCTTGATCTTTTTCAGAGAGGCAAACTAAATAATTGAATTTAACTTCCTCAAATTCCTGAATAAACCCAATATGCTTTCCTACATTGATCACTGAAGGAGATTAATATCTAAAACTCTCCTTCATTTATGACTGAGAGAATAAATCAACAACTCACTTTAAACAATTCCTGGTTCAGATTATGCAAATTTACTTGATTTATACAATAAAAAAGTCAGGCATATTACTTTAGTTTTTAACTATGATTTTGAAATAAGACATTGAGAGACTATTGTTTATAATATTTGACTTAACGAATAGTACTTATATGTGCCAAGTACTCTGTATATGCTTTATATACTTTATGTTCTTTAACCCTCACTACCAACTAATGGAGTTGGTATTTTCAGTTTAACCAATTTATAGGTAAGGAAACAAAGGGAGAGAGAGGTTCAAAAAATGTGTATAAGGTCACAAAGCTTATACATGCTAAAGTTGTCATTTAAATACAGGCAGTCTGACTTGAGAACCTTTGCTCTTAAAATACTATATTAAGAAAATATCAAAACTACTGAATTAAAACTACTGAATTAGGTAAAATGAAGCTGTAATATTTGCTATCATTTGTTGAGCATTTACTATATTCTGGTATTTTACTAAGTGCTTTACAGTCATAATCTTGGTTAACCTCGCTTGTGGTTAGGAATCTTTTATATTTTACAGAAGAGATTTATTTAACCTCAGTTAACCTCACTTGAGGTTAGGAATCACTATATTTTACAAGGAGGCTCAGAAAGATTAAATATGTTGCCCCAAATCACTCAATTTATAACCAGTGGACAGAATTCAAACCAAATGCCCTGTAGCTCCAAAATCTTCGTTCTTTATTACTATGTGCATTTACAACATCTAATAGAAAGATGGAAGTGCTACTCAAACTACCCCTCCCCAAGCCAACATACATATCTACATCAGATGCTATAGTAATGTTGATGTTGATCAGTCAAGAGATGTGGTAGGGCAGGGCCGGCTAGAACAGGCAGCAGGGAAAGGTGCAAGATAACAGAGTATCAGAGTATGACGGTCACCTCCATCCCTGCAATTGGAAAATCACTGGTCTAGACATAGTGGTAAGTAGCCAATAGCAACAGAAAAGTTCTCACTGTTTCAAACATATTTTTGGTCAAATTATTCATCATGGTAACCTTAAATTGCTGTGCCTATCACAATTTCACACAGGTAGTTTTACCAAAAGCTATCATTTCAGTGAGTCTGGCTCCTCAAGATTTTAAGATACAGCCTGAAACTAAAGAAAAGACAGCATAATTCAGGTTTCCAAGTTCTTTAAAGCTATTTTTTTCTATAAAAAAGATAGTAGCTTTATAAAGAATTATCTGTTACATAGGAAACAATTTTTATATAAAGATCATTAATTATTGCTTTAATTATAGCTTTAACCTAGAATTCTGAAATTTTCTGACTATAGCTTTTTGATTACTTGTGTGTATACATTAGATATCCTAAGAGCAAAACTCCATCAGCAAATCCTTTTACTTGATGGCATCATCATATCTTCTGCTTAGAACTCTCCCCAGCTCACTTGCTGCCTCTCTGCTCTAATGCCAACTCTTGCCTGGACCACAGCTAAAGCTTTCCAACTCTCTTCCTGCTATTATCTGGCCTTGAATATATGAATTTACTCTTCATATAACAGCCAAAAATTCTCTCTTTAAATGTAAATTAGGTCATATCTTTGCTTTCCAGGCAAAGCCTCCAAAGGCTTTTGAAAACAGAAGTAAACAAAACAAGAAAAAACAACAAACAAAAACAGACCTTACTACGGACTTTAAGGTGCTACTTTATTATCTGGCACTTACCTGTCTCTCTGACCTCATCTACTGCTCTCTCTTCACATTTCACCCTGTTATACTACTAGCCTTCTGCTGCTTCTTGAATGCAACAAACATTTGCTCCCCTTCCAGCCTTTGCTCTGGTTTGTGCTCACAGTCTAGGCTACTCCTGTGTCAAGTCTTCCCATGGCTTCCTCCTTCCTTTCACTTAGATGGTTTGAGTGAAGGTGATGGCTCGACTACCTCCTCTGAGTAGTCTTTGACCACACTATCAACCACTGCCCCTCCCACCCTGCCTTCTAGCATTCCTTAACTCCTCACCCTATTTTGTTTTTCTTTAGAGCATTTATCAGTTTCTGATACTATTTTATATATATATATCTCTCTTTCTCTCTCTTGTTATCACCAGTCTGCCTCCACTACAATTTAAGGTTTATAAGAATAGGGATTTCTTATTTTACTGGGATATCTCCAGTACCTTGAACAGTGTCTGACATGTGCTCAATAAATATTTGTTGATTTCATTGATTATAGCAGTCTTATAGTTCTCAAAGACAAGTTGGTTTTCACATGGAAGTTTTATGACTTTTACAGGGAATACTATTTATGAGCATTGTTACTATATAAGACCAATGTCTAAAGAATTATAAATGGTACTAGTTGCTTCTAACATAGATGGAGTGGCTATAACATTTTTGATCTCATCTAAAGACTTAGATGTTTCTAGTGACTATACCAGTTAATGATATTATTAATAACTTACTTTTGGGATTTTATTAATTTAGTTAATCTCAGTATTCACTTACCTTCTAAAAGCAGATTTGTATGATACCATTCATTTGTATTGAAACTTAGTGATATCACCATGCTATTACAATAACAAATGCTCTAGGCACTTAGTAGTAGGCCCTCGATAAAGATCTGATGAATAAATAACCTGTTCAAATAATCCAAATAATGTTTCTTAATTAAAAGCATGAGCAAATGGTTTTTAAATACTGTAGATAAGGGGCAGAGAATTAAAGAGGTCAAAAAGAGATTTCTCTTAGCAGCTGTGGTTCCCATAAGTACCTGCATATTAGAATTACCTGGGGATATTTTGAAACCTCTAATGTCCTGACCACAGCCCAGACCAATAAAACCACACTTCTGGATACAGGCACATTTAGTTTTTGAAACTCCACAGGTGATTCCAATGTGTAGATAATTTGGGGGAGATTTTAAAAAGAAAACTATTACCTTGTTCTTGGGTAATTGCTCAGCCCTTTTCTATAGATGCAAAACTATAAATATGCAACAACTAGCCAATCAATTTGGTACAACTTTAAAAGTTTTATGAGTTTTGAAGGCTTGATGGTTTGCAAAAATTAATTTAGGTTATTTTTCAGGCAGTAATATAACAAGTTCATTATTCCCTAAACAGTGTTCTATGTAACAGTCTTCTAAATGCTGTTAACCTAAGAGGTCTGTGGTCTCTATCTCGGAGGCTCATTATTCATGTAAAACAGTTGTGAGTTGTCTGTCTAGTAACAAAGAAAATTTGAATCTTTTTTAACTCAGTGTTTTTCAAATATGCTGGAGAAAGAAAACCCCAACAAACTCTTTTTACAATTACACAAATTCACATCAGTTTTAAATACCAGGTATAGGCTTAGGACTCACCAACTGATCTCCAGCCTATAACCCTCTATTAAAAACTACAATCTTTCTATTTGATATTTCCCTTGTAACCTTACCAGGTTTCTCAAACCTCATGTGTTCAAACTAAGTTCCTGTTTATACAGCTCCTTCACCCAGCCCCAAATGACTCCTCTTGTAGTTTTCTAAATCTCTGTTTTATTTAACCAATGCTTATATGGTGCTTCTGATATGCCAGGCACTGTTCTAAGTACTTCACACATGATAAGTAATCCAAAACCCCAAACCATTATTATTATTGCTATTACTATCCTCATTTTAGAGATGAGGACACTAAGGCACAGAGAAGTTAAGTGACTTGCTCTGGAGCTAATCCATTGCAGTACTCCCTCACATTTTCAGGTCATTACTCACACGTCACCTTCTCAAGACTCCTTCCCCGGGCCACCCTACCAAAAGTTCAACTTCTGCCACTTCCTATTGTTGCTTCATTTTTTCCTATCTTTACTTTTATTTTTCTCCTTAGCACTCACCATTACGTGTTTTACTTAACTTATTTATTGTTTGTCTTCTACCCTAAAATGTATGTTTTATGACAGTAGGGATTTTTGTCTGTTTTCTTTATTGCTATATCCCCAGTGTCTATGAAGAGGGCTTGCAGTCAGTGCAAGCTCAAATAACATTACTTAACAGAGTTTTTAAATTTGGCCAGAACACTAGTGTACTGGCAAACACATTCTGGAAATCAGTGAACTAGACCATTATAGGTTAAGAGTCAACTTTTATCTTAAGTGCAGATTATTCGGTTTCTCCTAATAACTTATTTCAAAGATATATACATTATGAGTGCCAAAAAGTTTTGTAATTATGTAATTTTTAAATTCCTTGACTAAAAAATATTGAGAAGCCCCATTCTACTTTTGGATAACTTGGGCTTATGCTTATTCACTGCCAGTAAATAAGCATTAAAAGGTTTGATAGGAGCTGAGTGAATAAAAGGATAAATTCATAATCAAATTGCATATTCTACCACAGATAAAGCACTTTAATAATTCTTTAATCCTGCATTCAGAGTTTGTGGAGTAACTACAAGGTGCCAAACACTGTGCTAAGAATTAATTAAAATTTGATAATTCATGTCTAGATTATATATTCTTAGGGCATACAAGGTTTAAAACTTTCAATGGTTTCACTTATTAGTAAAAACCACATTAACAGCTTTTTCACACTCAAAAAAAAGACTCTTTCAATGTCCTTTCTTTTCCTATGACAGTAATTAACTTTTTAATGTTAAATAATTTTTATATAATAAGATGCAAAGTATGTCTACCATGAATTTTAAATTACTTATTTAATGGTATTCTGCTTATTTTCTAGTTACTTATAATTAAAAGTAGCGACAGTGAATTTTGGCAGAAGTATTTGTATCACATCTATTTTGTTAAACCAAATTGATGTTTAATACTTGAATTTGAATTATTAAGATATTATCATGTACTTTTCACTTTTCATCTTTTTGAAAAACTAGTATACACACATGGTCAGAATAACTGAACCACAGAGATGGGTAAAGTAAATTTCCCGACCAGCCCTAATCTCTGGTTCCCAGTTCACTTCTCCAGAAGAGAAGTCCAGTTTCTAGAGTATCCTTCAGAGATCTCTGTATTCATTTATAATTTGTCACACCTAACATACTGATTTATATTTGACTACAGGCCTACCAGCACCTACAGATACAATGCCCATCTTTAACATGGATGTCTAATGAGAGGTGTATCAAATACACATTTTGTTCAAATACCAAATTACAGGGAGTAAAAATAGGTAGTTGACTGACACTGAGACCAAAGATATTAATAAATGTCTCCACCAAAAAAGAGAGTTCTGCGATATGGGGAATATAAATAATATGTCCCATTAAGACTTTATTACTACATTTTTTAGAGGCTGAATTTTTAAAGTTTGATATTCTATTACAAAAACAATAGTTTTTTTGTTTTCCTCATCATGATATTTTAATGTGGCAAAGTTGACATTTTGCTTTTGAGACTTCCTCTCAAGATATAAAAAATTGCCAAATATAACTTTTTAAAAAGACTCATGAACTATATGTAATTAAATCCATTTTTATTATTATACATGCTATTTCACAAAACAATTCTACAATTAGATTTATGATATAATTTAATCTCAATCTTTCTATCTTATTTATATTTTCTCAAAAACTAACTCAACACATTCAATTTTTCCCTGTATTTAATTATTTACACATTAGTTTTTATACATAAAATTAATAGCATCCACAGGCAGCATTGCTGAGTTTTACTCCTGCAATAATAAATGTACATTTAAACTTCACATCACTGAAGGAGATTTAGCATATCAAGTCCCAAAGGAGGTTTTTTCTATAAGTTTCAAATCCCAAACTTTCTGGTATTTGAAAAGGAATATTATGATGGTAATAATAATTCTGCATGACATGCATTGTTCATATTGCTGGTGCTGTTACTATGATTATATACAATAGTAATCTATGTAAGCAAATGATCACTGATTAAGCAAAAGATCTGGAATGTAACAAGTAGGCATATGGCTATTCAGACTTCCATAAGCAGAGAATGAAATCCAAGCCAAATAGATGATTTTGCCTGAAAACTGAGGCCAAAGATTATCTTCAGCATATTTCTAACTCAGCTAAAGGGCATTATTATATTTTATTTCAAAATATTTCATTTTCTTTACTACTCAACAGTTTTCTGAGTCCAAGCTCATCTAGTTCTACAATCTTATCCGTTCAAGAATGCCATCTGGAATCTAGCATTCCCTGTTTGGTCTTTTGGATTGACAATAAAAATCTTATATTTTAAATAACTTATAAATTCAAAAATATGTAAAAATTTGGAGTGAAATAAAATTATCACTACACATATGTCAGTCCATATAGTCATAGTAAACCTGTACAGATATTATATATTGGGATATACAGCCTTTTATCTGATGTCAAAAACATATCAAAATTTAAAGTGCATGTATAATTTCCTATTTCCTAACCAGAGATAATGATATTAGGTAATTAAAATGTGTCAATAAATGTAATTATTAGTGGATATACAAACTCTACTGTCTATATAGTAAATGTAGATTTATAATCAGTATATTATTTGAAATCAAACTGTAATCCATCCTTTTTTGATTTCTGTGTACACCTACTGAAACTCTATATGCAAACTATACAAATACTTAGAAATGGTAACTTAACTGCCTATTTTACATTAAAATCCAATATTATAGTAATACTAATAACTTTAAGTACTTAATATTTTAAATAATTTTGTTAAGATGCTAAAAAAAATTATATAACTTTAGGAAAAAGTTTGTTAATGTGCTACTTTACAAAAGTTATTATAATTTTGTTACTTCGGTTTTTTTTTTTTTT
>VBSM01003176.1:27313913-27323913 GCA_008086735.1 Cheirogaleus medius
AGCAATCCTCCTGCCTCAGTCTCCCAAAGTGCTAGGATTACAGGCATGACCCACTATACCCAGCCTAAAATATGGTATATTTTTAAAGACACAATAAGAACATCTTTTGTTATTACACATTAATTCCACGTGGTTTTCATATGACTATTTTCCATGGCCAATGAATCAATAACCAAAAACCTGGTGCAAAGTGAACTAAAAACTGATAATAAAAATATTCAAAATACTTTTACCTGAAATAACCAGCACTAAGGCACAAATGATTCAGGATTCACATTATCCAATGATTGCTTCTTTACTTTTTCTCACTCTAATTTTGGGATTCCAGCATAGTATGGTAACATCATGTTCCTTTACTATAACTGGTGTGTCTGACACACTCTGTCTGTGTTTGACTGATGGGTCTCCACAATGAAACTTTTCACATTTAATCATCTAAATGGTGAAAAATACGATGATGACTCCAGTTTGTGTGGCTTATATGGCACTAAAAAGAACTCTGATCAGTGAGCCAACTACATTTTTGGCTCTACATTTACTCAAATAGATTTTTTCACCTTTATTAATGGAAACGGGTTTTAGTGATTTCATCTTTTTTTGCTTAAAATATAGATTTTCTGCTCAAACCCAGATGTTTTCAGATTTACTTTCTTTTCCTATATGTTCTCCATCCTGTGCATTTTCTCTCTCATATATCTTATGGTGGGCAAAAATAGAAGGGGGAAATGATAATTCTAGCAAAAGAAAGCTCAGCATGAAGACTATTAGAATGGTTCTATTATAATAAATCTTATTGTTCAGAGAGATTTTTTTTGCTTGTTTTAGAAGAATGTACTTTAACAAATATATTTTAAATAAGTTATATTGTTTTTATATGAACACATATTAAACCTTCTTAAAATGTTTGACTAGTTTTACTAAAATAAGGTTGCAGTAGATCATGCTTGTATATTGAACAGATTCTCATATAAGTAGATCTAAAAACAGATTTCATTTAATTTTACTGAAAAAATTAATAAGATACTTATTGCTTCTGTTTTAGCATAGTTTCTATCAAAGAAACCCATGTTACAGTGACTTAATTTATAAACTCTTTTTTTAACTCTTATATCTTCATTTGTCCTCAAATTGTACTTTTTTTCCCAGAGAACAATAATTTGTGAACAGAACATTCATTGCTATGGTAATACCACGCTTTATTGCAATTCTCTTTAGAATAACTCAGAAAAGTGGGTTTACTGTCTTTTCTTTTGGTGTTTAAAACTTTATCTTTTTGATTTCCTAGGAGTGCTTCAATCATGTGCATTACAACATTTGAAGTCAAGTGAAAAAGAAAATCTGGGAAACATAAGCCAAGGAGACATTAATTTGATAGAAAGAGAAAACATTATTACAATATTCTTGAATTTCTTCGGTTTGTCCTATAGGAGTCAGCAAAATGTACAGCAAATACTACTACAGTGTGATGTGACAAATATAATTCACTTGAATTAAAGTTAATTTGAATTAATGTTTGTTCCAACAAAATCCAAAAGCAAATTACTCTTTTATGAAGTTTAATAATATATGACTTTTACCTGAATTGAGAATTTTAGCACAGAGGGTCATTTGTTTAGCATTATTTTTCTTTCTTTTTTTTACTTAGAACTCTTTCCATTTCCCAAAAGTTTAGAATAATGCATACATACAATTGTATTATCAGAGTACATCCTAAGTTTTTTTTATAGAAAACCAAATAAGAATACTGTTGGCAGCTTTTTAAAACTAAAATTTACAGTACATAAATAAGCAATATTATTTTAGAGAAAATAGAATCAATATGGTCCCATGACAAAGGATGGGATTCCACAAAGCATAACTTGGAATGTGCTCTGTAGAAATACAGAAAGCCTCTCATTCATATGTGGAGATTTCAGCTTGAAGATTAGGAACTTTTATCTTTTTCTTAATCAGTTGTCCACCAAAACTCCTATCAGCTCAGTTATGTTAAATGGAGTGCTGTCAGCCTTCCCAGTAATCCAATTCCCTGCAGAGCCTCTGGTATATTCAATAGTGCTTGAATTGTGTTACCCTTACAAATTATTTTCTGCCCACATGACTAATAAATACACATTTAATATCCAACAAAATTCTTGAAAGCTGTTTTACTACACACTTGAAAGCAGTATATAGTAAAATTTCTGAGCCTCAAGAAAATGGGTCATGCAACCATGTTAACAATCATGTTTTAATAATAAACTTGAAGGTCATAAAAACAAAATTTCTCAAGGTATAAGGTAGTCAGGCCATGAAATGGTAGAAAGTGTAAGATTTGAAATGAAGTGTGCACATCATTTTGTATGTACCTTGAGGCAGCGATTGGACAGGAAGTGCTGCCTGGCCAGGTGGAATGGAGATGAGTCCCTGACGCTGAAGGCTAAGCAGATGCTGCTGCTGCTGGAGTTGTTGCATCTGGAGAAGCTGCTGCTGGAAGACAAGCTGCTGGGCTGCCAACTGCTGCTGCTGCTGCTGCTGCTGCTGCTGCTGCTGCTGGTGTCAGAAAACCCAACCCAGTAAACAGCAGAGAACATGTCTGCACAAACAGCTCTCATTCAGAGAAATGCATACTCCTTTTATTGCCTGGCTGACTTTTTGGTCATCCCATGGTCAAAGTTCAGAGGAAGAATGGGAAAAAGTTCTAGATTTTCAGTTGCTTGTCTTTCAAATATTAAACAGCAGCAGAACACCAAGGAACTTGCATTAAAAGGGTATGGAATAAGGTCTAGAAACAGTATGTACCAAAAATTCAGTTTTTTAAAATATCAGCTTATTGCAGATGATAATAAATTTATCTGGATCTAAAGAATACTAAAGAATAACACTTTATAGAAACAGTCAACTGCCACAACACTCTTTTTTTATTTCCCAACTGAATAAGTTTGATCTGCAGAGGTCCACAAATGTGGTCTCTAGTGATCTATTAGTAAACTGGGATGTAGCCTTCATAGCACAGGGCTGTCAGCTCTCTGTCTTCCTCTCCTCTTGTTGGAATATATTAAAGGCAGAATTATGTTCAAGGCACAAAAGTGCCCTTATAATAAGGAAAAGTATAACTTCCAATTTTGTGAGGCATTACAAGACAAACCAGAGTTCTTTGGACTCGGAAGGGTATGAGATGGCAGTCACACTTCAGAGAAAGACAAGCTACTGTGGAAGACCTTTCCTTTTTAGTTTGGGGAAAAGAGAAACTTCTGATGCGCTCACTGGAAAACAGACTGCATAATGGAGCAAGTCATGTGGATTGCCCAAAGCCTCCAGAGAAATAAGGGAGCAATTTCTATTCTGTAGTTGATGGCTGTCTGAAATTCTATTCACAAATCCAAACAGAAACAAAGCCTCAGGAGGTCAAAACTGTTTCCTGTACGTTTGCATAATGGGCAGCTTGAAGACAACGGCTCTGATACCTGCTGATCAATTTAACTACTTCAACATGTTTTGTTTGTATTATGTTTATATTTGATGCAGTTTGCTGACAAGTGCAAGCTAGGCCTGAGAAGCTAGCTTGTCAGGTTGATTTATGAGCATATCAAACTGTAACTTTCTACTCGCCACTCCAAACCTACAGTAGCAGTTCATTAATCAGGGGCCTGTGACTTTGAAATCTGTGCTCAACCAGTTTGTTCCCTAGTTTCCCCACACCCCACAATAGACTAAATTTGCCTGCATGTTCTCTGAGCCACACCACTGAGAAAAATAAGGCTCCTTTACCAACTTAGATTCTCAGTGAATACAAGATAATCAGTACTTTGTCCACCACACAGCTTGCTCTTTGTACACTGTGATTCATTAGTGAACATTAGACGACAGCAGCATTGGATTGTAACTCTCAAGTCCCATGCCACAAAAAGGGACAGCCTGAGAGTTCTACTGTCACTGGTATTAAGCTCAGTAAAAATATATAATACTGCATCTTTGACAGCAAGAGCCTTGTTATAGGAACATCTAAGACTCTTTTTGCCTCTTAAAGCCCCTTCTCAACCTCATACTGCACATATCAATGAGATAACCAGATCCTACCTCTTTCACTTGCTTCCCAGGATGCTGCTGCTGCTGCTGCTGCTGTTGCTGCTGCTGCTGTTGCTGCTGCTGCTGCTGTTGCTGCTGCTGCTGCTGTTGTTGCTGCTGCTGCTGTTGCTGCTGCTGCTGTTGCTGCTGCTGCAAAAGCTGAAGATGTAACTGCTCTTGCTGTTTCTTGTAAAACTCTTGTAGTTGTTGCTGAATAAACCATTTTGACTTTAATAAATAAAGGCAAAAGTTTCATGTAGTATAAATCTCCTAAACTCTTCTAGACTGGCATATGGTAGAGTATCCATTAAGATTCACCTCATAAAAACAACAAAAAAGTTTATGCATTGGATTCAAAAAGACAGCTCTACATACATTTTTTCCCAAGGCAGCTCTGAAATATTCCAATCCAGAATCCAAAATTTCCTAAACAAAAGGGTATAGAAAATCTATATTCTAAAAGGCCAGAGGCAAATCAATACCCTAAATTATTATGTCTGAAGTCCTACTGGCATATAAAATATAGTTTATACTCTGCCACCAGAAAGAATCAAAATTTAGCTACATAAAATCAGGTTGCTCAGTTCTTATTGGAAAAAGTTTAATCCAACAGATGTTCAGAACAATGTCAGATATACAAGTGGCTGGCCTGTAGTCATCATCGTAGAAAATAGCAAAGTAATAAATATATAAAAATCCAGGTAAAGCACATTTTTTCTATATGATAAGTAAGTATATAATATAAAGTTTACTTTAGATACACATGAGGCTCCAATAAGGTACATATTAGAAACACTATCTTTGATATATAAAAAAGATAAATCTCATAAATTTATGTCTTAGCTGCCTAATTTTATTCTAAATTCTGTTCTTTCTAAATGATAAGTATATTTTGAAAAGGAAAATTTGAGATGCTACTCTCTCCATTTTAACAAAGTGGTCAGTTCAAACTTCATACTTATATGGACTAAAAGGAGTGCTAAAGTGTTAGGTGTTTTAAAAGAAACAATTATCTAAGTATTTTTGCATTATTGTTTGCAAGTCTACAAATCAAATGTACCTAAACATTTGAATCTTTAAATATTGATTTATTCTTTTCAAATTATACCTTTCTCTGCTCTTATTCTAGACTTTAATGAATTTAAAAAAACACTAAGGAATCTAAATTCTCTTATAAGTTCTGCAATGAAAAGGTTACATTTATGTTCTAGCCTGGTGATAGGTTGTCCCTTCAAAGGGAGACTGAATTTTCAAATATGCCCATTACACTGTCAATATTAGTGCGCGCCTTCTGAGCCACGTGAGAACACCAAAGAAGGTAACCCACATTACCTGCTGCAGCATGACTGCCTGCTGCTGCTGGAGAAGGGCTTGGAGCTGCTGAGGAGACAGGACTTGTTGCTGAAGGATCTGTTGCATTTGCTGAGGGGTGATCACCTGGGGAGTCATCATGGCCACTGACACAGGCACCTTGCAGAAAAGAGAAAGAGAGAGAGAAAGAATGGTCATAACCAAGTGTCTGTTAACTGACTCCACAACTATATGTTATCTTTTATAAATGCTTCGGCATTGATGATCAATAATTTTATATAATGTTTCTATATTATATAACTGTTTAATAATATTAAAGTAGCACAAAATTTAAACAGTAGCTTTCCAGAGGCATCAGATTTCATCATACTCCAACTTTATGTCCCACATCTCCTATGTAGTATACTAAGACCTTTGATTTTTAGCTCATATAGTGAAAAATAAACAATTACATGGCAGTATTCTCAATAGTTCATAATTAAATTCTCATCCATATCATAGTGCTATAAGTACAAAGCCTTTTAAAATGACTTGAAAGAGTGATTAAATAATAAAGATAAAACAATTGGAAATAATATGCATATAAATGTTATCTAAACTAGTAAAAAGCATATATGTAGAATACACTTACTTATAAAATGCAATCATCTTCAAAATTTTATATATATATAAAATGTAGTACTAGAAAATAATACAATAATAAATATTACTACATGAGAACATGTAGTGACTCATATAAGAGGTGTAAATATACATATATATGCATATATATCCAGAAAAATAGCTATATAGATAGGTCCTCTGAAAGAAGGAATCTAAGCCTAGTATTCTAGCTTCTTCTTTAAACATTTTCTTATTTCAAGTAACTAAACTTATACCAGGAAGTCCAGAAATCTAGAGATTACTCAAAGATTATTCATTAACTGAAAAGAATGAAAGTATTTTGCCTAAAATTTCATTTCCACTACTTCCTTTTTCTTTAAGGTTCTAAGAATGAAAGAGGAGGCAAAAAAAAAAAAAAAGAATTTGAGGACAGAAAGATATAGAGGAGAAGAAGAAGGAAGGAAAATACAGAGTAATGAAAAGCTAGAGAGAAAGCCCTAGAAAAAGAGAGAAAGAATGTGAAGAAATAGAAGGAGTATGGCAAGGAAGGTGCACAGGAAAAGCTGTACAGAAGCCTGAGTTATATGCTCAAATCGGAGGCATTCACACTGTTTGAGGCATTGCTTGTACTAACCAGCATGTAATCAAACAACTTGTCAACTTGCCAAGTTTGCAACCTTTGAAATAGCAATCATTTTCTTTCCTAGAAAAAAACAATTCACTTTTACTGTAAATAAAAGCAAGTATTTATATAAATACTGCTTTAGAACAAATTTATGGGACAATGTGTCTTTGAAAACAGAAAAAGATTAATAGACATCGTTCACAATTTATTTTAATAGTCATTTTTTTAATGCAGTTCAAACTTTTCCAGTCTGGAATTCTATGTTATAAAGGAAGGAGAAATTAATAATGAAAAAGAGGTTAGAAGGAGAAAAAAAAAAAAGAAATCCAAGGTGACTAATTCCTTTCTTTCTCTCTCAAAAAAAGCTTCATATTTAATACTGAAAAATAGCTGTCTTTTCTTTTCCCCATGTTGACATCTTCAGATTAATTAGATCAAATTTTGTAATATGAAAAAGAAACATGGCAGACAGGAGTTCAGTGATTTTCAAAAATATTTCTGGATTTTTTTTTAGAACATACTGGCATACCTATAGATTGCTGCATTTGAATTTATCATTTAAAAAAGCATTCTGAAATGTACACTGTAAAATTAATTGACTCAATGGATTGCCCAAGTGCTTGGTTGTTTAAAAAATTGATTGTCAGTTTACTTAATTGCCTATTCTTTAATAAACAAATAGACTGGTTAGATGCAGTTTGGAAAAAAAATTACCTTTCTATAAAAATGCCTTGTCTTCAAATCATTTAACTCATGCTATTAAATATCTCCAAATAGTAAGGAATCAAACTGAAATGAAGGGACAGAGAAAGACAGACATGTCGAACTTTAAAAAGGCTTTCAATCCAGACAGATAAATAGATAGATGGACAGATAGTTATAGAGAAGATAGATATAGAGTTGATAGAAATGACAAATATGTGTATATATATATATATATATACATAGAAATATATAGCTTCTATAAATTCAGTCATGTGGTAAGAAGCTTGCCACACTTCTCTCACTTAACAGCCCTTTTCAGCAAATAGAGTGTTTTCACTTAATTATCCCTATATCTACAAGTAAAAGTACTTTATATATAATGGTAACAAATGAACTTTGTAAGGAAAGTTCTATGAATGGAGGCATGCCATAGTCTGCTACAAGAGTACAGTCAGATTTCAGTCTACACATATAATATAACTTTATAGTTGGTTGTTATTGTGACTAATTTTGTGTATGAACAAATTGAAGCAAGTTTTCTACCTTCCGTTTTTCATAATTCATTACTTCTTTCACTATATAGTTTAGATGAATATTTTTACTCTTAAAATGGTTTGAGTGACTTACAATGAATAGTTATGACATAAATATAACCATCACATCATTGTCATCCTAAATGAAAATGTTCATATGTTATATTAAATGTTCATATGTATGTGATGTTTTACAAATTTTGAGCAGTTCTGGTCTTCCCACCAGGAAACTGCCCTCTAAAACTGACAATATACAGACATAAAAATATGTAGAAAGATAAGCTAACTAACACACAACTAATTGAATACTCTACTTCCATATGTACAAAATTAAAATTAAAATGTGACTCATTTTAAGTGACACATTTTCTTTATTCTTCCTGCATCACTTTTGTTACTGTTTCATTGCATTTTTTTGCTATCACAAGCTACACTAGAAATTCATTGATAGAAATGAATAAAGATGAACTGTATACATATAAAAATTGAGAGATTATACTACTTATCAATATACAAACAGACAAATCAGCATCAGATTTCTAAAAATCTGTGGATAACTTTCTGAAATACACACACCGTAACCAGTTCAGTGTTAAGGAAATATTTTGTACTAGATATATAAGTTGATTCATGCAAATATTCTAATAAGGGATCACAATTTAGATGTGTTATGGAGGAGAGGGAGAACTTACTTCAGATATTTTTTGGTGAAAAGGCAAATAAAAGTCTGGTGGCTTCACCACCAAATGAAATTAGAAGGACTAGCTAGTTTTGAAGGAGCATTTATCAGTTAAAATATTTAAGAGTAAAGGAAGGAAATGTAGTCAACTTTGGTTGGGAGATTTATCTTTTGTTAGTTACTATACTGACAGATCTAAAATTCCCCCACAGTGGCGGACCAAACAGGGATTTCCATTTACCCTTATTTATTTTTTCACTGGATGAATTAAGCACAAACTTGATGTGCTGCTCTGTGCACCAAGAAGTACTGGTAAATTGGACGTAAAGATAGGGTTATGTATTCTGAAATGAGAGAGGAAAAATTCTGAAATTGTCTTGAAATGAGTCAGTGGTAAAAGTGAAAAATATTTAGTTATTCTCCTAGAATAGGTAATGGGGACTTAGGTTTTTTCAAAAAAAATATTATGTGTGCTTGTGTTAAACTTCTAAGTGTAACTCATTGAAGGGGTCAAAAAAGTTATTAGGAGACAATACAAATATCATGCTCTGCTCAAATGAAGCTAAAGAGTTATTGTAGGAGTTATGAAAATGGGATAAAATTTTTGTTTGACATAAACACACTCCTTTTTTACAATCTAGTTCAGTTGGAGCATTTCTGAACGGTTGGGTTTGCATATTAAGAGTGTCACTTAATTAAACATCCCAATTATGTGTGGGTGATTGGAAAGGTTCTTAGCATAGTGTCGGTCCACTTCTTTCTTCACTAAATATGAATTAGAAAAAGCAATCACAACCTATAGATGGGACTTACAGTAAAAAAAAAAACACATTATTTTCCTGTTAACAGGGTCTGCCAACCACTGGTTCACAAATTCTTCTATTTTTTGCTTAAAATTGGAAGACAAGGAAGTCCTGACTTTTTTGCCTTGGTACTTACAAAAAGTGTCACTATTAGAATTAACTACTGGTGTAATAAATGCAAAATTGGTTTTCATTTTACAGTATCTTCTCCCATTTTAACAGACTATTAATAGGAAAATTTTGATTGTACATTCTTGATAAATTTCTTCTGTTCACTTCTTTCCTATTTAAAATATCTATGTTTATAGTTTATTTTAACATAAGAAACTACTGTATGGAACTGCCATGGTCTAAAATCAAGCCTTAGTTATATATATAATGTCTATCATAACAACAGCCTTTTAAAGCTTCCTGGTTTTACAGTATTAAAATAACTGACAATGAATTGAGTGGTATTTGTAAGCTTTTCATCAAGTACTGAACAGAGTATTTAAGGAGATCTGAGATGGACAGCGCATATTGCTATTTAATGTAATCTTTTAGCAGCAGGGAAATAGTATGACAGGAACAACAGAAAAAACAGCACAGTGCAATAATAGACATTTTTTAAAAAATCATGATTCATCACTCCTTAGTTTCTACTATTACTTTAAGATGCTAGTTTTAATATTCATTTAATTACTTTGGTAAATCAAAA
>VBSM01003176.1:27328913-27339143 GCA_008086735.1 Cheirogaleus medius
TTCTGAATCCTGAGGGATTATATCAGAAAGTAAAAAATAAGTAAATAAAACATTTATTTATAATAAGATGAGCTGTTAACAGTGTTCTCTGATTACATTTATGCACTCTATCATTTATTAAAGAGGAATATTCTGGTACAAAATATATGTCGAGCTAAATATCTTGTTTCTATCTGTATAGCACGTAAATCTTGTTGGAGGAAGCACATCCTTGTCATATTCTAGCCCATCCCAACAGACAGCATAAGTCCATAGGGGCTATATTGCAGTAGGCTACACTGGTACTTATTATTTGGTTTCAGTGTTAGGGTTCTAACTCTTGTTCACAAGATTCCTTGTGTCTTAGGCCCCATTCCCTGTTCCTGGTTTAGTCTGCACTAGTAATTCAGGGTTTGGGGGATTGTTATCCACATTTTGTAGTTCTCTAACTGTGGCTCTAGGTTATAACATTAGTTTGAACTTTTTTTATGACTTCTTGAAGAATAAAGCCTCCACAGTCATTCATCCACCCAGTGAAAGTTTGCTAACTTCTAGTGGTGGAGGGGAAAGTATGTAAATGCTTGATTACAGTGCAGTGTGGCAAGGATCATGATAGAAGAATGCACAGGTAGAAACAGAATGTAATTTAGCATGGTAGAATCAGAAAAGGATTTTGAGAGGAGATAATGCTTACATTGGGTTTCAATGAATGAGTAGGAATTAAGTACACTGGAAAATTTCTTTAGGCAAAAGTGTGAAAAGCAGGACTCTTCAAGGTGAAAACAGGACTTTTTTATACAATGGCAAGTTATTCCTTATGACTACGGTATGGGATACACATAGCACAGGTAGGTAGAAGCCAGATTATGAGAGGGTCATGGCTAATAAATTTAGAAGCTAAAAATTTCCTTGGCAAGCATTGCTTGAGTAGGAAGTAGGGAAACATGGAGATCTCTGAAAAATTTAGAAGACTGATATGATTTAGAAATATCTGTGGCAAAAATGCTAGTTAGGAGGTTGTTGTGGATGTTGTGGGTTAGAGAGGAAGGGGGGATTTGAGAGATGTTAGATATTAATATTAAGAAATTTGAATATATAGGACACGATTGACTATATATAGAAACAGAGAAAGAAAAGGAGTAATCTAGAGGACTCAAAGGCTTCTAGATTAAAGATGTAAAGATTATGGTCTCATTTATTAAGGTAAAGAATAAAATAAGAGGATTAGTTCTCCGCATGTTGGGCATGCTGAGTTTAAGGGGCCTGTGGGATATCTAAGTAGAATGTAGACTAGGCTTTTATATATGTGGTTCTTGAACCAAAGAGTAATGGTCTCATATTTAGATTTGAGAGTCATTAGCATATCAATGAGTTGAAGTCATAGTGTAGAGTTATTAATGAGTCTATATAAGTCCTGTAGAATAAGCTCAGATTGCTGAGGATAGAATGCTGGGGAGTTAAATTCTTTAGCAAATATTTATTGATACCCATAGAAGTATGAAGACTCATGAAAGCCATTGTGCTTAAGAGTTGAGGAGATAATGCTGAATTGCTAAAACCAATCTTCCTTCCTTCCTCCATCCCTTCCTTTTTCTCTCCTTTCCATTGACAAATATTTATTAATCACCTATGTATGCCAGACACATACTAGATCCTAGGGATACTAGAGGAACAAGACATAAAATGTTCTTGTCCTTGTAAAGGTTATATTCTAATGAGGGAGAAGTAAATCGATAAACTGATGAATAAATAAATAAAATAAATACAAACTGATATATTCTAGGAAGGAAATAAAGAAGACGTTAAAGAACATCATCTTAGATAGTATGTTTAGCGAAGGTCTCTGCTAGAGGCAGCATGCCAAAACAGGAAGAATGAGAAAGGACTATGTATTGATCCGATCAAAGAAGGCCCAAACTAAGGGAGAACAAGCTCACATAAAGTTCCTGAACATGGCCTGAAGCAAGGGCAATGAGGGGAAGATGAAGCTGAAGATATCAGCAAGAGCCCAATAGAGCTTCTATTTACATTCTAATAGAAGACACCTGCAGCAAATCACTAATTATACAATTAATTACTTAACAGCAGTAACAAAAAATGCTCTAAAGGGAAAAGCAAACAACAGAGAAACTGTGATTTGAGTGCACAGAGAGGAAGCTGAGTCTAGGAAGGATATTTAGACAGTCCAGCTTATGAAGTGTAGTTGGAAACCAGGAGAATGGTATCATAAAATACAAGAAAAAAGAATGTTTTAAGAAGGAAACCATGAGATGGAGCAAAGAGTTTAAGATAATGATAAGATAATGATTTGTGGCTTGGCAGGGTGGCTCACGTCTGTAATTGTAGCACTCTGGGAGGCAGAGGCAGGAGGATTGCTCTAGGCAAGGAGTTGGAGACCAGCTTGAGCAAGAGCAAGACCTTCTCTCTACAAAAAATAGAAAAATCAGCAGGGTGGGTGGCTTGGTCAATATGAAAGTTAATGAATTGCACTAAAATCACCTTAGAGGAGGGTTGGGTCAGAAGTCATATTGTAGAATTAGGAGGAGGAAGTGGGCATGACAGATACTAATAGAGAGTAGGCCATCCTTTTAGTTCACTAGGTTATGATGAGAGTGAGTGATATGGTTGCCAAACTAGAAGGGTAAGTGGATTCTAGGAAGTTTTAATTTTTTAAGAGAGAAGATCTGAGAGCATATTTCTCTGGTGAGGTAAATAAAACTAGTATAGTGAGGAAAATGTTGACAAAACAAGAAAAAGGAGGAGCAAAGTCCTTTAAACAAAAGGAGAGTACATTTATATCAACAGGTGGGTAGATTACTCCTACATATTTTACTTTGGTTTGTTGTTGTTGATGATGATGATCTTTATTCCATTATGTCTTCTGACTGAATGCTCTGTGTATGTGTGTGTGTGTGTGTATATTAAAGTTTTGCTACTTCACACTTTATATTAGGATAAATGCCAACAGATCACAAATTTAAATGTAAAATATAAAACCATAAAAATTCTAGATAAAACACATAGAATAATTGTTTTATAATCTTGGAGGAAAAAGAAAGGTCCAACTAACAATGACACAAAACCCAGAACCCATAAAATAAAATGCCAATAAATTTAACTGCATTAAAAATAAATCTGTATACTAAAAACCAAAATCAAGGTTAAAAGTAAATGACAAACTGGGAACGATATTTGCCACTCATAATTTCCCTAAATTCCCTAATTCCTATAGCTCAATAAGAAAAAGATCAACAATCTAATTTAAAAAACAGGCAAAATACTAAACAGTTTGCAGAAAATACCTCTTTTACATATGAAAATATATTCAACCTAATTTATAATTAAAGAAAGAAAATTAAAGATATTTTGAAAAACCTATCAGATTGGGAAAGATCATACTGTGTAATAACATTTTTGTTGG
This sequence comes from Cheirogaleus medius, assembly GCA_008086735.1. Taxonomy (NCBI): domain Eukaryota; kingdom Metazoa; phylum Chordata; class Mammalia; order Primates; family Cheirogaleidae; genus Cheirogaleus; species Cheirogaleus medius. Next base: position 27,332,314 of record VBSM01003176.1, read on the forward strand.
TGAAGTTGTAGAAAGCAGATATTAGCTATGGAAGTATAAAGTGGCAACGACTCTGTAGATAGCATTTGGGTGATATCTACCAAAATTAAAACTGAACATATTCTTTGACTTAGGAATTCTACTTCTAAAAGCTTATCCTCAATTATACTTGTGCACGTGTGAAATGACTTATGTCCAAGGATAGTCATTAAGGCAATTTTGTTAACAACAATTAGAAACATCCCAAGTGACAAGCAGAGACTGGTTAAATGACATCCATCAGTGGAATACTATCCAGTCACAGAAATAAATGAGAAATCTATGGCCATGACCCTGAATGTTGCTGACCTTCAAAGCTAAGCAGGGTTGGGCATGGTTAGTACTTGGATGGGAGACCACCTAGGAATGCTTAATGCTGTAGGCTTTTTAAAATAAAGAAAAACAGAAAAAAAGAAATGAATTAGTTCTTTTTGGGTTACGAAGTGATGATTTCCAAAATATATTTCCTTTTTTTTTTTTGAGGCAAAGTCTCACTCTATTGCCAAGGCTAGAGTACAGTAGAATCATCATAGCTCACTGCAAACTCAGTCTTGGGCTCAAGCAATCTTCTGCCTCTGCCTCCCAAGTACAAGTAGCTGAGACTACAGGCATGCACCACCATGCCTGGCTAATTTTTAAGTTTTTTGTAGAGACAGGGGTCTCCAACTCCTAACCTCAAGTGATCCTCCTGCCTCAGCTTCCCTGAGGGTGAGCCACTGTGCCTGGCCTGAAATATATTTCTTAATGCAAAAAGCAAGTGGCAAAATGCTGTGCACAGTACTATTTGTGTAAAATATACGTGTCATTTGAATATGCACAAAGTATATCTAGAAGGATATACAAGAAACTGACAATACTGCTTGTCTCTAGGGAAGGGAACTGTCTATGGGACAGGGGTATAAAAAACACTTTTTGCTTTTTATACCTTTTGAATTTTAAAACATGTAAATATGTTATTAATTCAAAAAATAAATAAATTTTAAATGCAGTTATGAGGCACATTAAGATTATAAATAATTCACAGCTTTTTAAAAGAAATATTTTCTAAGATAATGCTTCAAAGAGTCAATCAAATGCAAAATATATAATGGTAAATACTTCCCACTAGTTTTAAATTATTATAAAAATTCCCTGAGTAAAACTTTTGACATAATAATAGGAAAGTGACTTAGCTTTGACCCTAGTGCCATGGTAATGTCTAAAGATATTGTCAGGCTGGCCAGAGTTTCTCATGGTTTAAATAGGAAAGGAGTATTTATTAGTAAGCAAGAATTCTGATTTGAAATAAACAGGTGAGAAAAATCAGATAAAATGTATCAGATCTCTACAAGAACACTATGGAAATATATTACAATTTATATACATAAGGTACTTTTCATCTGTGGATATCAAAAGCTTGATAAATGCTATTATCCTACACAACTGACAAAACCTGGAAGTGGTGGACAATAATCCTTTGGTTATAGGAACACAAAAAAGGTCATACTGTGTATCAAGCCCTAAATTCTGTCACTTAACAGTGCCACTGTTTTAGAGTCAGGCTTCCTGACAGTCCATCACATCTCCCTTGAAAGACTAGGACATTCTTTACCATCTCTGGAATGCAGTTTCTGAATCTATTAACCAGGAATTTATCCAACCCTACTGAACCTCATTTATCACTTATTCACTCCCTTAGAGGAGGAATGGTTTGGTTTTTTTGTTTGTACTTTTTTTTTTTTTTTTGCCAAAATGTACTTCATGAAGCTTCTAAGCCTACAGATTTATCTATCCATAACTTCTAGACCCTAGACATGCATTTGTAGCAGGAGATGTGGAAGGATTAAGTCTTGTATTAGAATGGCTGGAATATATGAAGGGTGAGAACTACTTTTTCTTCCCACATGAGGCGTGAGCAGGGATGCCCTATACTCTTACATCAAGACAGCTGGGGATGATATAGGAGCTGCTACCCAGATCTCTTCCCTTTCAGTCTCAGGATCTTCCATATCAGATCCAGGATATCAAACTCCCAGTTTCTAAGAGGCCAATGTCCCTCTTCCATTTTTGCCCTGTGGAACTAAGGGGAATAAGACATGAACTATACACAGCTTCATCTCTAGGCATTTTTAAACTCTCTGCTATTGTGTACTTTCAAACAATTAACTTTTTTAAAATTATTTTTATTTTATTTTTTTATTTTTTTTAATTTCAGCATAATAAGAAGGTACAAATGTCAAGGTTACATACATTGCTATTGCTTTCCCTTCCCCCTTGAGTCAGAGCTTCAAGCATGTCCATGACCCTGACAATGCACAATGCACTTATAATGTATATATATAAACCCATCCCCTACCCCCACACCTGTCCAACACCCGATAAATTTTTTTTAATAACATTTTGGTTAGATTTTATAATTTTTCCTTTACTTAGCAAAGGTTAGAGGTATGCCCTTCCCCTCCACACTGTTTGCCGCATCTCTCAGATGTGAGTCTATCCCCCCACCCCCCCGAATCTCTGGTGAACACCACCCCACTTTGAGCACTATATTAAAAATCAGTCAGTACCAATGTGACAGCAAGTACATGTGGAGCCCATTTTCTGATCTTGTGTCACCTCACTTTGGATAATGGGCTTAATCTCAATCCAGGATAACATAAGCGGTGTTAGCTCACTGTCATTTCTTAGAATTGAGTAATATTCCATTGTAAACATAAAATTTAATGTTTAATTGTAAACATTAAAACCAAATTTTAATTATCCAGTCATGAATTGATGAGCACTTGAGTTGTTTCCATGTCCTTGCAATAGTGAATTGTGTTGCCATAAACACTGGGGTGCAGATGTCTTTATAATAGAATGTCGTATGCTCTTTTGGGGACTGCAAATTAGTGAAACCTTTGTGGAAAAGAATTTGGAGATACCTCAAACAGCTAAAAATAGAAATACCATTCGACCCATCAAACAATTAACTTTTATGGAATTTCTCAAAAATAGCTTTAAAAGTTTTTCATAATGAATCTAAATTATTTTTCATTCTTATTCCATTTTCTACTCTCTTCCTTTTTAATCTCCACCCCCTCACCTACCTCCCTGTGTCCCACATCATCCTTCTTCCATGCTTTTGACTATCTTTTATTTGCATATCTTTACCCATGAAGGCAGCAATATTTATTCACACTGAGACCATATGGTAGCCATTGTTATTACGTTGGCTGAGTTGGCTGACTAAAATCTCTCAGGGTGCAACTGTCATGGTGTGGTTACTACTGAGGTGCTGTTCATAGAGATGTTTTCTTTTGGAAAGATGAAGAAAGGAATTGCAATTCTAGCTAAACGCCAGGTCAAGGTTGGATGGGGTGGATGCATACAGAGAAAAACTTACTTGAGTTCTTTAAGCAATGAAAAAGTATTCAAAATGGAGCCAGGTCCTATGAATTCAGCTATAAACATATCCTGCTTTAGGTTATTCTTCCCTAAACTTCATGAGGAAGGCTAGACTATCATGTTTACTGCTGTGTAGTCTGTGCTTAGTGTAGTAGTATTTGGCACAAAAGAGATACTTAATATTTTTTTGAAGAACAAATTAATAGAGATATGTTACTCTGCACATCAGCTATATGCTTTTTCTGAGTGGTAGTATAGGATGTGGTGATGAGAAAACAGGAAAATCCTGGAGAAATATTTCTGAGGGCATCAAAAATATAATGCTCTCCAGATAGCCTTTTCAACATACTAGCCCCTTAAATACTAAACTGAAAATGAATAGAGTTGGAATTAGACTAAAATTTTTAAAAGTATTCAGTGGTGTGGCTCAGTGCAAATCCCTATTTCCAAATCAGAAAAAAAAAATCAAAACAAATTTCATATGTTCCCAATAAGGCAAATGGGTTTACATATGTTTCTTTTGGCATATGCATAAAAACAGTATTATATAACAAGATAACTCCACTGGTTTCTTGAATAACTGACTAGATGCCCAAAGACACAGGTGATATACTTGTTATGTCTTAACCACAGAATTTCATACATTTATCTCAAATTCTTTCTCTTCACAGAAACTTCAGCATTGAAATAGGAACAGCAGTATAAGAAGGAACAAAAAACGTTAGGACTTATTGGGCATCTTTCATTTTCAACGAACCGGTTCACACCGGAAAACCTCTAAATTCCATGTAGTTATTTCTCTTTCCTTTGTGCTGCAGTATGTTAACATACTTACTATGCCTTTTAAAAATTCATTTGTTTAAATGTCTGTAACTTCTTTAAGGACACAAAATATGTCCTTGAGCACCTAGCATGTTGGTGGCATATAGTAGGTACTTAATAAGGTTTACTGACTAAATGTATAACATAGGTAAATGGAGGAAAATTTACAAAACCTTTCTTTAAAAATGGTTTTAATTAAGATTATACATGCAATATATACATGATATTGAAATTTAAACATTAAAATGTATTTGAAAGTTCAGCTATGATTCCATTACCTTCTCTACCATTAAAAATTGATGCATTTTCTGAATTTTAAATACCTCTTTTTAACATAAAATTTATTTTCATTGGTTTAAAAATAATATAAATTCATTAAAATTAATATGAAAAATACTAAAAAATAGAAAGAATTTTTGAAAATCACACTTTTATCATTCAAAGCCCATTCCTTTTGTACATATAGACAGTCTTTGCTTTGTATGGTCCCAATATACAAGAATTTCAGTTGCAACGGTGTGGCTAAATAATGTAAGTCTCCCAACAACACAGTTCAAATTTTAGTTCCCATAGCATAGTAACTATAAATAATTGCATAAAGGATAAACTTCACTGCTAGATCTTTAGTCCATAAATCACTACATAAGTAACAGATATACCTCATGATCAGGAACCAATCATGTTGCTTCACTCAAAGTTTGTTGAGGATTGATCACTGACGAACTGTTATTTATTTCATGCACAGACAGCAAAAAATATATTAATAGTTGTACTGTCTCTAGCTCTTTAATAGATAAACCCATGTGACATTTTACCAAAATGGATAATCAAAAGAGGAAATTGGCCAACAAAGATGAAAATGCAACAAAAAATAATGGTGGAAGTGAAATTCAAATCAAATGGAAATGGAGTTATAGAATAAACAACTGACCATGGGAATGTCTTTCCACTGTTGGAGAGACTCTACATACACAGCCGGAGGAATTTAGTGAAGGTGAACTTATTGACCTAAGTGAAGAAAGTGATTGTGACAAAAACACAAAGTCATACCAGTAAAGGAATTCTCAGAGACATTTCACGAAATTGAAGGTTCAAAGGACAAAATGGTAAAAGCTAATCCAAACTTAGAAAGGAGTATGATAAGTCACCAAGGCATAGAAAAGATGTTCTCTCCATATTGAGGAAGAAGACAAGCACTGTTCGAGCTACTCTTGAAAAGAATTTTACAAAGAAATAAAACATTTTAATTCTTAATTTTCCTAATGTTTTAAAATATAGTATACTTAATCAACATTGATTTTATAATTTTTTTCATTTCTGCATATATTTATAGCTGGCAATAAGAGTTTTTTTTAATGTTTTGGCAAAAATTTTAAAGGTTATAGAACAATCATAATTTTCCCATTGATTACTATGATTGTTTGCACAGTTTTAACTTGCACACTTAATTTTTACAGTTTTTCACTACTGTGAAAAGCATGGACTGTCTGTATATGAAGGTTTCTTTCTAAAAATGTGGTTGTGATTATATTGAACTTCTGCATCTGGTAGTAAATTATGCCAGAATGAGACTCTTTAAAATTTCTTTTATCCAGTTAAAGGGTTATTAACATAATAAAGCATATTCTGTTGTTGTTGCTTTTAAGTTTCATACAGATGCTCTTGTAAAAGGAGGAATAAATTCTTCTATATTTTTGAAAATTTATTACCTTGGTCAGTGAATGGGCTCACTCAGGTGAAGTGTCCCTAGAAAGGTATTTCCCAGTGATCTAAGCTTTTGTATACTACCCTCCCTGAGTGTGGGGAGGACCTGTGACTTGCCTCTAACCAACAGAATATGACAAAGGTGATGAAATGTTACTTCCTTAATCAGGTTATGTTATATGGCAAAGGTGATGAGATGTGACTTCTGTGATTTCATTTTGCTTTATGACTCCATTTTGGCAGACTTTATCCCTCTTCTGCTGGCCTTGAAAACGTAAGGTGCCATGCTGTGAACTGCCTATGAAGAGGGCAGCCTTTAGGAACCAAAGCTTCAGTCATACTGCCACAAAAAACTTAATTAATTCTGCAGACAATCTGAATGAGCTTGGAACAAGATTCTTCTCCAGGCAAACTCTTCCAGATGAGAATGCAGTCCAGCTGACACCAACTGCAGCCTTGTGAGATCCAGAGAAGAGGATCCAGTTGATCCATACCCAGACTCGTGACCCACAGAAACTGTGAGATAATAAATATGTGCTGTTTTAAGTTGCTAAGTTTGTGGGAACTTGTAATGTAGCACTAGAAAACTAATATACCAAGCATACAATTTTTGATTCATAGACTTTTTCCTTCAAAACCCTGTATATATGGCCTCAGTGTCTTCAAACATTTGGTATTACAGAAGGAAAAAAAAAATCTAAGGTCAGTTAATTTCACCCACCTGATTTGTAGGAAACTTCTTCCCCCAGCTATATAATTGTAAAAAATTACAAAATTATAAGCAACATGCCAGGAAATATTTTTTTTTATTTCAGCATATTATAGGGGTACAAATTTTAAGGTTTCAAATAATGCCTTTCCTTCCTCTCCCCCAACAAGTCTGAGCTTCAAGCGTGACCATCCCCCAGACGGTGCACATC
>VBSM01003176.1:27339243-27392195 GCA_008086735.1 Cheirogaleus medius
TTAGTAGAGACGGGGTCTCGCTCTTGCTCAGGCTGGTTTCGAACTGCTGACTTTAAGTGATCCTCTAGCTTCGGCCTCCCAGAGTGCTAGGATTATAGGTGTGAGCCACCACACCCAGCCCATTCATTTGTTTTTAAAAGTATAAAGTTTCTTGGATTTTATGTTAGATTACAGTTTCTATTTGAAATGTTTTGGTCTCCTCCCACTCAAGAAATATTTGTGTTTAGAAACTCTCCTTATTTTAATATTTGAACTCTATTCTCTACCCTATTACTATCTCATTTTAAAAGTATCTGTACATTTCTTTGTATTGTGGGAGAATACAAATTTCTCCTCTATATGAGGAATTTGATTTACAGTGTCAGCACTGCTTTTAACTATTATCTCCAAAGCAAAATTTAATCCTGATATTATATTTTAATTTATGCAATCTTTATCTCATCATATTTTTATCTCATTCTTCAAACTAATACCACTTTCTTCTCATCTCAATCTGTTCGGATCTTATCGGTCTCTCTCTGTTTAATAAATTTCATGTTTTCTTGAATCCTATTGAAGGTGCCAAGCATTTTTATATTTCTTTTCTTTTGGATGATACAGTATAGTGTTCTTTGAATGTATCCCCCCCCAGTTGATAGAAATAACTTTTTTTCTTTTGTTATACATTTTTCCATTTTCTCCTTCTTAAGTAGTAATGTATCTTGTCTTACATTTACCAACAGACAGGTTTGGTGGATTACAGTTTACTGGAGTCTCTAGTTACATTGATAAGATTGAATCTTCCCAGTTCTACATCTGTGGCTTCATAAAATAAATGGATACTAGCCCAATTTTCAGCAGGCTTTCATCTAGTGTAGCTAGAGCAATCCTTATTCCCTTCCTGTCTGGCATTTTCATATAGCAATAGAGCATTACATGCTAGAAGGGTAGGCTCTAGAACCAGTGGAGCTGGATGAATGTACCAAGTATCACTAGCAATGCTGATGTGGCCAAGTCATTTAAATTCTCTTTGTTTCAGATGCCTTATAAATAAAATGGGGATAATAATACAAAAATCTCATTGATTTTGAGCATTAAATGAGATAATGCATACAAAGGGCTTAGCATAGTAGTTAACACTTTGTAAGCACTCAATATTAGCCTTCCTGTAATTTGATTGTTATTATAATACAGAAAACCAAACTCCTCTAAGTACACTGTTAAAATAGCTCTGTTCACTCTCACCTCTGTGGCTTGCTTGTGAGAATGCCCCTTCCAGAATACAACATGTTATGTTACCAGAGGCCTCCTCTCTATAACATCATGTTCATTTTTTCAATGAGCATATTGTTTGGTTGTTGTTTCTGACACTAGGTATAAAGACAGAATGAGTAGGCCAGGCTCAGTGGCTCACACCTGTAATCCTAACACTTTGGAAGGCTGAAGTGGGAGGATTACTTGAGGCCAGGAGTTCGAGACCAGCCTGAACAAGAATGAGACCCCCATCTCTACAAAAAATAGAAAAATTAGCTGGTCCATGGTGGTGCATGCCTATAGTTCCAGCTACTCTGGAGGCTGAGGAAGGAGGATTGCTTGAACCCAATAGTTGGAGGTTGCAGTGAGCTGTGATGCTGCCACTGCACTCTAACGCGGGCAACAGAGCAAGCCCTTGTCTCAAAAAAATTAAAAAAAAAAAAAAAAAAGGAGAGAATGGAGAGAGGGCCAGGAGAATAGCAACTAAGATGGTTTCCAAAACTAGCCACATGCAGTTAGTGAGAAGTCAGTTTCTTCCTTGCTACAGACCTCATGTTTCAAAATAAGAAGGCAGAGGCATAAGAGAAGCTCAGGTGGGCCTCTAACATTCACACAATGTTTAGAGTTTTTGTAGGCTTTGAGAAGGTAGAAATTTCTTTAAAATTCTAGGTCTAGTTTGACTGTGAGTTGGCTTTGGCTAAATTTTTCTGGCCCTTGAAGCACAAGTATCTACCTTCTCTTGAGTTCAAGATCTGAAAATAAAGCTGCCAGTTATGTACATACAAATAACTAGACAGCCCTTAAACTCAATGCTTGATTCTGAACCTGAAAAACTGCTTCTCCTACTGTCGATCCTGTCTCCTTGAATAGCACCATTATTCTCCCAGTCAGTCAAACTCAATACCCCAAGGTAATTTTTATTCTTTCTTCCACCTCAATTCTATTTTTAACTAGTCAGTAACTACTGCCCAATCACTTCTACAATGCCTCTCCAGTCTGGCTCCTTCTTTACCATTCACATTCCCTCAAATCTTAATTCTATACTTTGCCATTTTTCATTTGGACAATTGTTACAGTCTCTGAAGTAGTCTCCAGACTTCTAATGTCTTGCTTCTCCAATCAATACCATTCATTGTTGTCAGAATTATCTTCCCAAAATACAAATCTCATAAGACCCTTGGCAAATACTAAAAAGGCTTCCCAATCCTATTCAAAGGAGTTTATTTTCCTTACTTGAAATTCAAAGTCTGTCACAAAATAATCCTAACTCCAGGTCCATATCCTTAGAGGTCTCTTCACAATAAGCACCAGTGCCAGTGCCACCCTCTGAATGCACTCAGCACACTTGCTTTCCACCAAGTTAGCTTTTTCCTTTCTCTGTCTGGAATGCAACATGTTGGCAAACATCTCAATCTACTGAAACCTTCCTTATCGTTCCAGGCTCAGTACAGTGGCCACATCCCCAGGACACTTGGATTGGCAATAAATTATTTCTCATCTATGCACTCACTTTAATTTGTTCCTTCTATTTATCTCACTTTGCTTTTTATTATGATTGTTCACACATAAACCAGACTAGAGAAATGATCTGCTTTATTCACTCTGATCTTCCACAATCTAGCAACATGTTTTTGCACTTAGTAGTGGTTCAAAAAATATTCCTTTAAGTTACTAGGGTTAACAACTGTAATATGTGAATACTGCTTTATGATAATCATTATTATTAAAATATGCATACAAATGCTCATATTTCATATAGAAATGAAAATGAATAAGACTCTATTATAATTTTTACTTTTGGCATGCTCCAGTATTTTGGGGTCATTTAATCTGCTATGAAGATATAATGGCAAGATAAAATATGTAAATGTGAGTTTTCAGGGCACAGACTGCTATCCTGCATTATAATTACAGTTAAGTTAATGCTGTGTTCTTGACAAGTACAACTTTGAGTTAAACCATACTGTGGGTTTGTTAATACTATTTGTATAGCATTTAAAAATTTACAAAGTATTTTCACATTTCTAATGTCATTATGTCATTTGTTTGACAACATACTTCTAATTATCCATCTCTAATGGCCTCAGAAAGACCAAGATATGTGGAACAGTAAGTAAGAAACAGAATTGAGAATTGAACTGAATTTTTCATTATTATTCCAAATCTAGGGTGTTGGTCACTACCCTTCCTATGGTTTAATTTTGTTGAATCCTCACTGTCTCTAATATACTTGATTCTCAGACTATCAAGGTTTATGGGAGCCTTTATTAATGCCTAAGTAGGTTTGGTTACTCAACAGGGTGACCACAGAATTTACTGGGACACAATTCAGAGCAAAAAAGAAGCATTATTAATAATTAACAGAGGAGGTAAATGTAAACCAGGACTGTCCTGAGAAAACCAGAATGTGATCTATCAGCCTAAAAATTCAGAGAAGCATATTAATTCTTCTGTAAAACCAAAGTATAGAAAGTAATTTATGAATTTTGTGTTTTGAAATATTTATTATATTCTATTAGAAAAACTGCATTTTATTCAATGACATTTTTAAAATCCAAATTTACTTAAAAGATCTCAATAAATATCTAATTTGAAATAAACTAAAAATATATGTAAGTTTTGAGTGAGAAACTTGCCCCTCCTCCCAAAACAAGCATAAATAAACATAAACACATTAATTGAGACCATTCTGAAACAACAAATATCTTAGGCATTATTATGGACCAAATGTTTGTATGCACCCCTAAATTCATATGTTGAAATCCTAACCCCCAATTTGATGGTTTTAGGACATGAGGTTTTTAGGAGGTAATTAGGTTAGGAGGTTGAAGGCCTCATGAATGGGATTAGTGCCCTTCTAAAAGGGACCCCACAGAGCTCATTAGTTCTCTTTTTGTCATGTGAGTTTACAAGATGGTCATCTGTGAACCAGGAAGTAGGCCTCCTGCACAAGACACTGGATCATCTAATAACTTGATCTTGGATGTCCCAGTCTCCAGAACTGAGAAGTAAATATCTGTTGTTTAAGCTGCCTGCTCTATGGTAATTTGCCATAGCAGCCCAAACTAAGACAGACATAATCAATTCTGTACTTAATATCACATAATTGAACATGTCATTTAGTTGAAATCAGACATTATGTTGAAAGCATCCTTGAATCTTTGGCATTTCCAAAGTCTGTTTTTGCCAATCTGTTTTTATTTTTTTTCTAATTAAAAACTTTTAAAACACTGGCTACAGACTGATTTACAACAAATATCAACAAATAATTTTGGTTTTTAAATTTTAATTATTGAAAAGGATTTTGCTCTTTAAGTTCAGCTTTACCTTCTCTTGGTAAAATTTAAATCACTTATAATAGTCTAAATTTCTATAAGCAAAATCAGTCATCTATTATAAAATATACTAGCCATAGGCCAATCATTCTTACTGCAAAATCACTAAAAATTTTAATTCTTTAATTTAATAAAAATTCCCATTTGCTGGTTTATGCAACACACTGACATTTATCTGTTAATTCAAAATGATAAAACATCTTCAAAGAACTTTGCAACACTTCCTGTTTAGTCAATATCTAAAACATTCTTCCAATGAGAAATTACGCAGTTGAAATCTCTGTTACCAATTAATTGGTCATTAGGCCAATAAACATTTATTAGTGGCAGAAATGCCATGCATAAAAGGTCAGGGATACTTTCATCCTTAAGATGCAAATCAGGTTTTCTTGAATTCCCTTAATCCCAGTTTGGAAAAGTAATTTAACTCCCAAATAAGAATAGCTATAAAATTTTAATATAAGTCAAGTGCTCTGAGAACATTTTGTAATGCTCAGCAATTAAAGGACCTCCTTCTTTGCTTTTACAATAATGGGTAAAGTTTTGATATTAATGAATACAACTTTGATGTCTTTGCACCTGAGCCTCACCTTTGAAGACCTCATATCTTACAACCTGCTCTTTGGCATTGACAAGGTGCCACTGGAAAAACTGGCATCACAGTTAGACATGATGTTCCATAAGAAAAAAAAACTCCAAAAGATCATCGTTTTGCAGCACATACTGGCCAACTGATTACACTCAATGCTACAGTGACATCAGTATATGCTATCTTGTACTCTACCTATAGATTGGTCCATAATGTTTTTGTGTTATTTTTAAGGCTATTTCAAGGATACAGAAGTAATCATGAAGTAATTTCATAATGTCTACAATATTACAGTTGCATAGTTTTTTTATTTTTGGAAAGGAATATTAGTATTTTACTGAACCATATTTTTAGACCAATTCTTAGATTCCTTGAATTTTTAATATAATGATCCTTAATAAAGGATGATAAAAATAGGTAAAATACATGTTAATAAATAATTTTGTTTTCCATTAGTGCTATGCATGGCTTATGAAAGGTTCATATAAGCAATGAAAATATGGTAAAATACTATTAAGATTTTTTAGTTTATATAGCCATTGAAAACAGCAACCTGATTGACAGGATTTAAGTAGGCTTCTGGGGTGAAACTTAGGTTTTTCATTGGAATACACAGAATATATTATACTAATATATTATTATGTCTGTAATAACAGAAAACCATAACAAATATTCCTTCCTAGAGACAAAATTCAAAATAATCACAGGAATCTTTTAGGGGCCCTTACAAGTCAGGAGGTAAAATGTTATTTAAAAGATATTTATAGCTATATATCAATAATTACATTAAATATAAACCTACTTATATGCTGTTTACATGAGATGCAAGTTAAATATAAGGACACAAAAAAGCTAAGACTAAAAAGATAGTAATATATTTATAACAGGGAAGCAGTAAGCAAAAGAAAGTTGATGTAGCTATCCTAATATCAGACAAAAAAGATTTGAAGTTAAAAAAATTATTAGAGATTAAGAAGGGTATTTCATAACGATAACAGTTTAAATTACCAGATAAATATAATATTCCTAAATATGCATGCACTTAATAGAATGATTTTAAAACATAAAGAAAAAACTGACAACTGAAAAAAGAAACAGATACAAACATTCAAAATGGGGTATTTTAAAACATCTCTCTCAGTAACTCCAGATAAGCAAATATAAGATTACAGAACATATGAACAACACAATGAATAAACAATCTAATTGTTGTACACACATATCTATATGCATACATATTTACATTATGTACATGTAATAATGTAAAAAATAATGGCAAAATATATTTTGTTCTAGTGTATATGGAACTTTATCATGAAAAACCATACCTTGGGCCATAAAACAAGTTTAAACAAATTTCAAAGGTTTGAAATCACTGATATTTTCTGACAATTGTCACATTAGTAAAAACAGCTAAATTAAGAAATCCTGAAATATTTTGAAATAAAACAAGAAACTTCTAAATAATCTATGAGCTAAAGAATCATAAGGGAAATTACAAAATATTTTAAACCAAATAATTACAAAACTACAGTATATCAAGTAGTAGGATTCAGCTCATGCTGTGCTTAAAAGGAAATTTATAGTCTTAAATGTATACATTAGAAATAAATAAAGGCTGAAAAATCTGTGATCTAAGAGTCCGTCTTAATAGGTTAGAAAAGGAACAGTAAATTAAAACCAAAAAAGTGGAAGAAAAGAAATAATAAAGAACAGAAATTAATAACATTAAAAAACATATCATCTAGATCACAGACATAATGTATAATAAAAGAGAAAGCAATACAATTTCTAGAAGATAATATAGGAGAAAATCTAGGTGATCTTGGGTTTGGCAATGAGTTATTAGATACTGTACCAACAGGTTGATCCATCAAAAAATTGATAATTTGAACATCAGTAAAATGAAAATCTTCTGCTTTGCAAAACAATGTTAATAAGAAGACAAGCCATGGACTGGGAGAAAATATTTTCAAAACACATATCTAATTAGCTGGGCATGGTGGTGCATGCCTGTAGTCCCAGCTACTCGGGAGGCTGAGGCAGAAGGATCGCCTGAGCCCAGGCATTTGAGGTTGCTGTGAGCTAGGTTAATGCCACGGCACTCTAGTCCGGGCAACAGAGTGAGACTCGGACTCAATAAAAAACAAACAAACACATATCTGATAAAGAACTTGTATCTAAAATATACAAAGAACACTTAAAACTCATTAAGATAATAACAACTCAATTAAATTATGGGGAAAAGGTCTGAACAGATACCACACCAAAGAAGATACACAGATGACAAACATGCATATGAAAAGATGTTCAATATCATATGTCATTAGGGAATTGCAAATTAAAATGAGATACCACTACATAAGTATTATTATAAAGGCTGAAACCCAAAACACTAACAACATAAAATGATGACAAGGATGTGGAACTCTCATTCATTGCTGCTGGGAATGCAAAATGGTACATTTACTATAGAGGACAGTTTGGCAGTTTCTTATAAAGCTAAACATAGTATTACTATAGGATCCAGCAACTGTGCTCTTAATATTTATCCAGATGAGTTAAAGACATGTTTACACAAAAACCTCTACACATGTGTTTATAATGGCTTTATTCATAATTGCCAAAACTTGGAAGCAATCAAGATGTCTTTCAGTACATCAGTGGGTAAACAAACTTTGATACATCCGTACAATGGGATATTACCCATTCAAAAAAATGATCTATCATGCCATGAAAAGACATGGAGGAACTTTAAATGCATATTGCTAAGTAAATAAAGCCAATCTGAAAAGGCTACATACTGTATGATTCCAATCAGATGACATTCTGGAAAAGGCAAAACTATTGTGATGTTAAAAAGATCAGCGGTGCCCAGGGGTTGGAGAGAAAAGGGGGAAGAATAAACAGGTGGAGTACAGGGGAGTTTTACAGTGAAACTAATATGTATGATACTGTATTGATGGATGCTTGACATTTGGCATTTGTCAAAACCTATAGAACTATACAAGACAAAGAGTGAATCTTAATGTAAACTGTGGACCTTAGTTAATAATACTGTATTAATATTGGTTCATCAATTGGAAAAAATTGTAACATGCTAAAGCAAGATTCTAATAATAGGGGAAACTGAGGGTGGGAAGTTGGGGAGAGAGTATATGAGAACTCTCTGTGTTTTATGCTTAATTTTTCTGTAAACCAAAAACTACTCTAAAAAATAAAGTCTATTAATTTTTTTAAAATATAGCCATATCTCTAAAAATGCAATAGAGAAAAATTAACAAAATGGATGGTTATTTAAAAAAAGAATTGATATAATTTTGTCAATACTGATCCTATAAAAAATAAAGACTGAAATAACCAATATTGGAACTGAAAAAAGGAATTGATATCACTACAGATTGTATGGGCATTAAAAAAAATAAAAAATAAATACATTTCAAAAAAAATTAAGGATATTACAAAACATTTTATGCCACTGAATTTAATATTTTTGGTGAATTGAACAAATTCCTGGAAATACCTTAGCAAAAGTAGTAGAAAATCCAAATAATCACACATCTATTAAAGAAACGGAATTAGAAACTTTCCACAAAATTATTTCCAGACTCAGTTGACTTTACCAGTGAATTTTTCCAAACTTTAAGAAAGAAGTAATACCACAAACTCTTCCACAAACTCTGTCAATTAACTTGACCTTCCAAATCAATCAATATAATTCATTATAATAATAAAATAAAGAAAAAACAATCAGATTATCTCAATATATGTATGAAAAAACAATTGAAACAATTCAACACTTGCTCAGATGAAAACACTTGGCAAATTCGGAATAGATAAGAACTTCCTTGATCTGATAAAATAACCTCAGAAACCTATCACAAAAATCATACCTAAAGAAGAAATACAGAAAACTTTCCCAACATGGGAGACAAGACAGGATGCCCCTTATCCCCACATCTATTCATCACTCTACAGGAAGTCCCACACAGTACAATAAAGTCAAGGATTAAAAAAAAAATAAAAGCTTAAGGATTGGAAAATAAATAAAAATATTATTAACCATAATAAACATGGTTGTATATATAAGAAATCTAAAAGAGTCTACAATCTATAAGAATAAATATGGGAATTTAGCAATGTTAATGGATCACAGAGTAGTAACTGAGAGGGAGAGAGATGCTGGTAATGTTCTATTTCTCAATCTGGATGGTGGTTACATGGGTGTATTTACTTTGTGAAAATCCAGAGCTATATACTTCTAGATAATGCACAAGTTTGTATATATGTTATACTTTATAAAAAGTTTGCTTTATGTTGTGTAATAGGTATAGAGTTTCAGTTTTGCAAGATGAAAAAGTTGTGGAGATCGGTTATATAACAATGTGAATATACTTAACACTATTTATCTGTACCCTTAGAATTCTATGTTTATGCATTTTGCCACAATTTGATTTTTTTTAAATTTAAAGTTTATCTTAGAAAAGATAAATGCCATTTAGAAATAAATATTAAAGATATGTGGATCTAAATAACACATAGAAAAAAAAATCAAAGTGAGAAACCTGTAGCCCACCATCAGAGAAATTTCACCTCCCTCCACTCTAGGCTCCAATGAACACAATTGTCAGCCACACTGAGGACAAATGGAACACCATTCTCAGAAGTCACATTCCTCAGACATAAGGCAATACCCATCATAAGATATATCGCTTATTTAATAATAGCTTTTGTGTGAAAATAACCTACCATATTTATACTCACCTGTAGACATATATAGAAATACTTTCTTCCAATCAAGAAAAAGTGGGACGTATATGGGAATGAAGTAAGATTCACTGGTTCACCTATCCTTGGAATGTAAAACCAATGACTCAAGGTAGAACTAACAATCCCTTTTTCTTAAGCCAGTTGTCATCTTTGCTGGCATCTATGGTGATGCTTGAACAGCAGATCCTCTTGTATAAGATTATCAGTATATTATAATACATCCAAATGAATTGGCAAAGAAATATAGGGTTGAGAATGGACTGTAATGTATATGATATTGGAAATAAATATTGTCTCTCCTTTATAGATGAACAATACTTTGTAAAGAGATTTTTAAATACTTTCAGTGAATTATCTTTGGGATATTTTAAGGGGTATACCTTCAAAGAACTGTATAAACATGAAGAGAAGGACAGCTTCAGGGCTTCAGGCACAGCTATATACTCCTGCCAGAGACGCATATTAATAAATTATGTTACTTTTTCATGCCATAGAGTTGGTAACTATAACCTGTCAGATTTACGTGTAATAAACTGACTCTTTTTCAAAAGGTTGCACACAGAAATGCCACTTTAAGTTTGTAACAATGATTTAAAATATATAATTCATATCTTAAAAAATATAAGCACTGAGAGGAGCCCCCAATATTTCTTCATACAAAAACAAAGGAAATAGGTTTTTGGTTTTTTGGGGAAATATAATGATGCTGAATTTTTTCTGATTAACAAAGAAAACGGTCTGCTACTTCAGTGTCTGTGATTACATTACAGTACAATGGAGAAAAGTCACTAATGGGTACCTCTGAGGTCAGGACTGAGACTGAAGCATTCAAATTTGTTTATTAATGAATCCAGGACAGGGCTGTGCTTCTAGGATATCAAGCTTTGTTAACAAAACAAAATTTGAAGTGCTATTAAAACCTTAAGTACCAGACTAAGAATATCATACTAATGTATAGCCTCTGAAATAAGTAACTCTCTTCCAAATGCCTGGGATATATTTGGAAGTGAGAACTTAATCAGAGGAACTGCCAGTATTTCATCAATGGCAGGAAGAAAATGGGATATTCAAGATGCTGAAAAGAATTACTGCAAATATATGTGCACTTTTGGTCACTGCTTTCTGATGAAGAAAATATTGTGCATAATAACTGAAGAATGTATTTAACATAAATTATATTTGCATGAATTATGTTTATTCATATGGCCAGACACATAATGGCTTGCTTGATAAATGGCTGATTAGTCTTATAATCAGCCCAAGAGGGACTCGTTTCAAAAAACTCTCTCTTGGGGGCACCTGACTTTCTTGATATTTTCCATTTGCCTCTAAACAGTGAAATGGTACAAGATTTGGGCACCCCAAACTGCTTAATTCTAGCTTCCAGTTTACAATCTCGGCATTGCTTCCTCAAGCTAGGATGTCTGGACAAATTTGACAATCGCTCACTACAAACAGCAGAGTTCCAAGAAGCACAACCAAGTGGTCAGTGAAAAACCACTCCAAGGAAAGGGAGCTATTCATAAGGAGAAAACATCTACAAGGGAACTGTGATTTCCTTTTTTAATAATATGAGGAAAATGTGATATTTCTATTGAGGAAAAAAGAATTACTGCCTATACCAGCATTTTTAAGCACTGTGTTTTGAGGATGAGACTACTGCCTCCACCTGAGACTCAGCATGACACATTCAGATGTAGAACATGCCTTCAGTATTAAGGGGAAAAAAACTGAAATATTTCCCTGTTGTTAGATAGCCTTATTCTGCTGAAACCAGTCTTATTTTTTCACTTCATGTCTTGCCTCAATAATATTCTCAATTCTTATGGCTAATTCCTTCTTCAAATTGACTTCAACTGTTACCTTTTTTTGGGAAGTTTCTCCTGACTGACCCTCACTCTGAACTCCCAGTCTGGATATGTGATCCTCTTATACATTCCAATACCAGCCCGTGCTCCTCTGTATCACTGATTACACTATATCATAATGATTAGGGTGTTTGTCTACCCTTACACCTTTTTCTCTCCCCACTTTGTAATGTCCTAAGGATTAGCACTGTGGATTACTTCTTTGCCTTTTATTTGACATTCAGCTAATGGTGAATAAAGGAATAAAATCCTTACAATTTACCTCTCTTACATACCAACGTCTGAGTATCTCTACTGTTTACTGCATTTGATATCTGGGTATCTATTAGCCTCTTTTTTGTCATTATCATAAACTCCTTTCAGGAAAGGAAATAAATCAGACTGTGAAAAAAAGAGTTTACATTTTTATAGTGCATATAATAATATAATCTTCCACACTTTCAGGTAGAAAGTTTTAAGATAATATAATTTTATAGGCACCTTAGATCTGTGTTCAGGTGATTGTTTAATACTCCTCTGTATCTGATAATACAATGAAAATGGTTTTTCAGTGGTAGAGAATAGGAAAATTAATATAGACATGTAGTGGTTAATTACAACATGGGAAGTTAACATAGTAAAACCTGTAGCAAAACAGTATTATAATGAAGATAGATAAATTAAAATAGCATAGGATTTTCACCTTTCTCTCCATTACTAGGCAGGAATGACAAATTAGGTCAGATATGATAAAATAAATTTTATGAATCATAAGGGTGCCTTTTCCTTATTAAGATTGTTTCCTCATAATATAAGTTCATTATGTTATAAAGGCACTTGCTCCTTGCAAACACAAAGAGTCTTAAAGGTCGAAGTGCTGGGCTTGAAATCGCAGTTGTTAATAAAAGGTATATGACTTACAGTGTCTACTTCTTGATTTTATCTTTTTTTTCCACAAACAGTTTGCAACCTTGAGAAAATATCTTTATTTAGTGAATATAAAAATATAGCTAGGTAGATATATTGAAGACTTAAGTCTACCTACTGGCATTTCAAAACTAAGTATTACTTCAATTTAGTCTTCGGAATTTTAACAGGAGGTGTACCCAAATAGGAGGTGTCAACAATATAGTTTATTTCAACATAAGCATATTTTTATGAATATAGATTTTGTTTAAATATCTCCTACCTTTCAGAAGCCTTCAATGAAACAAACACTGGAAACAAAGTTTTGCTCTCCGATGCTTGTGTTTTAAATAGTCCCATGATTAGAATTCACTCTCACATGCTACTTTATTGTTTTTGCCAACTTCTTTTTTATTTAGCTTACCTTACTCATTTGCTTTATGCATATGTTATGTAACAATATAAGAGCTCCAAAGTGAAAACATTCCACACAGTCAGTATTTTTCCTTGCTCAACAATACATTCAATCTGCCATCCATTTGCTAAGCATGGCTGAAACAAAGCACTGATCAGGCAACTGTGAAAATGTATAATACCACTAATTGTGATTGACAGCCTAATTAAGTTGAAGGTGGGGGTGAGGGTGGGGTGGGTAGCCCCATGTAGATGATTTGCCTAAACCGAACCTCCCATTAACCCCACAGGACACTTAGCAATTTTAAGAGGTGGACTCAGGATTTTTTTTTTCTTAGAAGGATTTAGATTCTATGTACTTCATTATATAGAGGAATTATATAGAAATTATTTAAATATTACAATCAAACTGATTATTGGAGAATAGGTATTAATATATAGGGTTAAAACAGGCCACATTTTGATAAATAACAATAAACCAACTATTACTGTTTTTTGAAATGTATGCATATTTGCACTTTCAGTGTTCTGAAATGTATCTATTTTATAAAATAGGTCCTTGTAACTTCACTTAATAGCAATGCTTTTAAAATAGACATGGAAACTTCCTTAGATAAACTTAAGTATTAAGACTCTCCTGATATTTAATCTGACCTGCCAATGTTTAATGGCTTGATCAACTGATAAATATTTATTTAATTTCTATACTTTTTAGCATCACATATAAAAAATGAAGCATAGAATCTACTTAAAATGTAAGCAACCTAGTACATTTGGTTGCCAGTTAAGTTCTTTATAAAAATTTTGTTAATTAAATATGATGCTATATAATTTCTAACAGTGTTTCGCAAAAATGTGTTACAGGAAACAAGATACTCTGCAAAAAGAGGATCTGGGGCCAAGTAAATTTGGGAAGTATTTTGTATGTGAAAATTCAAAATGCATATTAGCATTAGCTTATACAGAGACATACAAATAGTCTATAAATATGAAAAACTAACTTTTTCAATAATCAGTGAAATGCAAATTAAAATAATGGTAAAACATAATTTTTTTCATTGATCTTATTAGGGATGATGGAAAAAAGAAAATCTTCAGTGTTGATAAAGAAGTGGGGAACTACATATATTCTGGCTGAAAGTATATACCAAAAATACGTTTACATTTTGATCCAGCAATTATTTGATGAGTTCAACCAAAAAAAATTGAGGATGTGAATCCACACACACACACACACACACGCACATACATACCACACACACACCCCTCTCTCTCTAAATTTGGAATTTTTTCTGGGCTATATTAAAACTGTGATAGGATAAAATGATTTTTTCTTTTTTGCTTATCTGTATTTCCTAATTTTTAAAAACTGAAGTTTTTAAAAAATATATAAAAAATGAAAAAGTAAAAAAGTTACTGAAAAAAATATTTGAAATCAGTTAACCTAAAACTGCATAATATACTTTAAAGCCCTTATTTTTAAACTGCTGAAAATAAAACCAAAGCAAAAACGAATTAACTCTATGAATTCTAACAATCATACCTTAACCTTATAGAATTTACTGATACAGAGTCCAAGAAACTAGATGAAGACAGCTATATATAACCAAATAAACAAAACTAAAGACAATAAAAACAAAGAATAGTTCAGATGACCCCCAAATGTTTTATCATTCAGTCCACAAAGCTGAACTTAGTGCCTCAATTTGTTGCAACAAAGATGAGAGCTAACTCATTATTTGAAGAAACCACTTGAGGTAAATGGACATTCACAGAAATATCAAGCTGATGTCAAAAGATGCCAATTTCTAACATAATAGAATGCCGCATTACTTTTATCTTCTTAGATATGTTACTTATAATTTTATTATTGTAATATCCATTGTTCTTAAACAATATATCCTTAAATGTAGAATCCTTAATAGTCCAAAGGGACAAGTTAAAAGTAGTTACAGACTACTGCCACTACTTGAAAGTAAATCTAGAGAAGAAAGGCTAATGAAGAAAGAGGGTAATATTTACAGATTTGGATTAAAATAGATTTGTAAAGAAAATAGGACATGATAAGTTCAATAGAAATGGGCAGTTATGCTATCCCATGAGAGGCAAAGAGGGGATATTAAGAGTAGCCATTTGTATCTGCTTTAAAAAGTCTACCTAAATAAAAAGCATTATGTTTGTTGGAACTCTTCCTATGATATATATTTCATTTAAAATGAAATTAAGGGACAGAGCATTCTAGTGATCTAGATAAGCACATAGCTGAACGTGAATTCAAAACAATAAATTAAAAATATAAGATTTATAAGAATAATATATATGAAGATTATTTTTCAAATTATATAAAGGCAGTGTCTCAGTAATTTCTCTACCAAGAATGCCAAAAAAATAGAAGTGTTATTTATGTAATCATACCTTTAATTTGAAGAGTATTTTATAAATGTTGAGAAATGTTTTATCACCTAGATTATCTGATTCAAATCTCACAGTAACTCTATGTATTTAAGAAATACTACAATAGATCTCAGTTATTTCTATCTTATTATACGACAAAGTTGCCACTAGACACATATGGCTCTTTTAATTTAAGTTTAAATAACTTAAAATTAAATAAAAGTAAGCATTAAGTTTCTTAGTCCAGTAGCCATATTTCAGGTGCTCAATAGCCACATATGGTTAGTGGTTCCTCTACCACAATACAATGAGTATTCATCATTGTAGAACATTCTGTGGACAAAACTGCAAAGAATGCTTGGTAGAGAACACATGATCTCCTAAGCAGCTCTGGAAAAAAGCCTGTATCAGTACGTAAAGCATAACCCTGTACCTTGCTTCTGGGATCATGGTCGACAGTGTAGTGAGTCAGATTGGGAATGGTTACCCCCATTTTATAGACTAAGATCTATGCCCAGAGAGATAAACTGTCTTCCCTCAAGTTATATACATAGTACAAGGTAGACCAATGAGCAGAGTCTATGTCTAAGGCCTTACCTAGTCGGAGATCACACTCTTTGGGGAAAAAAAAAATACTTATGTAGCTTCCATTCAAAATATAACTAAACATAATTCATAGTAAAGTAGTTGAATACAAAAATTACTATCACGAATTTTCTCCAACTATATTATATAGCTAAAAACTATAGCATTGCCACTAACTTAATCTTATCTAAACTGACTGGATATGCACAGTCTCCAAAAATATTTTGAATTGAATTTTAGACAAATGTTTAAGGGCTAACTGGATTGAGCAATACAGTTATTGTATTACAGTAGAAGTATAAAAACTCAGTAAATCAATCATTTAAAAACTGACATGGGGAATTAGATAATTTGGGTAAATGTACTATAGTGGTCAAGTTATATGTCTGATACTTGGCCTATATATACGGTAAGCATTCATTTAGAGTTTAATGAAATTTAACTTACTCTATTTTAGTCAGGAAAATATTGGATATAAGGCGGTATTTTTAGGAGAATTTTAAGATATATGGAAAGAAGATGATTACTGGACTGGTTTGAATGTAAAAAGCATTTTGAGAAAAGGCATTGTGTTAACAGTAAAACAATTTTGGGGAAAAAAAGTGCTGAATTTACTTTAAAGTTTCCTTTGTCACTGAGATTCCTAAATCTATAACTTATCTAGAAAAAGCACATAGTATAATCATATTATTCTTTATTATAACAAAATAATCATATCTTAGTTAAAAAAGATTGTCTGAATTTTCCCCCTTTGTGTAACGGGGCATATCGTGTATGGCCAAAAAGAAAACACACATACCTACTCTTTCCACCTATCCTTAGATTCATTATCTTCCTCCTCGGCCAAGCACAAACACCAACCCTTACCATATTCTAGGGGAATATGTTAATGTCCTACTGTCAAACAGAATTCTATTGTGAAATGTGGTATGTTCTATTGTCAAAAGAATTTCAGAGCAAGAAGGGCCTAAAAGGTCCTAAAAGGCTCTGTTCTCTGTACGTATCTGCATATAAGCAGCACCACAGTAAGGTCTATCTCAGTTACATCTACCTTCCCCTAGGAACAGGCTTGGGAAGTTAATATAGGACCTCCAAGGCAGCCTGCAGGCAGCAAGAGAAAAGCCTGTATCACTATAACCCCTATGAGAGGCCTTCTGGTCCTTGATCCATAGTTTGCAGAGTCAGGCTCAAGAAACAGCAGGCTATAAGGTTTGCTGCAGTGCACATTAAAATGGCAAAGCGTTTCTCTCTAATATTTGACCAAGATCATGGCTTTAAATTTTCATGATAGCTTCACCTGCAGGCAGACATTCTTTGGGTTATATTTAATACTAGGGAAAGAAAGAGTAACTCAAATTGGTTTTGATAGGAATCAAAACTACCTGAACTGAGTAAATTAAGTGAATAACAAGAAAAAATCTGTGCTTTAAAAAGATTTTTGCAAGGCTTTAAGCCACAGCACACTCTGCTTTTTAGGTAGGAAAATGTGGCATCAGAGCCCATTATATGTCATTTTGTAACATGGACATATACATAGTAGACAATCGTAACTATTTACATTAGTGTAATATTTTATTTAAAAAGAACTATTAACTTCTGGTTTAGAATAATAGAATAAGCACCCAAGTCTACGTCCTTTCTCTCTCTTTGTTTTAAAAATAATAAAATTATACCAGTGCAGGGAAAAAAGAAAAAAAAGAAAGAAAAGGTGCCAGCAGAGGACCAGAAAGTTTGAGAAAGTAGGTAGAAAGTGAGTGGATGAAAAGGCCTAGGTTGACAAACAAAAGAGTGAAAAAATGCAGCCTAAAATGCCAGTAGTAAGCTCTTACTTTCCAGGAAATACAAAGGGCAAGGGTGGGCCACAGTACAATCATCAGGGGAATTAATTAAAATCCACCATTGAGAATGGGCAAGCCGGTAAAACACCTACTCCTCCCACACCCTCTCCACTTAATAGACCATGCTTTCTTGCAGAAATGGCTTTTGCCCCCAGGATAAAGTCTGAAAAGTGCATTATTAGTCTAAGAAAACAAACTATCTGTCTGGAGAAAGCACCCAATATGGATGGAGGAATGTGAAAGATAAGCAGAGCAGTTCAGGGCTAACTCCCAGCTTCAGTTACACATTTACAAATTAAGTTGGCTAGGCCAGAGTTATACACTGTCTGGGCAATTGTGGCATCTTGGTGTGCTCAATTCTAAAGTGAAGACCCTAAAAGTGAAGCCTGTCTGTCAACACATCCCAATTTTAAGGGCGACGTTTATTATTGAAAGAAACCATGTAGAAACACATAAGAAAAAATACATGTACAAACAGAAAGAAACACAACCATGCAGAGTATTTACTTCAGATACTAATCTTATTAATCATCCTAGTCTTTCATTCACATATTATTGAACCAACAAAAACATTACAGATCTGAAGAAAACCAACAGCATAAAAAAACAATGAAAAAAAATCTATCAAATGTAACAAGTGGCAAGAGATGAGGCAGATAATTCAGGGAAGCTTTAATAATCTTCTTTAATTTGGATCTTCAAAAAGATTTTAATGATTCTATAAAATAAAAAATAACATACTGGCTTTTTTTTTGTTAAAGACCTATCATTTATAGCAGAAGATCAATAGAGAGAAAAAACAGGTATTCAAGTTTATTATTTGAGTAATAAAGATAACCACTAGAAGAACTTAGAACTAGCAAAAATTGGTGGTGGCAAAAAATTACTAAATTTCTAATCTTTTTTTAGCAGTTAGTCACCATATTCTACCTGTAGTTAATAAATCAAGAAATAGAAGCGTATGTTTCATACGATAAATGCTGCAGGAACTCAGCAGACACAGTTAAGGGGTAGGGGTGGGGGGAGGTGGAGAATACACATTGCTTGAATTCAGTTTATTTTTGTGTGTGGGGACAGCCAAAATGTCGTGTTTAAGAAACACCTTCAGAACTCCTTTCAGTTCATGAATTGGCACATCAATCAGCATATATTCAATGTGCTTGGATATCTTTCTAAAAACAAGTCCAAAGCAGTAACCAATCACTTGTTTATCGCTGAATGCTCCCAGAAAAACAATTCCCTTCAAATCCCAAAGAACAATAGTCAGGAGCAAAATATGAACTGTTAAGTTTCTTGAGGGGAGAGAGTATTTCATTTTCTATTTTTAAGAAACCTAAAGAGAGAAATTATAAAAGGTGTTTTCTTCTGAGGTTGGGGGAAAAGAGCCACTTCTTATCATATTGGAGTATTTTATATATACTTTTTAACATTGTGCAGACATTATATAATTCCTTTAAAGTATTTTTTAAAAAATCTAAGTCAATAGTGGAGCTGAGACTAGGCGGTTAAAAAACAGAATGAGCGTAAAACAAATATTAAAGGCATTTTAAAATGAGGATGAGAATGTCAGAATCTTCAATGAGGCACTAAGAGATGTGGATTTAATTATCTCACAATTCACCAAATTAGCAGCTGGTTTGAACTTTGAGAAACTGTTTCCTAACTAGTGAGAGAATGGTCTCACTAGTTTAGGAAATCATTCTGTATTTTTATCCATCTATGACTTTCCTCAAAGTACTGTATTTTATTCACATATTTTTGAAAATACTGACAATAAGAATCAGTGTAACCTAAATTGAATTAGTCACAATTTTCCAAGTTTAAGAATTACTATGTTACTATGTATTTATATTTGGTTCATTCAAAGAATTAAAGCTGGAACTGAGTAAGAATAAGGAAACATCTAAAATTTGCAAATGAGTTAAATAATGAGTACCTATTAAACTCAGCTGTAATGTTTAATTTGGCTTTATTAATGCCAGTAGAGTAGTACTTTGTTACTAAAACTGCCTTTACTACTTTGCAGTACATTTTTATAAGTGCATTACAGTAGCATGAAATTTTGTGCTAGGTCAAGAGAAATTGTTTACAGTAAGCAATATGTTGTTTAAAATATATTTAAGCATTAAGTAGAAGAACAATAATATAAACTACTGTTTGGAAATTTGACATCCTGATATATTTTAAATAACTGTTTTGAGGGAAAGTTTCCCACAAAAGTCTCAGGTAAGATGGAAATTTGTTCAATCAAATACTAATCTATATCACCATTTCAGAATAGAGAAACAAATAATTTAAATTAGTATGATATTTGGATATATTTTATTTCTAAAGTCTTTTTAGTTTTTAAAAATTAAATAAAATCAAAGAAATGGTTAAGCAATAACACTATGAGACAAATCATTATTAAGTGTATTATAAGATGCAAATATTGTTAAAATATATGTGCATATTTAATGAATGAATTAAAGTCACCAAGCATTCCATAAAGTGTCATTTAATTTGACTAATGATAATAAGGTATTTATAAATGGAATTTTCATAGAAGAGTAAACATCACTAAAAACACTTCCAATAACTTACATTGCAGTAAATCTTTTTATCCTCCCTACATCCCACAAATAATCTTTTTTTCCTGAAATACTTACAGGACATATTGGAGAATAAGTGTCATAAAACACTTTTTAAATTTCACTCTATTAAGTAGATCTTATTCAGTTCAATCATCATGTGTATCTGATATTCAGTAGTTACCAGGTAAAAAATTCAGTCAAGCAAGTTAGTTGCATTTTGTAGGCAAACTCCAAAAGTCTTAAATTATTGAAATTATCTTACTTTTAAACTGAATTTACTCAAAGCTATTGGTTTATGCAAACACACTTTTTTCTTACACACACACACATACGCACACAAAACCCAGCCAAAGAAATAGCTAAAAACTATGCTAAATATAATAACAAAACATAAAATTGTTTCCTCAGACTTTTAATTACTATAGTAAACATTATAGTAAACTATAAAGATCCTAAATATTTCTTTAAATTATAAAAGCATTTGTACACTATCTTGCAGCATATTAAAAAATATATACACATACATATTTTAAAGCAACAGAATAGAATGTTTACTTTCAATAGTTGTGTTTTTGATGGTGTTTCTTAAACTTTAATGAGCATAAATTAACTGAGAATCTTATTAAAATGCAGATGGGAATTCAGTAGGTATATGATAGGGCATGAGAGTCTGCATTTTTAACAAATTCTCAGGAAATTTGGGAACACATAGAACACACCCTGTGTAGAGAGGCTCTGGAGTAAGTATTTCCTAATTTTGGCTAATCTTTAGAATCATATGGGGCACCTGGTAGAAATACAGATGTTCTTACCCTTTCATTGAAAATAATAAATCTCTAAGTTGGGGGTGAGATTCAGAAAAATGTGGCCCAGATGGCTACCCAAGTTTGGGAAATGTAGATTTAAACACTGGTAAACTTAACAAAAATTCTACCCATTCTTTAATATCTTACTATTTCTAAAACTCTTTACATACTTCAGAAACTTTTCTTGGTCAGTAAGAAAAACTTATCACTAGATGATACATAGAACAAAAATAAAATAGAATATTGCTTACCATTATGTTTTCACTCAAAACTATACTTCCTTCCTGGTTCTATGAAGAAATATTTAGATTAAGCATTAAGCAAAAGAATACAAAATTCCATAGAAACAAATAAAAAAGAGATTGCTCTTTAAAGTACCTACTATGTGCCAACCACTGTGCTAGAAACACTTGTATGTATTCTCATTATGTAGTATGGAAAAATGAAATAATCTGCCCCCAAAGTAACCATAATCTAGCAAAGAAAATAGAAAATGGTGGAGTAACTTTCCAATCCATACAGATGTTTATGGTGGCAAGACGAAAATACTTTAGCCAGGATATGACAGGGACTCTATGAACTTTACCACTTCGGGTAGTAGAAAGGAGGGAGAGACTTGAGTGGGCAAAAGCACAGAGGTGGGAAAGGAGCTAGCATATTCAGGGCAGAGTGAATATTTAATTATTTTTGAAAGTCAGTTAAAAATATGGAATAGCAACACACATGGCTGGAAAGGGGAAATTTTAGAAAAATAGCCAATTCAAGAATGCCAAATCAGTATTTAGACTGTCAAATAGAAGAGAAGATTTAATGAGAGTAAAGCATTAGTTCAAGGAAGATAAGGAAATGTAAACTAATGGAAGAAATATAGGAAGTTGTGATTAGAATAAAAAAATGGTTAAATTTTTGAGAGCATGAGTTGGAACATTGCCTAATAATTGTCAAAACCTTTTTGTGTTCTTGTTTGAAGTTGGAGGGGCTGAAAATCCCTCATTAATAGGAGGTGGAGAAAAGCAAAGTCAAAATGTTCAAGGCAACTAAGACCATTCAAATATTCTAACTGTTCTAATGGGGGGCGGGGAGCTTTCTTTCAAATGATGGTTGTAGTGGAATAAAAAAAGAATCAGAAAAATGCCACAGGTGGTGTGAGATAAAAGAGAGATCTTAGAGTCAGACAGATCTGAGTTTGAATCTTGGTTCAATCATTTACTAAAATGTGACCCTAAACAAAGTATTTTACTTTTTAGTTATTCTCAGTTTCCTCCAGGGAAAATTTAGTATAAATATATATAATAACAATTACTGCAAAGGGTTGCTACATCTAAAAGTATGGCCTTCTGCCAAAGTGACCACGTTGTGATTTTGCCTCATAAAATCTGACATACTCAATACTTTGACCAAAACTCTAGTAAAGGGCAAAATAGAAAAATAATTTAATGCAGTTTGAAGAGATTCAACAAATTTGCATAGCAGGTAACTAAAAAAATAAAAAAAGGAAAAGGACTCTGATTATCATGTTAAAATGAATTATTTTTGGTAAGATGCAGGAGCTACTTGTTCAGAAGTCACAGACATTTGGAGAGAATATATTCCCAACTGTAAATCACCAATTCCGGAAATTCTACTATATAAGGTCTGCTTTGTAAAGCAAAATATTATCTACTGTGAACATGCAACTATTTTTATGAAAGGGATAATTTATTGTCATCAGTTATCAATTTAGAACATTTCCTGGGAAAGGTAGATTAGTGCAGGTTTATAGGGCGGAAGGTTGAAAGTAAGGCCTAAGGTTTGGCTCTTGGACAATTATCTGGACACAGAAGAAAGAAAAGTTGGGTGGGGTAGTTAGCAACTTAGGTGTGAGGCTCAGAAATGACAAATGTGCGGTGAAGGCAGAGCAATAAAGGAAAGTTTCTCAAAAAAGGAAGATCCCTATTTGTATTTTGTTGTTATGTATGTATATATTTATGTTTTAAATGTTTTAAACTTACACTTTAGTTTTAATTCTATAAACAGAAAGAAAAGAGGATTTTTGTTTAAGGATATAACTTTGTCATATCATTGTACCACATTGTATAGTCCTAAACACACATTTAAGCAATTAAATGTATGTCTAAGGGCAGTTTTGGTGGTTGGTTTTTTGGTTGCTCCTACAATTTAAAACTGACAATACAGTGAAAAAGAGACTATCATAATATTTCTGAATATATTTCACTCCCGTTATGTGATCTGTTTTCACAAAAAGGTTTTTCTAAAAAGTGAAAACCTTTATTAATTACCAAAAATTAACCAATTACTTAAAAAGTTTAAAATCTTAATGTATCTAAATTATCTAAATGTTTCATAAAATAATTAATGTTCTTCAGATTTATGCTAATCCATCTTAACTTACTGAAGGAAAGAACACTCACACTGTGACTGTGTTATGAGAGTCTTTAATGAGAAAATAGTTGCTAAGTTTTAACTCTAATGAGTACTTATTCTTTTAGCTAATAATACCCAGTATAACAAATGTGGTGAGAGTAAAGCTGTCACATATAGAACATTTTAAAAACCAAAACATAACTTTTCCTTCTTTCACGTGGTTTTTCCTAGAAGCAGGAATCCTTAAAAGCTAATATAAAGTTCAATTTTAGATGTTATGACACTGTGGGAGAAGGACATAGTCACAAGGCATAAAAAGATTTAACACATAATATAAAAGAGGTAATGAGTTTACTCATCTTCAGATTTTTACCCAATTCACATGGAAGTGGACTTCTATTACTTTTAAAGATTAATTCTCTCCATCTGTTCCCTTAAAGCCATCACTGTCACCCCTCACCATCTTTCAACTCCTTGTTTCAACTATTTTATTCTTTTCTCTCTTGCATTTTTAATCTTTTAATCTCTACTGTCACCCCCCCAAAACTTTCCTCAATTCTGCTTTTGTCTCAAGCCACCATCCTATCATCTTCCCCTTTCAGCATTTCCCCCTAAAAGACCAGTGTGTACTATTTATGTCTACATACTCCCTTCTCAGTTGCCATTCAAATCACTGCCATAGAGTATATTCTGTTGAAAACACTCTTGCTGAATCTAATGACTTTCTTCATGTTTCATCCCACAGTCTTAAGACCATACTTCAGTCTTCAATAATGCTAACCACCCTTAGCTCTCAAACAACCTCTTCCAGTGGTTTCCAGGAGTCAGGGGGAAGGAAGGATGAATAATTTGGAGAACACAGAGGATTTTTAGGGCAGTGAAAATATTCTGATACTATAATGGTGGATACATGTAATTATTCATTTGTCCAGACCCACAGAATATTCAACAACAAGAGGGAACTCTGATGTTAACTATGGACTCGGGGTGACAATGATATGTCAGCATAGGGTCATCAGTGGGAACAAATGTGCCACACTGGTGGGGATGTTGATAATGAGAGAGTCTCTGGGAGTAGGGCATAAATGGAAAACCTCTGTACTTTCCTCTCAATTTTACTGTGACTACTTTGAAAATAGTCTTAATTAAAAAATATAGATATTGGCAACAAATCTTGTGCATGTGTGCGTGCGTGCATCCATCTTCTATTGTTCTTTGACTGCTGGCTCCTGGTTCTCTACTGCCTAATAGAGTCACATTCTTTGCTAGTTCCTTCTTTCCTTATCCAATGTCTTTCTTGTCTGGAGATTTCTCTGTGCTGTTCATAATCTCCTTCAAAATTACAGGACTCTAGTTTCCTGTATATGATATGATTTCCAAAAATGTTCATCTCCAATTCAGTGCTAACTGCCTGCTGAACACAGATATACCACTTCTTAAATAAAACTTAACACCTCTAACTTCCTACTGCCTACCATCAAACCTGTGTCCTAGGTATCAGGTTCACAACCCACCAAATACAAATAACCAGGTATAAAATTCCAGGAATCTCAATTTCTTCTGTTTCTCTAATTATAAACTTATTTAATTTTTATATTCTTCCTTAAAGCTGTCTTTTATTTCCTTATCCTGTCCTTTCCTTAGTTAAAATTACCATTATTATTAGTTTTTTGTACAACATCCTCTAACCTGGACACAAAGACTCCAATATTTTTTTCTGATTCCAATCACTTCTTTTTATTGTTCTCAAGAATATCTTTAAGTAGGATGGACTGGTTATGTTACATCTACTTTTTTACTCAAAATCTTACAGAATATTTAAGGTCCTTTAAAAAGGGGATTTAAAACTTCAAATTTTGGCACTGGTCCATATATTCAGTGACTATATATGCCAATTATGTTTCTTTTGAAAATTTTATCTCAAATAAGCCTTTCCCACGTACTTGTCCCTAATTCCTAACTATACTGACTGAATCTCTCTTTACAGTTTGCATGGAATTTTTAAGTCCTAAGTAATGTATTTCTCCATTTTCACAGTCTAAATTTCTCAGATGTAGGTGAATACTCATTATTTTACTGAAAATGTTGCTTAGCATTGTGAAGTATGAGTATGTTCGATGAATATGCATTAAATGGAACTGAGTATCGGGGACTGTGTAAGAGTAATTCCAAAAAGTGTGGATAAGTATAGACATACAAGGTCGAAAGAGGAATTAATCAATGTGGACTGCATTGGGGAAAAAGCATTCTAGTGTGATAGTATTAATAATTGAGCTGGGCCTTGCACAACCAGTAGAATTTGATAAGCAGAAAAGAAAGGGGAGCAGACTACAGAGGGACAGAAAAAAAAATGGAATATGGTATGTTTGAAAACAGAAGTGGTTATATTAGTCAGGAGCCAATGTTTTTGTTTGTAAAATAATAGAGGATAAGGTAGGGAAAGCAAAAGAGCCCAGTTTTGGAGGGAGAGTTCACATAATTGCAAAGCTTAGGTTGTTAAAGGTTTATTCAGCAGATACCAGGCAGCCATTAAAGACTGTGCACTAGTTAAGAGAAAGAGGAATAGGAGCATTTATCCTATGATGATATCAACAGCAAAACAGTATGTGTTAATTAACAGTGGTGAAATTGATTCTTCCAGATACTTTGTAGGACTCATTTAGAACAAAATTTCTCAAAATAATTCTAATCTCTGTACTTATTTCTATCACAAGTGCTGTGAATATATTTTATAGGATAAAATTGAATGTTATGGACTTTGTGTTTTTATCCAGTCAATCAGGCATCTATCCTCTACATATTAAGTGTATAATATTTAAATATCAGACTAAGTATTGTCTCACTTTTTCTTGGTGCTTCAAGATCAGGATGGCATAACAAACTCACTAATCACTTATTTTCAATTGTTAAGGCATAATATCCATCTGATGGATAATAAACAGACTGCCTGAAAACCCAGAGGAATCTTCAGGTTTTGGCCCTTTTTATAAAGCAATTGATATGTCTTGAGTGTGTAGTTGAAATAAAGAGAAAATGATTATAAAGGATTAAGACTTGGTAACCATTAGGCTTATTCATTTAAGCACAAGGAACTAAATTTAGAATGCCCTATATATCCTTTTAAAAATGTCTTTTTTTCCCAGCTGAAGTCCTAAGTCCTAATAAAAGAGTGTAAGAAGTAAATCAACAGTCTAGAATTTCAGAATTTACTTTAAAAGATTTCTGAGGGAATTATTGAATTTTTCTTTTTTGAAACCTCAACCTATAAATAATACCATCTCACAGATCTGACTGAGACCTTTTAAGTGTCCTCAATAAACCACAAGTAGTCAAGTAATATGGATGGTAATTTCAAAAGTGATCATTAAATCTGTTTTTCAAAACTTTTTCATAGGTAAATGTGATTAACAACATTTGGAAAAACTGAGTGATTTCCTTTTGGACAGATATACAGAATTAAAATGCACAGCCTGACAAAATTAATACACATGAACCATGAGTTAAGACTAAAGAACTATCAGATCATCAATAGCTCTCCCCAGATTCAATGAATAATGGAGAGATTACATCAATTCTTTAACACTGTTTTTTCAACTGTATAATAAAGGAGTTGAATTAGATGAAACTAAGGCCCCTTTTAGCTATAATAGTCTATCAGTCCATATAGGACAAAAATGCATATTAAGTAGATATCCCCTCCTTTTTATTTTGACAATACAGTGACAGAGCACAATGTTTGTAATACAGCAGAGTCATTACTCAGGTGATGTGTAAAGAGAAAAGAATAGATATTCACATGCAAAAAACGCATATTAACCAGCCTCAGTATAAGAGAGTAGAAGGGATACTCTCTTATACTTACAACTTACAGGCAACAAGGATTTAGGGAGAAATAGGGATAAAATAACAGTACATTTGTTATTCATATTGATTTTCTAATTTTAAGTTTGTATTAATTATGTATCAGAAAAATATTCATTAGGTATATGTATTCAAATGTATATGATACTCTAGAAATATTTAATTTGTAAACTTTTAAACTTGTTTATCAAATTTCTATGACATCACTTTGACAATACTTTCTCCCTCTATAATTACACAACCATCTATGACTTTATGAATTATGCTTAATATAATGAGAATTTATCTCTGAGATGTTTGCTTGATGCCTCCCTCCTCTTTACTGCAATCTCTTATGATGAAGTTTCTTACTTGTATCCTACATTGTCTGTTTCAAGCCAGAGTAAATATTTTACATATAAAATGCTAAATTAAAATTAAGATTATTATAGCATATGTTGTCCAGAATGTGATGTTATCACTAGTATTCTGGATTCGAAAGGTAGATTATTTCTGACAACACTGCAAAATATCTCACAGTATCTCTCTTAAGAGAGAACAGGAGGTCTCGTAGAATGGAAATCGTGACTTCAGGGAAAGGAGCTCAGAAGCATGGTTGTAAGAGCCTGAGCATTTCAAACTGTTCCTTGATGCTAAATATGAAAAAAGTTCCATTTTGAAATCTTGAACTTGGTACAAGACTTTACTGTTTAGCTTATCAATACTATGAATCTATTTGCATAATATTTATTATCATTATGATAAAGAATATGATTCATTGAAAGTAAACAAGTACAATTTCATCTAAGTTGTATGATGTATTATGAGATTACAGCACAAAAGAATGCTGGTAATAGGAGGCTTTCTGAACTCCACTGGATAAAGATTTAAAGGATAATATGCAGTTTCCAGTTTAAGTTTTAACGTGATGCTTAACCTGACATCCTATGTATTGAGAATTATATTTAAAAATCCAGTTATTTAGAAGTATTTTTAAAGTAAATATATTGCCACATGAACTATGTCAGTAATAATTTTATTCCCTAATTCAGGCACAAGTGTAAAGATTTATACACTAAGCTGACTTGTTTTCTGTGTATTTTGGATTATTATGCTAAAATAAGCTGATGTGGAAATATACAAGGAACAGAAATACAATTAATGCAGAATACACATTTCCTTAATTGATGTTTAGAAATATTCAAGAACTACAGAGAGAACTTTAAGAAGTTAATATCAAATATATATCATATTTGTAGAGACTATCACTAATAGCTCATTACAAATAACTTTGAAATGTGAAAGGAAAAATAGTCTGTTCTAATGGGCACCATAAATTCACATTATTGTCACATACATATTATAGTGTGTGTATCAATTTATTTGATGAAAAATATATTAACAACAACAAAACCAGATAACCAAATAAATCATCCTTTCATCAGCCCCCAATTTCTGCCATACTAATGCTTTGGAGAATCATCAAGGGGAGTAAATTATTCATAATAAATTTCAAAGAGGAGTATCCATTGAAAAAGCTCTGCTACTGGTCCTTCTTGGAACTAACATCAAGAGAATTCATGGCAATCTCGAATTTTACAATAAAATAGAAGGTGAGAGGCAATCACTTAGGAGAGGTCTCTAGAACAAACTGAGCTCAGGGAGCTACATCCCAGCTGAGTAAAGTCTAGAAAAATAATTATTAATATCTTGAATTATACTAAGAAATAAAAAGATTAATCAAAAAGTTGCATACGAATGTCAGCCAAGACTTTGAAAACAGAAACCTTTATTCTGTTTCAGATGAAGCATCTGGAAGGTTTTAAATAGTAGCCCTAAACATTGTCTCTATATCATATCTTTATAGCATTAACAAAATCAGTTATAATGTAAGTGTTTGAAATATTTTATCTTAAGGTTTATTTCTTACTGAAGGACCATAGTACTGATATCACCATAATAGTCAATTAAAAACTACTCAAAAATAAACATAGGGAAATAACATCTAATTTGTACTGCTAACATCTAATTTGTAATTGAATAAATTCAAGTTTATACTATACATCTTTGCACTTCACCTTCTGGTTACTCTCTGCGAATATATTTATAATATACCAGGGAAGAAAACATTGGAGATAATCTGACATTGCCACATGTATCTCCTAAGTTTGTACATGTGCTCTGTCTGGATACAGACAATTAAGGGGACAGTCACTTCTTTACATTTTTTAGCCATAATTCTTCTTGGCTGCCAGAAGGACATCGTTTAGGTCTAGCGAGGCAGAGTTCTGTCTCTTCTACTGAGCTATCTTACACTTAACAAATGAGAAAGCATTTGTATAACACTGATTTTTTGAGTAAGTTAGTATTCACATTAAATTAATGAATATAAAGACTTTCCTCTCAGTGGGGAACACTTCCATCTATCTATCTTGGCTATGACTCAAGCTTGTACAATGTCCAATGACTCTTTTAGTGTCAATACTAAATATTTAATATATATTTAAAAATACACCAAACAGAATTGCCTCTTTAGTCCAAACAAGAGTATAGTATATTGATGCTGATATAAATACTGACTAAACATACACTGCATACTTCCTGTGTGCTTTCATCATGGTAAGTATTTTTTAGAGTTATCAAACATTACCATCCTACAGGGTAAATACTATTATTGTTCTAATTTTACAGATTGAGAGCATGAGGCTAAGAAAAGTCAAGTAATTTGCCCAATATTCAAGCCCAAGAGCTGATTCCAGAGCCCAAAGGATGGATTATTTAGTGCTAGGTAGAATTTATGTAAAGCCTAAAGAGACAGATAGATTTGGAACAGAAAAAAAAGGAGTCTTAAAAATCATCACTATCCTCCTTTTCTTATTTCCTCCAATCCAGAATCCCCATCAAAAAGAAACATTCAGGAGGCAATCATAACAGAGTAAAGACCTGTAGGGGGAAAGATCAAATGTGGTCAGTGTAATTTGAATGGAATATAAAGCAGCTGGACCGAAGCCAGCGAAATTTCATATTCAGATTATACATCCAAAATATTTTGTTTATTTAAAGATTCATTTGTCCCAATGCTAAAGGTTTTAAAAATATTATAACAGCCAAAAGACAAAGACCCTAAGCATTCAGCATAATTGCCTTAGCAGTTAGAGCTCACAGGCAGAATCCTATGTAAAACAGTATTCACTTAGGTGTAAAAACCTGTAGGCAAGACTAACAATAAGATTATTTGCAAATAGGTGTTAATGAGGTCATTCAGACAGATGAGGTGTCAAAATGGTAGAGTTATAGAGTAGTGA
Source organism: Cheirogaleus medius (assembly GCA_008086735.1). Taxonomy (NCBI): domain Eukaryota; kingdom Metazoa; phylum Chordata; class Mammalia; order Primates; family Cheirogaleidae; genus Cheirogaleus; species Cheirogaleus medius. The sequence goes on from VBSM01003176.1 coordinate 27,370,043, forward strand.
GCATGGGTTACTATCTTGTGGTAGGGAATTCAAAGATTGTGAAATTTAGGATCTTGGCAGAATTAGCCATTTGTAAAGCTGTTTGACATATCAGAAAAAAAAGAAAGACATCTATCCTAGTACTAAAGTTTGAAAGACAAGTAAAATAAGTGAAGATATTTTTTCACATTAAGATAGACACCATTTGAAAAAACTGAATGTGAAAAGCAAGCATTGTAAAGTAATCTCTCACAATGAAGCTCTCTTACTTTTATATTCTTGTCTTTAATGCCAGAATTTAATGTTTTTCCCCATGAAATTCAAAGTTGTAATAAGAGTATTATATGCTACTCTTAGGATATCAAATATTCAACTTATGGAACCCAAATATTTCTTCTAAATATAACAAGTAGAATTTAAGATTACAATTTTCAGGTAAAGATAATATAAGTGAGTACAATTACTGTGCAGTAATGCAATGAATTGGTAGGGCACAATAAGTATAATGTTTTATTGGGTACATAAAAATATCACTACTATTCAACAATGTGATAACAGGGAGGAACAACACTGAGAGGATGGCTAATCTTTGAAGGTCATCAATAAACCAAAACACCACACAATATCCCTATGAAATACATTTTTATTATATGTTTTGTTAGTAACTTAAAATACAATTAATACCTGAAAGTGGATGGTACTATGGAGAGTTTTTGATATCTGTTTTATAACAAACCTGTAATATTATTCCTTTAAGGTAATTTGGACTTTAACCTACATTTGGTTCACTGTAAGTAGCTTCCCCCTACCCCTTGCAATTTATAGCACTTTACTTCAGCCTTGTTAATAAAGGATTTTTATTTTTTTAAATGAAGTAGAGGTGCAGGAGGAGTAAAAATTATTATAATCTTCCAGTTTGGAACACATGCCTGAAATTTTGGCGTGTATGTGTGTGTGTGAAGGTTGACCAACCATGTAAATAATGTGTAATATTAAATTAACCCATTGACAGGCATTATGTAGTGTCTCTTAAAAATTTGAGAACTATTACATACAATGATTCACTATTTATTATAAATGTCAGTTACACAGATGATAAAGGAATGTGGCTGGCTTTAGGTACCCATATCTATCTTTTCTACAGCTTTCATCCTTTTTTTTTTTTTTTTTTTTTTTTTTTTTTTTTTTTTTTTTTTTTTTTTTGCCTAACAGTAATCTTATGATGTTCCAGACTTAGTAGAGTACCACTTTGGCATATTGGTATTTAAAAATTTAATGAATACTAGAAAAGAACCATGCCTATCACATAGAAACTGCCAACTATAAATAACAGATAATATATTTGTTTTAGTTTGTGTCTTGATTTGAAATCATATTATATAGCCATTTTAGCTTGCAAAAAGTTTGTATTTAATGTAACCAATAATGGAAAATAAGTACCTACTTAATAATATTTAAATAATGTTTCCCTTATGTGTTGTGAGGCCAAGAAACCCCAAGTATAAAGCCACTCAATGAGTAATTTGAAGTATGAAGTTGGTGCACTGCAGATATGGCAAACTGTCATGCTCCTCCTTCCCCACCAGCCATACCAGATCTCACTCACCCATTCTGGTACTCCTTCAGGATGTAGAGTACCTGTACCTCATCTGAAAGGTGGGATACAGTATCATAAACATAGAAGAACCTCAGATTCTTATTCAACATAGCACTCAAAGGCAGTCGTGAACAATCTGGCATACTTTTGGAAAGACCAATACACTGGTGATCACAAACTTGGTCTATAAGTTCAGCCTTACCATTGAGGAATAATATGGCCTCTGGTGAACCATTTAATTTCTCCTTATCTCATTTTCACTCTGAAAATATGCCAGTGAAAATATAAAGATCTGATACCATAAATTTCTTTTCTTATCAGTAGAATAGAGAGTTTTTTAAATGATAGAAATAGTTTTAGATAAAGAACAAACACTATTAGTAGTTTAGCCAACTCACTCTTCAGTCTAATGAAACACTTTTTTCCATTAAGACTCTTTTAGGAAAAAGTGCCAACAATTAGAAACACTGTCCCTTTTTTAATATACTGTTTTTAAAAGTGTATTTTTGAATTAATATTCTTTATTAAAGTATATAATCATATTTGAAGTTTACTTTACATTTTTCTTCCTTTAGACTTAGAGAGAATACTTAGAAATTAAGATTATTTTAAACTTTGTATAAATTTAATTATATCACTTCAGTAAAACTTACCACCACTCTTAATTTTTTGCAATTTTTTTTCAAATATTACACAGAAAGCTCAGGATGACCAAATACTTTAGGATTAAAATGAATGAGACGCCAAACCAGATAATTGCAGATCATCCCAAAACATGCATATATAAAATTAACATGTTATCAATCCCCTGCATTCATTATTTCCACAGAATAGCACATTATTGATACTTCAATTTCTGAGTTTATTTTTGTATTGTATCTAACATTTTAAAAAGTTTTCATATTTTCCATAAATGTTCCATATTAATTTAACAATTTCTTTTTTTAAACACATGGCCTCGCCCTGTTGATCAGGCTGGGATGCAGCAGCATCATGATAGCTCATTGCAACCTCAGACTCCTGAGGCTCATGAGATCTTTCTCCCTTAGCCTCCTGATTAGCTGAGACTATTGGTGCATGCCATCATGCCCTACTAATTTTTCTTATTTTTTTTTTGTAGAGATGGAGTCTTGCTATGTTGCTCAGGCTGGTCTCGAACTCCTGGTCTCAAGTGATCCACCCTGCTTGGCCTCCCAAAGTGCTAGGATTAGAGGCCTGAGCCACCAGGCCTGGCCTGACACTGTTTGTATTGAAAATATTTTCTTTAGTTTCTTTTTAACCAAAGTATGGAATTAGATATTTCTTCTTCATTCAGGAAGACACTGATTATTTGCCTTGTGTTGTGTTCTACCAATTATAATTAGGAAATAGTATTATAGAGTAGTAAAAAACATAAATGTTGTGAGTCAATTTAGGAATACTCTAGCCATTGAGACTAAATAAGTACATCTATTCTTAAGAAAACAAGCAAAACTTCTGTATAGTCATCCCTTGGTATCCATGAGAGATTGGTTCCAGGACCTCTATGGATACCAAAATCCAGGGATGCTCAAGTCCCTTATATAGAATGGCATAGTATTGCATATCACCTATGCACATACTCCCATATACTTTAAATTATCTCTAGATTACACAGAATACCTACTTCAATATAAATGCTATATAAATAGTTGTTATACTCTATGGTTTAGGGAATGACAAGAAAAAAAAGTCTGCACACGTTCAGTACAGATGCAACCATCTATTTTTTTTCTGAATATTTTTGATTCATGGTTGGTTGAATCCACGGATGCAGAATCCACGAATACAGAGAGCAGACTGTATATGAAAATACATGAATTTACATATTTAGAGATTTCATAAGAATACAGGTAGAATCCATGCTAAATATAAACATGAAGTTGTACTATTTAAAAATTTTTGAATTGACACCAGGATTATTCATAATCCTGAAGGCTAACTGGCATGTGAATTGGATCACAAAAGCAATTTTTACCAAATATTATAGTCCAAAAAGACAAGTTACACTCTAGTGGCAGAATATATTAAAAAAGGCTTTGGTATATTTATATGGCAACCTGTAAAACATGGAATAGCACCTTTTCCTTAAAATATGTATTGGATCAATCCATAATCTCTATCCATTTATTTTCTGCATATCATACTTACTTATCAAATTATTCCTTAAAGCTCAAGAAAAAGGTAGTGGTACTACAGCCTTTATATATTTGAGGTAGCCGTTAATACCATCAACTCACAGAAACTGTGAACTGTATACTTGATGAAACGTAATTGAAGTAGGAACAAAAGAAGTAACAGAAAGCCAGCTAATCACATCTGTATCTTAACAGTACTCATATCTTCATTATCTGTACCAACGGAAATGATTGGCTATAGAAAATCACAGATAATCTATTTAGTGGGATTGGGTCCATGGCCTTCTCCTTAGTAGCTGAATTTCTAGTTGTCCAATGAAACTTACTGCAAATGTGTTGTGAGGATGCCCATCACCAGAAGAGTGGCCACAGACACATAATTTTGTTTCTGGAAGCAATTCCTAGGTTAAACAAAGAGAATCAGGAGTTGGCTTTTTTTTCCAACCTTAAGGCTTATAATGTACATTATCATTTTTAAAAAATTATTTTTTGGGGATTATTGTATTGGTAGGTCAACATAGATAAGACTATTCCATCTTCGTCTCACAGTTAATAATAGTATAGATTTTAAAAATAGGAATAATTTGCCAGATGTGTAGTTGAATATTTGAATCACAGTAAATTAACCAACAACCAACAAATTCACTAATTTTGTACCATGATCCTGCCTTAGGAACCTCACTTCCCACTTCTTAACTAAATTTATGGCCAATATTCATAAATGTTCCTCTATATTTAAATGGCACTGTAATTTTAATGCATGAGATGTTATTTGTCCTTAAAACTTAATTATCTCTAAATAATTTTGAAACAGCTAACTTCTGACTTGTAATCAATTATAACCAATACAAATAAACATAAATCTTGTCCTTCCATATAATGTGAGAATAATCTCAATAATCTTTTTAAATAAACTGTCTTGGCTATGCATTATATTATCACAATTATTACCATTAAAATATATCTAAGACTATGGAGCCAAGCTCCATAATATCTGTTAAAACCTGTTGAATTGTACCATTTGCATTGAAAATTACTCGATGTACTCAAATGTATAGCTTGCATTTTTAGGTATAGAAGCAAAGTGATTATTTATTGATAAATGACATGGAATGTCATATTTTACCTAAGTAGCATTAGAAATTTCAAAGATTTTGTCTGAAGGGCAAAATGATTACACTGCATTTGAATAGACCATGTGACAACACATCCTTAGACTTCATGTATGATATGAAAGGATGATCCCCATTCATAAGATCCACAAGGGAAATTATAACTATACCAGAAAAGAAGAAAAGCAAGGAGGGACGTGTTAAAGGTGTCAGGGAGTATTTGTAGTGGTTTGATGCATGTAAATATTACATCTTATAAATAATTCTTTTCAAATACATCTATGGAGTTCAGGGGCCCTGTTTAAGAAACGGATTGTATATGCTTTACATGACTATATGCCATTTTCTTCAAGGTAAGAGTAACGTTAATTCAAACAAGAAAAATGGCTTCCAAAATGTCCTTTCCTTCTGTTTTTTATGAAGAAGTATGTCACCTGATGCTGGCAGATGAAGACTGAGAGGAAAATGTTCAAGTTATATTTTATTGTCAGAATCCAACAAACACATTTTCATCTAAATTATTTTGTCAACAGCCTTGTAGTACCCTACTAACCTTATTTGGCACCAGTGAATAATTAGATACACAGGGGTGTGACTCCAATTGAAGGTGTTGGCATTGTAGCACTCTGTGAAAATATTAACTATGAGGTTAACTCCAATTTTCTCTTCTTTAATTAAATGCACATGGTACTAATGAGGTAACCTACTGTTCCTTGATAGCACTAATTAGCTAAGAGGAGAGTACACTCTCACACTGCAATTTAAACCTAAAAATAAGGTTGAAATATGCTAATTGCAGGCAATTTAAAACAGTACAAGTTGAAGAACTAGTCATAATAAGAGAAACTGACTGCTTTACAGCTAGGCAGCTGTAACTTTGGTTAAAATCAAAACAAGCCATACAATTTTTGGACTGCTATTTAACAAGGTCATAAGCATCCTTAAAAAATGAACTGCTACTCCATACCATAACAATGAACCAGACTAACAAAAAGAAAAACCTCTGATAGACACTCATCTACATAAAAAAAAAACTGAGTGTTACAAGAACTCCAAAGCTGCCATAACACTATTTGTATTTAATACTGAAAATTAAACTCTATAAATAAGCAATGTCACCTTGAACTTTTTCAAGAGCACCCAAATTAAATATTATAATTTGTTTCTTCAGCATTAACCAAACATGTTGGGATGCTGAAGATTTGTTATGCCAGTCAGGTCTGAAGGGAAGATACAGATAGGAGTAAGTCTCACCCCTGGAGGAATACATGAACAGGAAATTTCAAGACAACGTACAAATACAGTGATAAAAATAAACAAAAGATACTATGTAATAAAAGGGTAGAGTTACCATTTAAGGGACACAGGTGCCAAAATATCAGAAGGATTTCATTATAAGAAGGAGGTTTTTCCTAGATTTCTTCTACAATTTTGGAGCTTTGGGATGGAAGTAGACTAAAGCTTCACTGTGAGAGAGAATGTTCTCCATTCTTAGTTCAAATGTCTCAAAAACATAATTTCAGCAACTCTAAGTATATTCCAAATGTATCTTCTTTAGTTGTTACCACAAACATTTCCCAAATATGATCTAACTGATAAACATGAGGATAATTTTGACAAAAATCAAGATGATAAAGGGCCTTTTAAATAATCAAAAAAGATATTTTTTGATTGGTACAAAGTATATTTTCATTATGTTTTGATTCTTTAAAATCTATGATGTTATATTTTTTTAATCAGAAACTTTGACTAAGCAAAACACTCCTGCCAAATCATTCTTGTTACCATAGAAAGAAATTAAGCACATTAATGGTACTGTCATTAATCTATCTTTAGGAACAAGAGACATAGAACTTTCCCATGCTGAGGGCTCATAGTGGCATTTCCTTGCACTCGTCACTCTGCATGCACAATTATAAAATATAAAAGTTAAATAATCAAAAGAGTTAAGCAAACCATAAAAATAAAGAGTTAAAACGCAAAATTTGTGAAAATAGAATTTCAATTTAATCTCAAATTTACTAAAGAACAATAACTTAGAACAAAAGCAAACCATTTGAAAGGCGAAGGCTTTTAAATAACTCCCGACTAATAATTCCTGAAGTTAAAAGTATGTGAGAATAAACTTTGAACTACCATTATCCTGTCATCGTGTCTTGCCAATAGGCTTAGTTGAAGAAATTGTGCTTTGAAAAATCCACCCAGTTTCTTCTCATGGCTTCCCTAAAGCTTTCTACAACAGACAGAGACAGAATGTTGGCAAGAGATGCTAATAAAGCTCTGGCCAACCATGCTTTAGCAGACCCATGAAGTCGTAGGTTTGTAAAGGGAGTAGAAAGACAAATGAAATCAGACAGTCACTTAGAAATGGGTCTCCTGGAGGCAACCTGACATATTCTAGCAAATCACAGGGAAACACAATGTGAATGGATGTTTTAAGTGTTTGCATCTGTTTCAAATAAGCACCAAAGAACCTTTTAACAGCGAAAAGGCCAGGACAATGCACTGGAATGGGCTTTCAACATTAACTTCAGAAGGAAACTATTCTTCAGTTAAATATGGATCACTGTAATTTTCTGTTAAAACAATAAAGAGTATGGCATTTAGTGTTGAAAATAAGAATACTGACTGGCACTGGAGACAGTCTGCCAGGACTCATATCTTGACTCTACACTTTCTAGTGATGTGACCTTGAGTAAGATACTTAGCTTCTCTTGGCCTCTCACTCTAGAAAGTGGATAATAAGTAAAATTTTCATAGGGTTATTAAATACATTGAATTGTAATTAGAACAGTGCTGGTATCCATATACTTAATATTTATTAGTTATCATTATTGATTCAAAATAGCATTCATTTTTTTCAAATAAAAATTATTAAAGTTCTACTATGTATAAAATACTATAACACACCATAAAGGATGAAAATATTCCCAACACATTGTTTCTGTATTGAAAGTTTTCAATTTATCAGTAGACTTCATGATAAAAATCAAAGTCTCTCCCACATGGATAAAGAAATATTTTTTTCCTTTAGGTACCTGGTGTAGCAAAGCAAGAAGTTAATGTGAGTGTTTGTTATGTTCAATACTTTTCCTAACCCATCTCTGAAAAACAGATTAAAAACTGCCTCGCTCTGACAGAGGAAGTGAAGAAAAGAGACTGATGTCTGGAAAACGTTTTGAGTATTTCACAAGACAGGTAGATCAGAGTAGTTGGTCTATTTTCTGGAATCAGGCAACAAGCAGCAGGGACCATGTACCCCAAGGACCAAATCAATATGAGCACATGCCTAAAGAATTTTCATTCTTTGTCCTAAAGAAGTATTTAGCCTTTGCCTTACTTCCTTCTGTGACACAGAAAGACTTTAGAACTCACACAATATTGAGGAAAACATGGTGAGGCCATTTGCATGGGAGGGGAATGAAGTCCAGGGAGTTGAAATTATTTGTAAAAAGTCATTTATTTATTTATTTATCTATCTATTTATTTATTTTAAGGCCACTGTGCATCATGTATCCTATTGTACAGGTTATAAACATTATTATGTAAAAGAATCTCTGGAGAAGTTTATTATGAATGCAGATCCAACGCCACATTCCTAGAGATTCAGATGGAAAAGATCTGGGATAGGGTCCAGGGATATGCATTTTAACAAGCATCTTGGTGATTGTGATTTAAAGGGTCTATGATTACACATTAAGAAATGCTGCCCTCTGTTTAGGATATCTTTGTGACAGGTAATTTTTCATTCTTTTAGTCTATTGCTTAGTCAACACTTTTTCAGTACTACTATAAACTATAAACTATATTAGTTATGAGGATATAAAAGTGAATGAAAATTGTCCTCACCCCCAAAGGAGAGTGAATAAAACAGTCTTGCAAACTAGAATACAACAAAGTAAGTGCCATTTGTGGGGCCTCTTGAACTTTTTGTTGTTGTTGTTGTTGTTTTTGTTTTTCTTTTTGGTATTTTGAATCATTTGGCAATCTGGTAAAATCTAGGATAGCTTTCTTAGAGAAAAATCTAGTTGCATAAAATAAAGCACAAAGGATTAGAAAGAAAATCAATTATACTGAGATTTAGTTCTCAAAATATTTCAAAAGTCACATTTGTGGAATAGTAATAAAGTATGCTTCTTTATTAATATATCAAATAATAAGATATAATGGCAAGTTTAATAATCCCTATACTTTTGAAGCAGTAATGAACATAAGTAATATTTTTAGATATTTTTGCCAACTGTTATGAGATACAAAAATATATGCAATTTCTATTGCTGACAATGTCACAGATAGTGCTAATATTATTATAGTTTGTTGCCTCCATTCATAGTAGAATAAAATGTTGAGTTTCAATTAGGAATGAAAATAATAATACTGTTTTTCCTCCATTTAAGTTCATAGGCCTCCTAAATTCTATCCATGGATCCTAGGTTAAAAACTCCTACATTAGAGACAAATATGTTGTTGATGAAGTAAAACATACAGTTTGATCATATTGAAAAAAATGTATTTTCTAGGTGACCCCCCAAAAATGAGCAGGAATATATTACTTCAAAAAGAGAGGTGAGAAAAAAGGGAGAATAGGAGCGTTTAGGATTGTACCTAAGAAGTGTGATGATTCTGGTATGGTAGGAGTATGATGTGAATGGGGAGAACAGATCAGTGATACGGCTGGGAAGACTGGGACCATGAAGAGTTCTGCACACAAAAGAGAATTTCTGTTATTTCCTGATATAAATGGGATTAGCATATTTTTTTTTAAGTCAACAAGTGTAGCATGAGGGTATAGGTTCTGATTGGAGCTGGCTAGTAGCCTAAGGTGCCCCAAATGTTCACTAGACAGTTTTATGGCATGGACCAAAGCAGTAGCAGCGGAATGAGTAAGGATACTCAATTTGAGGAGAGGCTAACTTCAGAGGATTTGAAGACTACCTGAGTGACTGAGTTAGAGAGTAAAGGATAAAGGATACTGGAAGCCAAATGTGATACCACTAAAGATAAGAGGATGCAAAGAAAAATTTTAGGAAACAGAAGATAATTTGCTTCATTTGAAAATAGCAAATTAGAGGTGGACTGCAGGACATCTAGGTAGATGTTTCTAGCAAACCTCTGAGTATACAAGACTTAAGTTCAGGACATAAGGCAAGATATACAGACTTGAGAATCATGACCTTTCATGGTAGTAATGCCAAAGGCAGTGGGTAAGTTCTGGCAGTGAGATCATCCAAAGGAGTAGTTCTCAGCCTGTGCTGTGGATCAGCATCACCAGGGGAGCTCTGTATACATACCAATTGTGGAGTCTCTCTCCCTGAACTTCTGATTCACAGAGCTGGTGTGGAGACCAGGCATTTTTAAAAATAAACATACCAGGTAACAATAATGTGCAGCCAGAATTTAACAACATTGATAGAAAAATTTAACAAAAAATTATGGACAGGAGATGAGAAAAAGCCAAAAAAAGCCAAAGAAGAGGAATGGTAAGTGAAGTGATGTCAAAAGTTTCAAATGTTCGACAAAGTCTAATAGGATGAGAACTGAATACAACTTTCTGAGATGGTCAGTGACATTCAATAGAACTATTCCAAAAAGGTAGAAAGGACAGAAAACAAATTATAGTACATTGAAAAATAAATGGAACTTGAAGTGTAAACAATTCTTTCCAAAAGTTTAATGATGAAGAAAAGGAAAGGGTTAAGATAATTATCTGAGATAAAACTAATGTGGACATATACTTTTGTTTCATTGGTGTTTTTTGTTTTAAAGATGGGAAGGCAAGACTCACAGAAAAATGGGAGAAGTTGAAGATACAGGAGTACAAAACTACAACTAACCAGGACAAGTTCCTGGAAGTCTTGGGCTGGGGTAAGTGTTATGCACAGGAAGAGAAATTGGCCTTGGAGAGAAGATCTTATTGTGATATGAAAGGGCATAATTAGAGATGTCAATATAAGTTTGTTTTAGGAGTAGAATGAGAGAGGCAGATGGAGTTCTTGTCTGGTGGCCTCTAAATTTTCTATCTGAATTAGGAAGTGAATTCACTGAGAATAAACGGAACAGATGTGAGGTAGGAGCATGAAGGTATACTGAAGGCTGGAAACTGGTACAGGGGAAAAAGCAGTGTAAGGTGTTTAGAGACCAGTGAAATAATTGCTAAACAGTGATGAGGACTAAGCATAAGTGTGAGAATCAATACTGCCTGATAGTGTGATTCTCTGTAGGAATATACTGTAGTGTGTATGGGTGTAGGAGTTAGAAAAGCCACAGTTTGAGAAATTGAAGAGCAAGTCCTTCACAAGGGTTAGGGAGGATAATACAGAATAGTGAGAGTATCTAAAGTCATCGTTAATTATGGGATACAAAAGAAGTCTACATGGTTGGAGGTGGTGGTGGGGTGTGTGTGGGAATAACAAGAGAGCACAGTGCTTATTATACTCAAAATGGAGATTCCTTAGGTTCACCAATTCAAAGTGATTTTAAAATCACTTTGTGTGGGATTCATCCCAGGGATGCAAGGATGGATCAACATATGTAAATAAATAAATGTGATTTACCACATAAATTGAAGCAAAAACAAAGAACATATGATCATCTCAACAGATGCAGAAAAAGCATTCGACAAAATCCAGCACACTTTCATGATAAAAACCCTTAACAAACTAGGCATAGAAGGAACATATTTCAAAATTATAAAAGTCATATAGGATAAACCCATAATCAACATTATACTGAATGGGGAAAAGTTGAAATCATTCCCCCTAAGAACTGGAACAAGACAAGGGTGCCCATATCACCACTTCTATTCAACATAGTGCTGGGAGTCCTAACCAGAGCAATCAGGCAAGAAAAGGAAATTAGGGGTATCCAAATGGGGAAAGAGGAGGTCAAACTATTGCTTTTCACTGATGATGTGATCTTATATCTAGAAAACCCTAAAGAATCCATCAAGAGGCTCCTAGAATTGGTAAATAAATTCAGCAAAGTTTCAGGTTACAAAATCAATATACACAAATCAGTAGCATTTCTATTCACCAATAACAGTCAAGGTGAGAGTCAAATCAAAGACTCAATACCATTCACAGTAGCTACAAAGAAAATAAAATACCTAGGAATATACTTAATCAAGGAGGTGAAAAATCTCTACAAAGAGAATACAAAACCCTGAGGAAAGAAACTTCAGATAACACAAATGAAAAAACATATAATGCTTATGGATTGGTAGAATCAATATTGTTACAATGTCCGTACTAGCCAAAGTGATTTACAGATTCAATGCAATCCCCATCAAAATACCAAAGTCATATTTCACAGATTTAGAAAAAATAATTCTATGCTTAGTTTGGAACCAGAAAAGAGCCCAAATAGCCAAAGCAACCTTAAACAAAAGGAACAAATCTGGAGGTATCACTTTACCAGACTTCAAACTATACTATAAGGCTATAGTAACCAAAACAGCAGTGCATTGGCACAAAAATAGAGAAATAGACCAACGGAATAGAACAGAGAACCCAGATATAAAGCCATCCACATAAAGTCAACTGATCTTTGACAAAGCAGACAAAAATATACACTGGGGAAAAGAAGCCCTATTCAATAAATGGTGCTGGAAAAATTGGATAGCCACATGCAGAAGACTGAAACAGGATCCATATCTCTCACCACTCATAAAGACTAATTAAAGATAGATAAAAGACTTAAATGTAAGGCATGAAATCATAAGAATTCTAGAGGAAAACGTAGGAAAACCTCTTCTAGATATTGGCCTACATAAGGAATTTATGACTAAGGCCCTGATGGCAATTACAGCAACAACAAAACTAAATAAATAGAACTTGATCAAATTAAAAAAGCTTCTGCATAGCTAAGGAAATAATCAACAGAGTAAACAGACAACCTACAGAATGGGAAAAAATATTCACAAACTATATATCCAATAAAGGACTAACACACAGGATCTACAAAGAACTTGAACAAATCAGCAAGAACAAAACAAATAGGCCCATTAAAAAGTGGGCAAAAGACATGAACAGAAGCTTTTCAAAAGAAGATAGACAAATGGCTAATAAACAAATGAAAAAAAATGCTCAATATCACTAATCATCAGGGAAATGCAAATTGAAACTGCAATGAGATACTGCCTTACTCCTATTAGAATGGTTTTTATTAAAAAGTTCAAAAACAACAGATGCTGGTGTGGATGCAGAGAGAATGGAACACTTATACACTATTGGTGGGACTGTAAATTAGTACAACCTCTATGGAAAACAATATGGAGATTCCTCAAACAACTAAAAGTAGACTTACCTTTTGATCCAGCAATTCCACTACTGTGTATTGACCCAAAGAAAAAGAAGTCATTTTATCAAACATACACCTGCACTCAAATGTTTATTGCAGCAGAATTCACAATTGCAAATATGTGGAAATAACCCAAGTACTCATCAACTCATGAGTGGATTAACAAAATGTGGTATATGTATACCATGGATTACTACTTAGCCATACAAAGAATGAATTAATGCCTTTTGCAACAATTTGGATGGAATTGGAGACCATTATCGTAAGTGAAGTACCTAAAGAATAGGGGGAAAAAACCACATGCACTCATTATGAAATTGGAACTGACCAATGAGCACACATGTGCACAAAGGGAAGTAAAACTCAGTGGAAATCAAGCAAAGGGGAAGGGATGGGCGAAAACCTACCTAATAGGTACAATGAACACTATTTGGGTGATGGGCACACTTATAGCCATTATGCAAGCATTATAAAAGTGATCCATGTAACCAAAAACATTTGTACCTCCTTAATCTTTTGAAATAAAAAAATAAAGTATGACCAAAAAAAAAAAAAGAATAGGTCCAAGTTCATGCAGAATATTATTAAAGGAATTGATTCATGATATAATATTTATATTTATTTTCTTCAAAGGTAATACATTAATAAATTTTTAAAAACAGTGTTTTATCTTTTACTTGGTAGCCATGTGCCAAATTGGTACCATTCACTGGTAATGAACTCAACATGAAAATCCAAATTTACAAAATTTGATTAGGAATTACTATTTCATTAAAAGAGGAATTATTCAAATTAAAAATGCAGATAAGACTATATTTATCTAAATAGAAAGCAAACCAATTTATAATTCATTTGATTTTTTATAATAATTAGGAACACATACATTTCATAGATTGAGGTATAATTGTATAAATTAGTGAATCTTCATGCACAAATGTGTTACTTGGTGTTATTTCCCTGTATTTCTCTATTGTCTTGAGTTTCCTTTGTGTTGAAAGAATAAAATTCTTTGAGAAGAAAATTGTTGTCAAAACCAGGCTACAATCTAGTAGCAAACCAACTCAAAGTTACAAAAGAGGAAATCTGTTGATTTTGCCCACCTAGCATTTATTCCTCTTTTTAGTAACAGCATCAGTGTTTTCCTTTGGCGACTACTCTCATTCTACACCACATTACATGCAAATTGGTGGGACTGTCCCAAGGATGGGTGACACAAGCTATGCCAGTTAAACTCCCTCTCCCAGGAACTTGATTCTTGAGGTATGTGACATCTGCATAATAAACAGTGGGAGTTCAGTCCAGTGGCTGGGACTCAAGTAGCCTGTCCTTTAGATTCTGCTCTACTTTTTGAACTTTTTGAGACCAGGTTATTTTTTTAGCCTTTTCTTGTATTTTTGAGCAATTATATGTTGTTTTAACAAAGCCTATGTTTTTGTCTATGTCTTAGGTCTATTTTTGTGACTTGAAACCAAAGATATAAACTAACAAGACTACTTTAATATATGTATTTTAATCAATGATCATACTTGTCAAAATTAGGATTAAACTTCAATAGCTTTAAAAATGAGTTTTGGAGCAAACTTTAGGTTATAATCAATCTATATGGAATAGACCAAAGAGAAGGCTGAAAGTCATTTTTAATCGTTTGCAAACTTAGGTGAAATAATCACAAATTGTTGTAATAACTTGTTTTATAAATATATTTTCCCCTACTTAAAATGTTGGCTTGTATAATCAGATTTTACACTGTACAAAGAACTTGATATGTAAAAATGACAAAACAAAACATTAGGTTAAATTCAACATAGGCACAGTTTATTAATGTATTGATTGCTAGACATTAGCATATTTTATTTTAATCATAATTTAACATTATATACTCATTCAGTTTCCTGTGTTCAACAGATTCTAAATTAAAAAAAAAAAGAAATAGTTTTCTTTTAATTAAAAGAAAGGCTAGGTTAACAAAGAAAGTTTAATGGCAGCCATGGTCCCAATGTGGATACCATAGGTATTTGGAAGACTGGAGATTTTAAAGTCCTTCATATTAATTGATTATATTCACTGACATTCCTAAAATAAGATTTTTAATTAATTTTAAAATAATATATTTTTAAGATTTAAAGAGTAGCGAGGAATTAGCAAAGGTTATAGAATGTAACAGTGTCAAAGTCAGATTTTTCACCCTGTTTTTAGTCAATCTCCTTCTTATTCGCTTCAGAAAGCTGCATCGTAACTGGCACTAACTGGCACCCTTGTTAGAAATCTCAGCAGAGGAGCCAATAATAGAAAGGATATGGACACCTCTTACCCTAGAAGCCAGACTGTCTCCACAGGTAAGACAGAAATCAAGGATAGGGCAGGTGACCTGGCTGTGGTCTGTGAGGAGTCTAAGGCCTACATCTATTCATTGAGAACACATAAAACTTAAATCTTCAGGGATGCTAATCAAGTATCTTTCATGTGCCTAAAGTCACTGAAAAACAAAAGATGTGCATAGCGCTCTTACAAGTGATGTAGTTATTATATTTTGAGAGGCAGTGTAGGCAGCAGTCAACAGATACTTCTAGGATAAGATATTCCTTCACAGTACTGATGGACTACTCATTGTATTTTTGCTTCCTTGTTGTATGCATGTTTGTTTTATTCAAGAGAACATTTTAAGCTCTTTTGAAAACAATAAGTAGCTGGATTTCTCATGAACATCTGGAGAGTGGAAGACAAAATTTAACATATATAATTATTGAATAGATAAAACAGATTTTGTGCATACATTGCCATCGCACTTCTACTGGATACTACAAAACACCACTCACTAGTTTAAGAATTAGGGTACAAAGTCAAGTAGGAGTCACTAAGCCCAAGAATGTACAGACAAACTGGGAAGACAAATTACTAGTGATGAGTATCATAACAAGCACTATCACAGATGTATGCACAGGGTTCTATGGAAACAGAGAGAAGGGGTACTTACATGGCTGGTGAGATAAAAATGGCATTTTGGTCTAGGTAATAATAAATGGACATTATTATACAAATGGAGATTGGATGGGGTGGAGGTGGGGAACATTTAAGATCAAAGAAGTGGACTGTATGAAGGCTTGAAGGTTTATGGACTCTCTGATACATTCAGAGAAGTTTAGACAGTCCAGCAAGGTCAGAGAAAATAATTCTAAGGATGAAGACAGAAGCAGAAACCAGATCTTCAAGAGGTCTGTGGAAAGCTAAGTGGCCTTTATGCACTTCAAATTTCTCATTATTAAATGTGTATACCACCTGCCTTTCCTCTTGGAGGATAAATGAAAGGTCAAATACATAAAAAAAAATTCTGAGCTATTTGGAGTCTTACTAGTGTAATCCTAAAAAAGTAACAGTGACCAATGTACAGTGACATAAGATACTCTTTTAAGTAAATATTTAATGGCAGTTTCTTGATGGCAAGGAATAACTTTTTGTTTCTATGAACTCCTTCTCTTTCTTTCAGTCAATTGCTTTCCTATGACTTTACATTTGTTTTATTTTTTAATATTCTTTCTCAAAGTCCTTAAATATATTAGTAAATTATAGTATACTTAAAATCAGTTCAGGATCAAAATTCTTCTTGGAAAATTCTGCTTTTGAGAGTACTAAAATTTAACTTATCTGAATTGCATTGCCACTAGATGTACAAAAATAAATTTTTGTATTACGAAGCATAAAGTAAGAAAATAACTTAATTTGACATAGTAGTACATTTTCATGTTTAAGAAAGTTTTGTGGTAAACTGAATAAGAAAATTTGGAAAACAGATGATCTCAGCTCAATTTTATAATGCAGTACTAAAGGAAGTGAAATGAACATTTTAAAATTTGGGGTTCGGAAAAAAGGAACACTTCATACTAGGTTTAACTGGATATTGCCCCTTTCCTTGCTATTTAGGGCATTCAGAATATAATTTCACAGATGATATATTTTTCTTAATGTGATTTTCAGACTACATCTAATGGAAAATGCCTGGTTAGGATTAAGAGACATAGTACAGATGTTAAACTACATTTGCATGCAATTATTTCTAAAACAAATGCCAGGGTACAGAATCTATTGAAATGGCTTTCAGGATGGCTGGCATAATATATTAAACTAGCTTCCAATCTCTGAGTAAGTCTATATTCTGAACATTTCAAATCAAGACACTGAGCACAGAATAAACCTTAGATTTTCCACCCTGACTCATTGTCCAAGAATGTATAGACATAGAGTTTGAGCCCAAGGACTTAGTGTAGGGATTTAATATTTTTTAAAGCAAAAGTCTTTCTTGCTTAAGGTAAAATCTGTAACATATTAATTTCAAGAGTTAAAAAAATTACTACAAAACAAGTAAAAATAATAATTTAATATGCAGTATCAAACAGCATAGAAATAGACTAGATATATTATGTAGCATTCAACTTGCTTTAGGGTTTTTTCTTCAAAAGCAAAAAAAGTAGTATCTTTAAAGTTATTAATTTTTTTCTGAGTAGAAATCTCACTTTAGCTGATATTATTATAGAGATATAATTTAAAGCATCAAACTAGAAGTAAGAAATTCTATTCAAAGTATTTCTGAAGTACATTTGCCACCAACTTAATCAGAAATATAAAAAGCAGTGAGAGGTAGAAACAAAATGAAGCATTTATTGCTTCGTTTATAAGGGCATCGTGCTTTCATGGAGGCACTAACCCTGGATGTCCTTGGAGTTTGTGGACTAGGAAAGGCCTTTAATTACCATTTGGTGATCTTTTCCATGGGCGTGCACTTTTGGATTGAGACTTGATTCAATGAATGAAGCATGAAAATCTATTGGCATATCTATTATATATTAAAACAAAACACTGTATTATATTATTTTTTCTAAATTCACCAAGTATCAGCATCTCATTTACTATATTCTTTACTCCTTGGGGGGGAACAATTCAGATCATGGTCACCCCTAGGAATGTATGAGGCAAGTGGAGGATGTGGCAGTTCTTCTGATCCCTGCAGGGGAAGCAGCAGCAGCCCTTGGATCAGCTACTTTTCATCTGCTGTTGGTCTCAGTAGCAGCTCCTTTTCTTGCCAGTAAGGATTAATGATAGACTCTTTAATGAGGAATAGGGACTGCAAGTTGCATACAGAGAAACTTATCTTGTTGGCATCAATGTTTATGATTTGGTCCCTATAAGCCTCTCCCCCCTCCTGATTTTGAGGTGAGGTAGAAAGGAAACCTGGAGGAAGAGGACTAATGATTTAAAGAAAAAAAAAAAAAAGGTACTCTTTCCTACAGAAAACTTATCATTTGACATGAAAATTCTCATGATGCCAAGAATAATTCCAGTAGATGTCCATCACTGCCATTTGCTTTTTCTTTCAATCAAAAGATTATTTCACACATTGCTGGGTAAACATCTAACTTTATTACCAAGTCCATCTCAACAATGCTTCCCAACAGGTGGGGACGATGTACACAGAAGACAGGGAATAAAGGAAGTCAGAGTCATTGCAGCAGAATCTTCTAATGGTAGTGGTGATAGAGACCCTCTCCTTGGGGGAGTCCATGTATTCCTTATCCCCTTCCTTGCTCTATCTTAAAAACGAATCAAGAGAGCTTGATCCCATACAATGAAGAAATTCAAGAAAAAGTAATATTCACATTTAATACCTTGTCATCCACCTTATTTTGATCTTGTTTTCCAAAAATGAAAAATGAGAAATTTGAATAGCATTAAGAGGCTACTGATGATAAAAGGTTTTAGGTACATTATTTGGAATCTGATTACTTGAGTTCCCGTCTAGCTGAAACTACCAGCTCTATGACCTTAGATAGTATAATTTTACCTTTCTAAGTCTCAGTTGTCTATTCTGTGAAATAAGAAAGCATAAACACATTATCAGGTAAACAAAATAAACACTAAATATATGCTAATGAAGCAAAATAAAATCATAAAGGCTTCAGGATTTTTGTTTTGTTAGAGGAAAAAAGGGATTAAAAAAGAAATGGAAATATGACCGGTGTACCCCTCTCTGGTTGACTCTTTAGCCCCTCTTTTCACTTGCCTTAGTCACCCACTTAGATATAATGATTCATAATGCTTGTCACTGAAGAACCTAGAAAACCAGCTAAGGAAGAGAAAGCCCTTTTTGGGGCAGAGTTATCTCAACCATGACACTGGGCAAATACAAAATCATCATATAGATGCGTGGATGAACTCATAGTAGAAGGCAGCTCTATAGTAACAAAAATGTTTAAAACACCAAAATTAGTATTAAGAAATTTAAATATTAAAATACAGTTGAAAGTTATTAGATTCTAGGAGATAAAATTATTACTAAAATAAATGTAATGCAATTTCTCCAAAGGATTTATTTCTTGAACATTTAGATCCATAAAGATGGAAAGCTGAGTTCTGAATTAGAAAAGATGGAAGGAGATCAAAATCTAGCCTAATAATCACAACATGCTATGATAAAAGAAAATAGTAGTCCAATGCCAGAATCAACTCAAACTTTCATAAAACCATCATGACTAAACATGTACTAAAAGTAATACAGAATTGCCATTTTTAAATATAGAAGAGTCTAATGGGGAAAAATATCAAATTTTATAATTGTGTGACTATTGGAAATTATTCATTTCTAAGCCAGGACCAAGTTTCATTACCCAATAGATGCTCTCAAGAATGAAGCTAATTTACATTTAAAATAGGAGTACAGTCTACTCTTTAAAAGCACAATGGTAAACACACCAATTTGACAATTACATTAATATGAGTATTTGCATAATCTGTCTTCCACACCTGTTCTTAATTTGAAGCAGCTGCAGGACAAATCACATCACACTAATCTGAATGGGTATGTGGATGTTCCAAACAGTAATGCATGCATCTAATGTTTGGAAGATATTTTATATTTTAAAATATTTCCTGATCTTAAAAAATTGGTAAAACATTGTAGAAGACATATTTAATATGTATTTGGTTAATATTAATTAGTCATAAGCATAATGCCAAATAATACTATCCCTTAAATTTTGGCATCTGCTGTTATTGACATGATAGTACTGATTTTTATTCTAGAGCTTTTTTAAAAAAATAACATGTATTTTGTTTATATGGAAAAGATTAAAAAGAATAAAAATATATCTAGAAAATTGCAATAAGAAAGGTAATCAGAGAATGGACAGCAAATGGAGGATACAGCAAAATTCTGAAGATCATCTAAAAATGTGTTTGTAGCATAGGTAACTGTGGCATCTTTTGGATACTTCCCTTTTAAAAGCTGGATTCGATTTATGTTTTAACAGACATTTCAAAATCTAATAAGCAGAAATTTATTTTAAATTTTTAAAGGATCGAGCATGTTTTTATGTGTATCTAAACACATAATCAGAGCCATAAAAAATGAAGTCAGTTTATTATTGTTACATATTCTTCTAGTTCATGTATTTATTAAGCTAGATTTCAGCTAGTGGAACATAAAATACCCATGTAATCTATCAACAAAACTGTCTCCCTTTAATCTTCTATTATGAATAAGAAATGAAGTTAGATATTTCTAAAGATGTTATTTATTTCCTGAAAAATGAATGAGAGCATGCACAGTAATGAACTGGAGTAACAAACAAAGCCGATCTGTTTATTTATACCCTGTTGACCTCTGAAGAGGTAAATATTAAATGGCTGAATTTTTAGTTCAGTATTTCATTCAGGATTTTATTTTTACAAGAGCTCACATATTTAGAATAAAATACTAAACAAATTAATTGAAGCTTACATTTCTAATACATTTTTATGTACATTATTTAGCAGCCCTCATCACATAAGAGAAAACTGAGGCTCAGGAGAGTTAAGTGACTTGCATAAGTTCTCACAACTTGTAACAGTGTAAATTAAGACTTGAGTATTCTGAACCTGGCTCTATATTATTTCCCATACTGCAAAGATGTTTATTTGAATGAATAAGAACCCTTATAATGAACAGGATCAAGGGTTTTTCCTGAATAATTTTTCGGGTTTTTTTTTTCATTTCACAGTATCTAAAATACTTGAACTCATGATTTCAAATGTACTAGGAAAACACTGTTTCAAAAGTGACTATGAAAAAAGAAAATAACTATTTTCTATTTAGATAAATATATTGCAATTTCTTACCAATAACCAAGACTGGTTACTCGAGGAGTATAAAAATAATTTTTATTACTATATAATTTAGGCAATAAAGCTAAGTTATAGTGATCATGAGAAAAGCAATTTTCATAGTTCTAACCTCCATATAATTATATTTCTAAATATTCCTTATTTTATTTTTCTTCATTAAAAACCTTACATATATAATTGAGCACACAGAAAAGTACTCTTAAACAGATAAGCTGGCATGTCATGGGGGCATGTGGAATATAATGGAATGAAACTACATTTGTATGTAATGAATATGCACATTGTATATAATATTCTAGCAACAAATTTCCCTTTTTCTCTGAAATCAGAATATTTTAACCTGAATAAACGAGTCACAAATTTCCAAATTTTAAAATAATCTTGTTTATTGTTTTTTTGCTATTAAAGGAACAACTAACTCATTATCAAAGTTAAAACTTTAGGCATATAACACATAAAGAAGGTGAATTTTTTGTAAATAATGTTACTGAGATGGTTCTTTTGCTAAAAATAAAGCATTAGGATAATAAATTTTTGAGCTAGAGACTGAGTCAAATCTTTTTGGTTGACAGAAAAAGGAAATGAGGCTATATAACTGAGATGCCTTCCTAAAGGTCTTATAGTCAAGTAAGTGGTCGAGTCAAACCCTGAATCCAATGCCTCTCCCACGTAACACAGTCTGGCCTCTTGCCTTTATTACAAAGCATAAACAGAACACCACCAGGTCATTTATAACATGTTCATGCATTTCCATGGTCCTAAACTATGCCCTACAAATAAATCTTATGTTTAAAAAGAGCTACAGCCTGGGCATGGTGGCTCACACCTGTAATCCTAGCACTCTGGGAGGCTGAGGTGGG
>VBSM01003176.1:27392295-27418470 GCA_008086735.1 Cheirogaleus medius
AAAAAAACAAAAACAAATAATAAAAATAGCTACAAAATATAAAATTACATTCATTTCTAGACTGGCATGATGATGCCACAGGAATGTATACATAAATGCTGACAGTATTAATATAAAATATGAGTTAACACTATTATTAGGAGGTTGGAATTCAGGTGAATTTCAATTCTTCATACTTTTCTGTATTGCATGAATTATTTTTACAAGCATACATTGTTTTAGTAATCACTAGAAATAAGTTGCAAATTAAAAATAGAACACAGAACAGCAGTTATAAACATTTTTTCATAAAACATACTAACTCTTGAAAACCTTTACTCACATGAAGGTCTAGCTTACAAGTGTACTGATTTTGCTTATATTAAAACAGAGCACCCATTATTCACAGTTCCAGTCATGAAGAAAAACAAATACCTACCACTCCTGGCATGATGATTTTTTAATACATAGAAATTATTAAAATACCTTTTTCACCCTTTTCTCTTTTTTTCTATCTGGGTGAACCATTTTTGTGATAGACTCTCCCATTTTCCCTTTAATCATCTCTATCATATTACTTGCTATCCTTAGAATTGTTTTCACATTTCAATATCCCTCTTAGACTTTGGAACTCAGTTCCAAACAAGTTTTAAAAAACCATAATCAAAGCCTTAGGAGGCACAAAAATGAAGAAAAACTTATTCTGCTCATCTATAAGTGATGGCTGATTCACTAAACACAAAAAATGGAAACCCTATTTATTTCATAGAACACTCTAAAAAGCCATACTGTACAGCAGTTTTTTTTTTACTTTAAACCATGAGTTTTGTTTGAAATGGCTTAGAAGAATGGTTATTATCCTGAATTTTTATCTAGCCAGACTGTCAACTCCCTAAGAATAGGAACATCTTTCAAGCCCCTATGGTATCTGGTATCTGCCTAGCAAAGTGGCTAACACACTGAAGGTATTTAGTCATGTTTCTTTGATAGATTGATTGAGGATGTAAATTCTATACTGTCAACCAGTTTTGCTGTTTTGTTCTTAGTTTGTTGTTTTCACTGGAGCATGATAATCATTTGTTTCATATGAAATTTACTATTGAGTAGGCTTTTCAATTTATTTCTACATTTTTCCTGTACTCTCTTTTTATTAAATAAGTATCTACTTGAATAGAATAGCAAGTAAAAAGGTAGGGAAAAAATATATTTAGCCACCTTTGTTTAATGTAGCAGTGTTGGAAATTACTGAATGAGAATGCCAAATAACAACCCTATCAATTACTTATGTAATTATTTTTAATTTGGTTCTCAAGAAATATTCCTCACTATCAATTATTCCTAGAACAGGTGCTTCTTTTAAATTAATTTGTATTGGCATGATATTATAAATTAATCTTATTTTGACTCTTTAGTGATGATGGCAGGATACATCTTAGCATTAAATTACCCATCTATCAGTGCTCCATCAAAAACCTGAGCATAATGTACATTGTTTCCAACAAGTTCTGACATCCTCAAAGACTCAAGAATCACTAATTAGAAAGTACACAAGAGTCTTATACGCTATATGTACATGTATTTCTGTATCTCCTAGATTAATTTCAATGTTATAGTATTAAACAGGGGTTACAAAATGGGGCCTGAATGCCAGATTAAGAAGTGGGCTGATTTTTATTTGTTTGTTTTTAGCTTGTGCAATAAGAAAAAGAGAGGGTGAAAAACAAAAGAATGAAAAAAATAAAAAGACAAAGGAGGGGAGGGGAAGGAAGATGTGGAAAAGACAGAGGGAGGAAGGAAGGAAGACCTTCTTCAGAAGAAAAATGAGCTCCCAATGTATAATATATTTCCTACTCTTCCCTATTATCTTGTACCTGTCCACCACATACCTGCCTAGTATTAGAGTTTGAACTTACTGGCCTAGTGAGATACAAATTGCCTTACTGTGAATTAATATTAAGAATAACAATTTAAAATTAAACCACATACAAGAAGAACAAATAAAAAAAGACAGACAACTCCTTTAAAAATAACAATTTTTCTATAGAGAATAAAAAGGCTATTTGGCCTACTTTGTTTTCTAAATTCATGATGTATTTCTCTAAAGAAAAGTTCATTATACTATTTTCTTTATAGGAAAGACAAAACCCAATTGCACTAATTCCGTAAATCACAAATTTAAAGAAGAAAATAGACTAAGTTAATTTTAATTTCATTCTGGATAATTACTGGAAAGTATGCAAGACCTAATATGAGAGGTGAGATTATTAAAAATCATTATGCATTTACAGTATCTCAGACCCAAACCAATGACTAATTCTTATTCTAATGGTACCCTGGATGAAGTGATGACAAACATGCACAAGAATAATTCTGGTTTGGTTAGGCAGTGTCACATATGCCATAGGGACCTCCCATTCTTCCTCCCCCAGAATGGGGCAGACTTAAACCAGACAGGCAGACTTCATAGAATGAGACATTTCTGCATTTCCTGTCTCCTGCCTTTCCCAAACTGAGAATTCCGAAGGATGTGATTCATTTATTCAAATATACCCTGAAAAGGGTGATGGAAAAAAGAGACTACACAATCAGACAGAACTGAAATTCAACCTGGGTCCTTAGGAAATTTATAGAAATTTTCTGGTTCCCATATTCCTCATAGGTAAAGCAGGGACAGTACCAACCAATTCTGGGAATTAGGTAGGGATAAAATGAGTGATGGGGAGCAGGGGACAAAGCACCTGAAACCTAGAATGCAGCAGGAATTCAGCACATATCAATGGGGGCTAGTGGTAAGGGAGAGCAAGGTTTCCTTGGACTTTCATCGAGGTGCTCAAGGAAGTACCAATTTTTCTAGTGTAATTGCTTATAATATGTATTGCTGCAGGAAATACAGGAAAACTATAGAACACATCTTTTATCTTCACTACAGCTGGGAGGACTTTGTTAAGCTTTCCAGTGTTACCAGAACTTTATATTTAACAGCCAAACGAAATTATTTTTTCTGATCTTAACTGGTTTAAAATTCAACTTCCATGACTTTTTTCTACCATCCTCCAAAAACCATTTGCTTTTCTGCTTGCAAAATATGCAAATGCTTCACTTATTTAAACTCTCCACTGTTTGCTCCACTGCCTACATATGTTCCGTCAGAGTGCCTCACCAGCACTGCCAACCTTCAGTAGTAACTTCCTGGAGGGAATCATCTTTGCATAGTTCACTTTGTATTGTGCTTTACCTAGTGCTGAGTATATACTGAGTCTTTAATAACATTTTAAGTATAATTAAAAATATGAAAACTTAGAATAAAACCCCATAACTCACTAAACTTTAGCCACATTAATATATAGGTGTGGTATTTCTAAATTTTCCTAGAAGGAAAAACAACAACAAAATTTCTTTTAACTAAAGTATCCAAATCATAACATTTCTTTTCACACAACCCTGGGAGCCCATGAGTCAATACTAACAGGTTTGGTAAACAGTTAGTGGCAGACACTGTTAGTCGTTTATCCCCAAATTCATCCTTCCATTCTTTTCTACCAAAAGTACTCCAACTTTGTTCAGTGTGACAAAGTGCTTGACTAAACCTAATTAGCGTCACAGACTCAGCTGAAGTGATGAGTGTTCATATAATACAATTCAGCCAGTGAGATGGAAACAGAAGCCACAGTGGCTTCTGGGGAATCCTGTTAT
This sequence comes from Cheirogaleus medius, assembly GCA_008086735.1. Taxonomy (NCBI): domain Eukaryota; kingdom Metazoa; phylum Chordata; class Mammalia; order Primates; family Cheirogaleidae; genus Cheirogaleus; species Cheirogaleus medius. The sequence goes on from VBSM01003176.1 coordinate 27,395,968, forward strand.
TAAGATGGGGCAGATTCAGCTGGCACACACTTATTTGTATTTTGCCTTTTCTCGTTTACCTTCCCTTTCTTTTTGCTTAAAATATGGACATGATGCCTGGGGGACGGGCAGCTAACTTGTGACCATGAAGACAAAGCTACATAGAGGCAGAAGAGGCAGTTAAAAGGAACCTTGGTCCTCTGTGTCATCATTGAACAGCTGTACCAGTAAGTTCTGGAATGCATGTCTATGGAGTTTATGTTTCATGACAAAAATAAATCTCAGTTCCCAGTTAGAGCAGCTGACAAACTCCTTAGGAAATTTAGATAACATTTTAGTGGAAATATACAAAATTCACATGGCTTATGCAACAGATGTAATTAACTCATAAAATTATATACCAATAAATTATGTAGAATGTATAGTTTCTTGATGTTTGAGAAATCCTGACATCTTACTTATAATCACACATACTTCCAATATCATTTTCTTAAGCAGACTTCTTACTTCCAGTTCCCTATGAAAATTATCATTGATACTTAGTGGAGTTTGAAGCATGATTAGAATAGAGCAATGAAGTAGTGTATCTTGTTCAAAGGAAATAAACTAAATAGGAGGTAAGGGGCTTATAGTAAGCAAAATATTTATGTGTATATAAAATATATAACCAGGAGAAAGAATCAGAGAATAAAATATTTAGATAAAAATAAAAGAAGAAATAATCAATTGTTATTGTTAAATAAGTATAATATAGGCTTTTTAGCCAAGAAAAGGAATCATTGGAAGTATTATTTCACAAACAGATTGCCTAATTGGAGCCAAGACAAAATATATTAGTAATGTGAGAGAGGGCTGGGTAGTGCAACCTGAATCATGTCTTCTAATGATATTCATGTCTGCTTATAAGATTTTTCTACCAAAATAAAAAACAGATAAGCTGATAAATATCATACTTTCCTACTTGTTTTGTTCGGTTGAATAGAAGTGATACCTTGGACTTAAGACAAAGTAACAGCAATACAGTTTTCAGGATTCAATTCAATTTGGCAAGAATTTATTAAACATCTACCATGTGTCAAGCACTGTGTTAGGAGGTGAGGATATAAACATGAATAAAATGAAGTCTCTGACCTCTAAGGATTTAGAGTCTGAAATTGAGCTAGAGAAGTAGTCAGATAACTATAATAATATATGATATAGTCTATCTTTCTAACTAGTACATGTGGGATAATAAAATAAAAGTACAATACATGTTCTAGAAATTGACATGTGCAAGGGATTTTTTTCTCTTTGATGAGTCAGAGAAGATTCCAGGGAGTAAGGACTTTGAAGTGTATATAGGAATTCGATAAGTAGATAAAGGCTGTGGGAATGACTTTCTAAATAGATGGAGAAATAGGAATAAAGGCAAGTAGGTATCAAAGTTTGTGTAGTTCATGATGCCCTGCAAAGTGCCTGGCATTTAAAAAACAACTTATAAGCATTTGTGAATCAGTGAATAAATGAATGAATAAATAGCATGTTTGGAAAGCAGTAAGGATTAAGTCATGACTATAATGTATCAGGTGTATGATGGTACACAGTATCAGTCTATGAAAAGCCTTTTGTGACATGCTAGGGTTGAAGAACAGGGCAATTTTCACATTATTAGGACAGAGGGATATTATACTAGCAGATTAGAAGGGTTTAATGTCTGGAAACTATGGAATGGAATCAGAAAAAGCTGATGAAAATACTGGACAAGGAGAGAGAAAGATAACTTCACTTTGGACATGTTGATCTGGGTTGAGATGCCCCAGTACGCAATTGAAAAACACATCTGGAGCCAGACAGAGTTATATCCTAGTTCTGGTTTGTGGACTCCACAAATTCATGCAAAATCTACTACATGTCAGACACTAGAAATGTGGAGATGAGTAGGACACAGTCTAAGCCTTCAAGGAGCTTATAGTTAACTATGACTCAGCGTGATACATACAAGAATACAAGTATGTATAAGACACAGAAGTAATATATAGAAGGGAATAATTAATTTTACATAGTGTGTATGTTGGTGAGGGTGGGGAGGGAATCAGAAGAGACTTCATACAGTAGTTAACCAAATTTAAAAGCTGTACAAAAGATTTCTAGATGAAAAGGTGAAGAAGGGCATCTTGAGAAGAGAGACAGGAAGGTCAGTTGCACAGAGACATGAATCAATGTTTGAGGAACTATAAGTAGTTTGATACTGCTGCTCACATAACTTTTAAAAAGGATGTGGTAGACAATGAGATAAGTATGCCAGGGCCACTGCAGCAGACATCTATCTTTGAAGACAATCAGTTTTTTTCTCTTAAGGTTTCTAATATCAAAGGGAAACCAATTGGGCACAATAGATATATACTAAGGACATTAGGATGCAGATATTATTTTTTAAATCAAAATTAAGAAGGGAATGAGTTCATTATTAAAAAAATTATTCAAGAAATCATGATAGTAAAAATAAAATTCTGATAATATTTTTGGAAATAATTCCAAAAAGAATCAGAGAGAGGCCTCTAAATGAAACCTGCTCAGGGTGCTTTTTAATTATTTCAAATTTAAAGAATAAATGTATAAACAAACAAAACAAAATGCTGGGCTGAGCTTCAAAGACTGTTGAATCTGGAAGGAACCTGAAATATCACTAGTTCAGCTTTTTCATCGTATGGGTTGGAAAACTAAATCCCAGAGGGAAATTAACACAGTAAATTAATAGGATAATTCATGGTTAATAATTTTTACTACAAGTAACAACTTTCCTGATATAGAAGCAGATAGTTCAGGATTTCTATTATACATACTACTCTGTAGACGAGATGCATTAGAATCTCCAGGACTGGAGAGTTTTAAATATTTTGATTTGCAAAGATCTCCCATCCCACACACATTTTAACTTAGTTGTCTAGGGTGGACCCAAGGTCTCCATTTTTAAAAAAATTTCAAGTAATTTCTTAGATTTGAAAACCAATGGCCTAAATGTCCTCTAAGACTGTCCCAGAATAAAGGGAAAACTTTAAATGATGCCCAAGATTTTGAGAAACTACAATTTTAATCATATTTTAATCACTAATTACTATGTTTTAAATATCTATTAAATGCTTCGTTCTATGGGAAGAAGGTGGAATGTAGAGAGAATAATTTTGGTTTTGGGTTTTTTTTTGTTTTTACAGGGGTATTCTATTGAAGAATTTGCTACCCTCTTTCTGTAAGACAGATTTTCTTCACGTCAGCACATCATAATATTCAATGTGTTCCTTGGTTTGTCACTTGAGAACGTGCTGTAGCACTAACAGTAGAAGAAGTCAAGGTGGCAGCTTTTACAGCAATGCAAGTGTCAGCATTATAAGTGTAAGAATTTATATACTGTACAAAGGAATTTTCTGTGTATTTTGTGCTATCCAATTGCTTAACTACTAGGTCTATAGGTCCTATGTCTATACCAATAAAAGTATAAAAATAGGCATGACAAGACCTTTTAAAAAATAACCCAAATACTTTTAGCCACAGCTATATGTGATTCAACATCTTCATGAACTGAATCCCCCCAATTAGATAGCCAGGCTCTCTACCTGGGAGGAAAATTCTAAACTCAGAATCCCTGGGGCCAAACTAGTCAACAACTGATGGTCATTAAAATAAAGCCTCTAATCATCTCCTGAACTTCTCTGAGGTCTCTTCATATCAAGGCACTGCCTTCCCCATTCCCTTAAAAAATAGGTCAAGCAGGGTGGCTTATGCCTGTAATCCTAGCTCTTTGGGAGGCCAAGGCAGAAGTACTGCTTGAGACCAACCTGAGCAAAAACAAGACCCTGTCTCTACAAAATACAGAAAAATTAGTTGGGCACAGTGGCACATGCCTGTAGTCCCAGCTACTCGAGAGGCTGAGGCAGGAGGATCCCTTGAGCTTAGGAGTGTGAGGTTGCAGTGAGCTATGATGATGCCACTGCACTCTAGCCCGAGTAACAGAGTGAGACTTTGTTTAAAAAAAAATTACATATATATGTATATGTATGTGTATGTGTGTGTGTGTGTGTGTGTATGCCAAGAAACTTTTACTCTGAAGGAATATTCCAGGAAATTTATTGATGATTGGGGGAATTTACAATTAAGAAGGAGGAATTTTTCAGATATGGAGCCTCTCTCAATTCTTCGACAAAATATCAAAAAGGAAATTGGGGGAGAACTTAGTTATTCACTTTAGATATGCCTCATAGATGCTAGATGACAAGATTTGGTAGAATAGAGCCTTAAAATTCATATATGTTGAGCATTTGTCTGATTATTTGCATATGACCTCAAAGTTCCTAGATTCTGCAATTATACGGTCGGTAAAAAAAAGTTCCTAGACATTACACCTGTGTAATTCTTCAAACTATGAAACCTCAAGTAGCCGAAAGGCTGATCTGATCTTTAGATTGCTTACTTCTCACATATAAAACCTAAATCCTTCACTCTCATGGCTTTTCTATCACTAATGTAGCTTTGCTCTTCTCTACCTGTCCTCACTGATACAGGAAAACCTGTGATGTGGAAAAAAACCTGTATTTTTAAAAAATTGAAATTAAACACAAGGCAAATTTTATTGAAGGTTGTAAAGTTGTTAACTTGTATTTCACTTTGCACAGGACAATGGTAGCTTGATTCAGAATAATGACAGTAAGAAAGAAAGTTTGCAAAAACCTCTCCCAATTTTGAAATGGAAATTTCTTGAATTTGAGGGTTCATAAAAGCTCAGGATATATACCTTGTGAATGTCAAAGGTCTACTATAATTAGTTCTCATGAATGGTTTCTTCCTCATCTAATCAGAGGACATCATTTTCATTTTGAAAAATCCCCTATACTATAGCAATCTATTGGCATTTATTAAGTACCTTTGGGAAAAGTAACTTAGTGCCCAACCATAATTTAACTTAAAATCTTGTTAGATTCTTATAATGAGCTTATATATAATTTTCATATTAAGGTAGGGTAACTTAAATATTTTGAAAGAACAATTCATTATATACTTGTTTGATCTTTCCAAATGCTATGCTTCCAAATTCAGCTTTACTAAAATAATTATAAACAGCATAACCTAAGATGTGCTTAGAAGAACTGACCATTTAATATAACTATTCCAAGGAATTCTGGTTTGAACATTCATTTTGCAATGGGTTTTCTAAAAAATCTGACCAAAGGATTTAAGGAACAATGAAACCATTCTGAAGATGACTTTAAAAAAGTGACTATAAATGTCATCAGTAACAGGAAATTTCTAGCACTAAATAAAATGCTTCAGAGTTCTAGGTCCTTCTAAGTTGTTGAGATATTCAAGAGTAGAGTTGCTCTTCTACTAAAACTACAACTTAAAATAGCATTAAGTAAACTATTCTTGGGGCAAGACAAGAATTAAATATTGGATACTGGATTATAAGAATTAGCACAGTGTTATTATTTTGTTAGTAAAATGGTATGCTAGAATAGCTTTTTAAGTTTAAGACAGAATTATGCATGAAAGTTCTCATCTTTCATGCATTAAATTGTTACAGGTATTTAAAATTTCTCTTTTCTCAATGTGGGATGAAAGGGACACAGATAAATTAAAATAGACAAGATCAGGTGATGAGAGAAGAAAACAGAATGGTAAAAGAGAAAAGAATGCAGTTGAAAAGATGAAGGTAGCAGAAAAATGTTAAGAAAACCAAGTAGAAATGTAGAATGTAGTTTTATAGGAAGATATCAATAGAATCCACAGAGGAAACACAAAGAATTTTAAATGTAAGTAAATTTCAAAATAATTTTACTTTTTGTCTTTAATCATGTACTGACACTGTTCTCCACTTTGTCATTCAATTTAGCTTGTATAACCCCTCCAAACATCTTAAGATAAAATTCATAGCCTAAGTCTTAAATCCTATAGAGAGCTCCCCTAACAATATTAACGTTCTATTCTTTCTTGCTCTCACTTAAGGTAGAGAAAGCAAGGGAGTATATACTTAAAATCCTAATGGATTACAGAAAGAAGCAAGTGCTTGGGTAGCTAAGAAAAGAGGGAATTTGACCTCATGGAAAGCAATTTTCTTCCATATTTAATTTATGGGAACTCAGTATAATATATGCTATATAAATTTTCTTATACTGCAATTTGAGAAGTGAAAGTACATTTATTAATTCTCTATTTTCTATTTAACATTCATGTTAGAGTATGATTTTTCTCCATTCATTATTGATCACTTTACTGTTGTAGATCCTAAGAGTAAGTTGTGAATGATAAAGAATGATAAAGAGGGATTTAAAATCATCAATGTTGCAATTCAGTTAAACAGTGTTCATCCATGAAAGTTCTCATTTTTATGGACATTGCTTAATATGGTCAATGAGCCCTGTCTTTTAAAACTCTCCCTTTCCTTGACCTTCCTTGATAAATCAAATACAAATTCGATTGATCTATTTTCCTCTTCTCTTTCTTATGCTTCTTTTTCTTCTTGCTATAAAAATTATGAATGTTACTGAGCTCTTCTTTGTAAATTACCTTTTCCGGGTATCTCCTCTGTTCCCATGGATTCTTCTATCACTTCTGGATTATTTCACAAACATTAGTCTTTAGTCTTGACCTCTCTGTCAAGCTCTCTAATTTTCCAAAAGCTGGATATTTCTACTTACTTGTCTTGCCATCTCCTCAAACTCAACATGTCTAAAGCTCAATTCATCATCATACCTAACTAAATAGTTTTTAAATGGTTATCCTTATTTCACATTTCTCACAACTCCTCTCCCTGAAAACATACTCCAAATATATCATTGCTAACTAGATCTGCACAGAACATTGCTTTGATCACATCACTTCTTTATCAAAAATCTTTAATAGTACCTGCTACCCAAACCATAAAGTACATGATTACTTGGCATTTCAGGCTCTCTACAATTGGTGATGTGTATTTGTAGCACTTCAAGCCATTCATTATTACTTTAGTATGACACCTCTATGCTATCAAAACAAACTACTTATTTTCACCTAACCAGAACTCAGAATTTCCTATCTTTACGTCTTGACATCTTAAAAAAAAATTCTCCATGAAAAAATTCCTTTACTTTATCTACTAAATTCCTTTTCTTTAAGCCCAACATAGATACCAACTTCTCTACAACATATTCCCTGATCATTTTAGCCTGAATTGATCATTTTCTTTTTAAAATTCTTATTATTCTTTCCGTTTTTCCCATTTCTATAGCACATCCACTGTGACCCAAAAGTACAAGTTTTAATATCCCCTCAACTTAGTCATAAGTCCCTGAGGTCACTGCACATGATTAATAATCACTCAATTTATAATCAATGAATGAGTGAATGTTTCTTTCTCCCCCAAACTTCCTCCTACTCCCCACTCAGCACAATCTTCTCCTCATTCATTGTTTCAACAAGTATTTATTGAGTTCTATTATGCACCAGGCACTGTGCTATGCACTAAAGGTGAGTAGGACATTCATCATCCCTACTGTTTTAGAACGGAGAGTCTACTAGGAAAGATAAACATTAACATATAAGCTTATGTGTGGCAAATGTGAAATATGCACATGGGGAAGCCTACAGTAGAAGGAGATACTCTAGTATTCCCTAAAACACTCACCATTATAAGGTGGGCATATTTCATATCATTGGAATAGCTGGAAATAGTGAAAAGTTATGGCCAAATAAAAGGAAACATACTCTAGAATATACATCATAAACTTGTATTAAATATACATTTCTTGAAGCCTATCATAATGGCAATTATTTATTAACTTATTATCCAAGGATTTATGCTAGGTACTTTATATAGCATTCTTTTAATCTTCACAAAAATTTTGCAAGGTGGGTATCCTTATTCTCATTTTAGAGATGAGGAAATTGGCTCCAAAAGATCAAGTTACTCTACTCCAAGTCCTTTTAAGGGCAATGGCAATGTTCAGACACAAAACACATATTCTTTCTTCTACATGCCATGAGTAGATCATAGTTAAGTTTTCCACATAAGCACACTTAGCAGTAATGGGCTTGATGTCCCAGACTCTCCTCCACAGGGTGTCAGCCTTGAGCAGCTGGTCATGAGTGGAAACATACTAGTTTAAGAAAGATTTTGCACTACAACATTCTTGTAAATCTGCCTATTTCATGCTGCCTTTTAAGAAATGTTATCTACTAGAATGGGAAAACCAGGACCACAGAAGGCATAGTCTGTTCATGCAAACAGTTTTAAAGTTAAACTTTTTATCATATGATCAAGAAACAATGTATTTGACTGCTCATTTTTTGATACACAGAAAATATAAGTAGCAAAGAATGCTTTAAAAAATTATTTCTAAGTTTTCTACATCACAATAGATTGCTTTATTTAAACATATCTCAAATTTCCTGGTAATGCTGATTTTGGTATTTGGAACAAAATGTGGTTTAGCTTCTAATTCTTATATACTAGAAAATAATATTGAAAAAGAAATATTCAATGTCATTCTTTACCACTGTGTAAATGGAATCTTATAATTTCCTAAAACATATTCAGCAATATCTGTTTCTATATCCCATAGAAGGTAGCATTTTTCCCCAGAATATTTTATTATAAAAATATATACCATATTCCTGATTTTTTACATAGAATATGAAATTTTAGAATTGCTGATTAGTTTACTATAGAATTTCTGGCTTTATCAGCCGATTTTACTTTTAATAATTTGGAATAAAGGAGTAGAGGAAGGTAGAAATATGTTAAATTGCATTATATCACAACACACTTAAATGTAGATTATTAAAGTAAAACATAGGTAAAATAATTCTTTATGTAGCTTACATTTAATTCAATGTATAATATAATATTTCATCAAACAATGTTTCCTTAGATGTTGTATAAAATTAAATTTGCACAATGATTTCCATAAATATGGGTTAATTTTTTGATTCCAAAGCATTATTTCTGGCTGTGGCATGTTAATAAGTGCTTTGTAACTGAAAACAAACAAATAAAAAAAAATCCTATAATCCTTAACTCATAAGCTGATACCCAACAAGATACACCTAATCCTAAAAAAATTCAGATACCTATCATTTACTTCAAAAAATAAAAACAAAATAAATCTTTAGCTATGGAATTTTAGATCTTGTCCATCAGCTAGCCCAATGTCATTATTTAAAAGATGTTAAGTAACTTCCTCAAACTTATATAACTCTTTTGTGGCAGAGTCAGAATAAGATCCCCAAGTTTAATTCACTTTTGCTTTTTACTATTCCATTCTTGAACTTCTTAAGACAGAATTATAAAAATTTTATAATTCAATTACCTATTACAAAAGAGAGCTTTATATTAGATATTAACCTACAATGAAGGAAGTGATTACAATGCTAAATACTAATATTCATCTAAGATAGCAAAGCAATGGCATTTACCTTAAATTTACGTCTCTGCTCTGCACAGCTGTTGAAGAACCACAAGTCTGTCTCATGGCTGTAAATGTAACAAGAACAATAATGCGACCAATTTTCATATCTAAACTAAATTAAGTAGATTTGTCATAGGCTAGAAATTTGATAATGTATTTTACAAAAAAATTTAAATTTACAGATTATAGAAGTGTGCATGTGTGCATGTGCATGCAGGTATTTGTGTGTGTATGTGTGTGGTATGTTAACTTACTCTTTCTAACCTGAAAATTAATATCATGAAATTGAGAGCATTAAGCATTCTCTTTGGCTAACGTTCCTCATTATGGATCACTATGGTATATCAAGTCTAGGAAGTGCGAGCAGTAGATGTAAATAAATAAAACTAATTAAAATGAGAGGCTGTCTTCAGTTGTTATTATTAGGGTACGTTTTCTGGGATACACAGTAAGAATGTAAAGCAGAAACATCTTGTAATACTTAGGTTAATATTAGCTCCCATTTGTATCACAATCTTTATATATTATTCATCAATATTTCATTAATCAATGCATGTACTGATTGGAACTATTCAATTGGTGTTTCATGGAACAAATAGAATATGTAAACATGTTTCAAAATATGTATATATATTTAGATATCTATACATGAAAGTGAAATCACTATTAAAATTGGTACTCAAGCTTGTCAGATGTGATTTTTCCCCCCAGTTTGTATTAGACATGCTAATATCTATGTCATCTGTAGCACAAAAACCTGAAAAAATGTAAATGAAAAAATAATAGTAGATAAAAGCTAGTCTGCTAGAAATAGACTCTGTACCATGTCACACTTCAAATCTGGCCACCACTTAACATAATTCAGGTGAGTGTTAACAAGCAACCGAATATTGTTCTTGTGACTTGAGCCATCAAAACAGTTTTTTTAAATCTGTATTTTCTTTCAAACTTTATAAAACAGTTTTCTATCAAAAAGTACATTTTAAAATAAAAACACAAAGTATCTCTTTTGGTCCTCTAAAGATGTTATGTCTGATACAGTAAGAACCATCATGATCTATTAACACCAAATACCTTGTCTTGCAAGTGCAGATTTTGAAATATTTTCAATTATCCTTTTGAAATTTCAAAGATAATCTATACTAACTCTATTATAAAAGTTTGGTTAAATGCTTAATTAAGTAGGAAAAGAACTAGATCGTGAAAGAATCATATAAGGAAACTTTTAAAATCTTAATTTCATATTAAATTATTTTAAAAGTTTAACAAAAAATTCTACCTTTTTTAAAAACATAACTGGCAAATAGTGCACCTCACATTAAATCATATTTGCAGATGTAAGGATAAGCATTACCTAATATCCCTGTTTGACCACAGATGTGTAAACTAGTATAAAATGCTGTTAGGCTTTTATTAGATTTTTAATACAATCTCAACTTGTCTCCAGTGCTAAGCTTATCAAGTCCTATGAAATACTAAAAATGTAGGCTCACATTATATTAATTTCAATATATATTTTAGCAAACAAATAAGGCTGCATTCATTATTTCTAAATTCTCATTCATGAAAACCAACTTCTCATTCCTATGATATTTTGGCATGACATCCCATTAAAATTACCAAATAATACTAAAATGCTAATTTTATAATCTAAACAATAGAGATATATTCAGATTAATATGCATCACAAAAGATGAAAAACAAGTGACACAATGAAAGTCTTTGTAGTAATGGTCAGCACCTGCAATTGTTAAAGGTATTTATGATACTTTAATCACTCTTCCATGCTAGAATAACAAAATTGGAGACTTCTGTTCAAAATTTTATTTATACAATTGGTATATGAACAACAATTTCTTACTTTAGAGCCATTAATATTCCCAAATTCCATGTGTGTTTTCTAAGAAAAACTATGTATATTTTAGTAAGTCAAAGTATTAACTCTTGACTTCCAATACAACAACAACAAAAAGGAAAAAAAAAAAAAAAAGAAAGAAAGAAAAACTAAAGCCCAGCCATTTTTTCCAGAGATACCCTGGTAACCAGCAATATAGAAACTTCTACTGGACTTAACTTTGGAGAGGAAGGAGCAACTGCAAATTCCTCTATTTTGTCAAGAAATGTGATATAAAATAGAATTAGGACAATATGCAGTGTTTTTCAGACATTCAAAACAGTAACTTCTATCTTTGGCATATGTCATCAGCATCTAAATCTTCTTTTCTATACCAAAAAGAAAGCAAAATTCCCACTCTGAAGCCATAGGGAGGATAAACATTTCATTTGCTATCTTTTGTGACTTTTATGTAAATTTTTCTGTCATGTAAATGCATGGAGAGACTGTTGGAATGTGATAACTCCATGGAAATATTATACTACAGTTATAAGTTGGGGAGGGATATGATGGTGAGGAAAATGCAACACAGAATTATTGATTAGTTAAAACAAAAGAATGTGAAATTGATTTTAAAAGAGAAAAAAATTAAGAATTTTAAACTCAGGCTGATTCAATAAAACTTTCATTTCCAATCATGGCAGACATCTGTACTTTATAGACTTTGTTGAAACACTCCTTATCCCCAAGTTTCTCTTCTTTCCTCCCACCCTCCACAAATGATTTTGTCTTCCCAAACATATATTCTCATCTTCAATTTGTTTAGGGAACATATATTTAATCCAGTTTTTAGGTAATAAGTAATTTCTGGATTGTATAGATCAGTAGCCTATAATTCTCTATCATACAAACTGAGCTTCAGAAGGCCATCATGTAAGACTTAGTTACTAACATCAGTGAGTACACCTGAAAATAAACACAGAGAGCTAGGCCATTTAAAAAAAAAATCAAATGATTGTTTTTGTTAAAATAATTCAACAGTAGATGTTTTAAAAAAACAAATTAAATTTACCTCATTAGGCATGTATATAACACATGATTCAGGAAAAAGCATTGCTTATCTTTCAACAGAGCTGGTGAACAGTTTGAGAGATGTGTTTTATGCAACTCCAGATTCTACCTTCCAAACATTTAAAGAATACACCTTAAAAATGTTTTTTACCCCCAGAAAATGTCTAATATATTTTGGTTAAGAAGTCTATATAAAGCAATGGTTATATTATATAACAAAAAGTTACTTTAAAAGACATACATACTATCAGTTTCACAGGACAAACATAGTGAGTAAGGACAACAAACTCCAGAATGTGTTTTTATAACTGTAGCAACAGCAATAACTCCTTGGCAAACTCAAACAGTTTTTTTGGCAATCCTGGAGGTTTTCTGCATTTGTCACTTGGATACAACTGCGGAAGGGCTGTTTAAGACTGCTTTGTTTCCTTCCACACCATTTTACTATGACTTTGCTTTTAAGGAAGAATTTTCACATTTTAACCTATGTGTGAATAAAATTCCATTAAAATCTCACAAGGGAGTTTTATACACAATTCCTTATGCCAAATGTGGTTCCTATGTAATTTTTGCAAGGAGTGACCTTGTAAACTTTTGAAATCTATGCTAATAGAAAATTATTTTTTTCTCTTTTAAGATGATAAAATGAATTCTCTTTATGAATTAAAATTACCTACATATGCAAATGTAATAAGTTTCTGTATATATACAACTGGGTCTGCACATCTGTTATCATTATGAACATCTTTTAAAATAAGACCCCAAGGACAGGAATGCTTTACTAACCTGCAGTGGTCTCTGTTTATCACTGCTCTTAGGAGATTTCAGTCCACTTGTTTGCTGCTGTAAAAGAAGTTGTCTTGCTGCCTGGAGAGCCTAGAAGTAAAAAGGGAACAATATCTAAATATTTGGTTAAAAGTTAAATTTATTATCAGTTATTCCTCAGTTAATAGTAACAGGCTTCAATGTATAAGAATCCCCATTCCTTTCTAGAAAGAATCATTCTTTATCTTCCAATATGCAAAAAAAAAAAAAATTGCACACATGTATACAACTTTTCTCAAAATCACAGAGATGAATGTAATCCTGCAGGAAATAAAGTTAATTTGCTTAAAGTGCTTAAAGAGGGAAAAAATCATAAACTGCATCAATAACCTCATTTCCACAAGGAACTTGTCTTTGAGTGTTCAACTAAAATGCCCACTCCCTTTAAAATTATCATTCAATTTGCATTTTCATATTACAATTTTGAAGCAAAAAGCAGTAGACTTCAAGTGTTACCGGAAGCTGTAATTAAATTTGACAAATCAACATCAGATTATCTTGAAAGTGAATTAATAAGGATTTTCACTAAAGATTAAAAACACTTTTTTTTGTACTTACAATTCAAGGGGAAACCTCTCCTTTGACAAAATAAAGTGCAGTTTTAATGCCAAATAAAATTGAGTGGTTTTCATTTGCATTCTTAGCAAAATCAGAGAACAAAGAAATTACCACTCAACCAATCAGGTTTGTTTCTATGTGTGACAGAATACCAATCAAAATAGAAGATGTTTTCATTTATTTTTATGTTTTCTTTCCCACTCAGGAAAATAAAACTTAACATAAGAAATTAATGTAAGCATTTCATTTACTGGAGGGGGGGAATGATTTGTAAATGTACTATATAAACTTATATAGAAACTAGTGACATAAAAGCATATTAATTGTTTTAAAGGTAGCAATATAAACTAATTTTAAAAAAAAAACTTTCCAGAGCCTCTTTAAAAATTCATTTTCTCTCTCAACAACTGAGTTCAATGAACACTAGTGATGAAATTTTTCAACATATAAAACTGAAATAAATCATTGCCTTACTACGTTATTCACTGTTTTGGAATACAAGATAAATTTTTCATAATGGGAAAAACATTATTATACTAATATTATTCTATAAAAATTAAAATTCTCAGCTGATAAAAAGTACAATTTTGATTGGAATCAATGATCTGGTTTTTAAGAGTTTCTAGTATCCATGACAACAGTTGCTTTGACAAGATGTGCATATGGCATTACACTGCCAGCTGGTGTGAACAATGTTTGAACTACTGCATTGAGATGCTGAGCAAACAGAAAAAGTTGCCACGTCTTAACCCTCAGGGAAGGCAGTCATCCCCTGATCAATTATGAAAAGACAGAGAGAGGGCTGCTACAGTCTGGCTCCAAGCAAGTTTTTAGAGAAGGCAGGCAGACATAGAAACCAAAGTAAACAAACTGAATGCACTAGCACCATCTCCTAACAACATTGATTTGTCTTCCCATAGCTGGATCTGGCACAGTTTGTAAAGCACACTTTTTACATTTGAAGACACACTCACAATAATCTTCCCTTTGTTTTTTAAACTTTTCAAGTAATTACAAGTCAGTCTAAATATTTCTAAAGAAGGCACATTCCAGTGAACTCAGGCAATTTATGGGAGTTCAGTTTGAAGAAAACACAAAAAATAATCACTTTATTATCACAAACCTCACTATTTGAAAAATTTCCACTTAAAATCCTAAATAATATACCATTCTTTTAATTGTAATTTATAACATAACAATGATATTTTTTTCAAATGGAAATTATGATAGTGTGACCTATGTGAAATTCTCAAAATAAAACATCAATTATTTTCCCAGTTGATGCCACACAAGGCTTATCAAATTTTTTTATGTAATTGCTTTTTTTCTCTTTGACTTGATTAGTTTATTTTGTATATATAAAGCCTTATTTGTATTAAATTCTGTAGTCATTTATTATCCTTAAAAAAATTCTAATGAACACAGTTTACAATCTTAGAATTGTGAATGATTAAGATTCAAAGCAATCTTAGAAATTATCTAATCTGACCCTTTTATTTTAGCAAATGAGAAAAATGAGGCCTAGAGTAATCAATTGCTTTGTTGAAGGTCACAAAGCAATTTATGAGTGCTTTGTTCAAGGTCTCCTGGCTTCCAGGCCAGAGTGCATTCCGTTGTGCCATATTGTCTCTATTCTGTCAAAGGAATCCTCAGACGGCAATGAATAAAATTCTAGAGAAGGAGAATATATAAAATCATAATGAATTATTCTTTACCTGTAAAGAGAGCATATCCATTTTTCATAACTTAAAATGGAAATTACAATATAATCTTTTTAAGTCTTAAATTTGTGAGCAAATAGAACTAACACAGAATAGATACTGTTTTTATGGCTAAATGTCCCCAATATCCTTAACTTGAATTTCATTAAATACTTCACTGATACCTGATAGAGTTCTAAACTCTTGTGACATCCTGATTATCTGATCAATTATTACCAATAGAATTACAGAATTCTAGAGCTGGACAAAACCTTAGAAATTGCCTAGCTTTCTCATTTTGTAGACAAGTAATTGAAGAACCAAAACTAATTTATTAAAAGTCACAAAGCGGTGGCAGAGCCTTGTCAAAAACTCAGGCTCTTGTCTCCCAAGCCTAGGACCCTGTCCATTTTACCACCCTGCATTACATTAATTCAACTCATCCTAAGCAAGCAACCAATGGAATATGTAAATGCTAGGTAATGGCTATAAAAAAAACCTCTAGAAACTTAAATATATTAGAACTTCTGCTCATGAAAGATCACTAGCCAAAAAAATAATCGAACATCACAAGATAGCTGGCTAAAATATGCTTCTACTTTTAAAGTATTTTGGTTTTCATACGCATTTACAGTTATTTTTAAAGTAGTTGAGGATCATCTTTTAATACAAACTCTTATAAAAAATAACTTCTTGCCTATTTCAACATTCTTTTGGTAGCAGTAGAGATTGATATAGAAAACATAAGAGGTTGAAGAACAAAATACAATTCCAGGAGATCAGGAATGATTTAAAACTCATAAGCAGAAATCTCTGGCAGTTTGTATTCTAACTGCATGCATCATATGACATTTTTATTTTCTGTATTCTGGATAACACTTTAGGACTGGATTTCAATAAACAATTGTTCAGAGAGATTTAGTTCATCTTTGCAATTTATTGCAATTTATTTTAGCTACGCAAAAGATGAAAGATTATGAGATAAAACACGTCCATCAATATAAAGTGTTAGGTGTCAAATTACATGAAATATTAATTTGAAAACCACTTGCCACTTCTATTGATAAATACAAAAGATAAATTCCAGGGCCATTTATAAAGTTCTATGAGCCATTTAGGCATTTATATGTTTCCCCCCAGCAACCCCCAAATTAATATAGAACAAAAGTCAAAAGTTGTTTACAAATTTCCTTTCATGATGACAGAATCTGATTCAAATGAACAACAAGAAAGAGATTTCTAAGGCAGTCAAACCATATCTAGTTTCCAAAAACACATTTGTTTTGAATTAAGGGTGCACTTTACTTAATGAAGTTATCTAATTTGGGGAAAGCTAAAGAAAATTAAGATAGGACATTTAAAAAATTGGAATCAGATTAAATTTAAATATTTTGAAAAAATCTCTATAATAGACTACAGGTATACATTTTGTTAGACTGCAGAGGTATGGAAAAGCACATGCCTTCTATAATTAAGTGAATTTTGCTCTAAAATATTTACGGAAAACATTCCTAACAGTTACTGTATAATTTTAACTAAACTTTTATAAGAAATGCAAAGTTCAAGCATATCACCCTTCTCTAGTAGTAATAACTTTATGCTAGTTATGAACCTCACAAAGAGTAATTCTAATGTGTAGATCATTGTGAGAATTAATTAATGATGAAAAACTTCGTAACCTGCCAGATATATACTTTTCTTTTCCTGAAGACCATTGTAAACTTTAACCAAAAATAAAATTATTTGAAAATAGTTTAGAAGTAACCAATAAAACCAAAACTGTTGAGTATGTTAAGGTTTATAAATAACTTCTTTTTTTCAAAGTATGTATATTTGGGGAAAAACAGACATCAGTCATATCTCTCCCCATAAAAATAGGAATGCTTAACCTATCAGCCTGTTGCATTTGAGACATTAAAATGAAAAATGACATCTACGCCCATTAATATCTTCAATGTATAAACAGCACAGCGTGACACATTCTTGAGAGCTGAAGGCTACAAAATCTCTCTGAAACATAAATAACAAAGCACTCAGAAGCATATTTGATGTTGATATTCATCTCTGAGAAAAACACTGTTGCCTAGGCTTCTTATGAAAATAGATGCAGCCCAAATGGATCTCCTGTAATTGGTTTCAGATAGCGAGGTCAGAAGAAATATGATACAAGAAACGATTATGTGGAACAGGCGAAACAAGAATGTTTACACAGGCACTCCCTAGTTATACTGACAAGGGGTATACACTTTGCAGATAACCAGAACCAAAAAAAAAAAAAAAATGTCAGCAGGACATCCAGATTTTTGCTCCTCATATTCATATATTTTAACCTTTAACATATTATGTCTTCAACATTTTACTTTGAATACTGAACATAAAATAAGTTTTCAAACAGGGTTTCATTTTCTAATTATTTTCCCAGGTGTGGTTGATAAAAAGTGTATTCAGATCCTTCCATAAAGAATATAAATTCCTATTCTGTTTGGCCTTTCTTCATATTATGCTCCCACTAAAGAAAATATACTGATAAATGTAATCTGAAGTCTCATAATGTTATTTAATAGAAGAAAATTAATCATCTAATTGTCATAACCTATTTTCAAATAGCAATCTATCAGAGTAAAATTATGCATCTGTAGTTATTGACCCTTAATTTTTTCATGCCTGATACATAATTAGACTACATTTGTTGAAAAAAGGTTAATTGTTAGAAAATATTTTTAAAAATAATTCTTTTTTTACAGTATATTTCACATAAAGTTAGAGAATAAATGTGTGGATATATTGCACTTATATTTTGCATCACTATGGAGGACAAATTGAGATACTAAGATCATTTTTCATAATAATTATATAAGAGTACAGTACTATAATGAGTACTTTAATAAGAACAAATAATTACTTGCAAAGCATCCTATTTACTAATCAGACGTCAGGCTTTTTTGGCTTAGTATTTATGATGTAGATGCAAAGGAGAGACAATCAAGTTATTGAATCTTGATGGAATGGATCCTCGTGTCATCCTCTGAAGTAAGAATAAAGTCCTCAAGGTTCATGTCTAAACCCAATGTTCAGTATATTCCAGTATGGCTCCAGACTCCCAGATGATCTCAGAAATCCTTCCATGAAATAAACCTATGAGTTAGCAGTAATCAATAGCTAAGACAGGTTTTGTTTTTTCAGATCTAGAATCATACACTGAGTTTAATGGTATGAACACATTCTCTTCCTTAGAGCTTGCATTCCATAGGCTACAGTAAATAATACTAAGTAGTGCGGTATTCGTAGCTCTATTTTCTTCATTATTCTCTTGCTAATGACAATGAAATGCTAATGGAACACACAGAAGAACAATAATATTACTTATAATAATACTAAATACAATTTTCATTCACATATTATCAAATGCTGTCCAACTTTAAAATGTTCAAGTATGAGGGTAAAGATGAATTGAAACCAATTTTATTAAAATTAATGATTTTACAATCTTTTTCCTGTTCCAGAAACTATAATGGTTTATGCGAATTCTCTTGATCATTTCTCTTTCTGCTATAAAATATTTTATTATTTTTCCCCAAACATACTTTGGGTTTACTTTCTGTTTCTCACATACCTTAGAAGTTTTTTTTTTTTTTTCATTATGAGGCCAATATCATCTTTTGTTTGGATATGGATTGAAGACTCATTACTGCTATATTGCTATAATTTCAACTGGCATATTAGATATTAACTGAAAATACATTCTACTAAATTATAGCATAATATCTGAATGTAAACTTTTATTTGAATCCTCTGTTCTGAATTTCCTCTTCAATTTAAAAGTAAAATTGCAGAGGAAGTAGTATTTGGGAAAATATTGGGAAGAATAAAATACATACAAATTACTTGTTATTAAAGATTTTTTTGAGTATGTCCCATCTACCAAGCAAAGTGAAGCACCACACATTTGTGGAGGCAGGAGTGGTGATATGACACTGCTTCTACCTTCAAAAAGCTTATTATCTAATAAGAAATATCTAGTTGAGTGTCAAAAGGCTATAAACAAAATTTTAAAAATGTTTCAGGTGTTCTTCAGTTGAAGAGCTTAGAGAAATTTTTTTTCTTTTCTTTTTTATTTCAGCATATTAGGGGAGTACAAATGTTAAGGTTACGTATATTGCCCTTGCCCCTCAAGCCAGATAAATTTTTTTTATTTCAGCATATTACAGGGGTACAAACATTTAGGTTACAAAAATTGCCTTTGCCCTGCCTGAGTCAGAGTTTCAAGCATGTCCATCCCCCAGATGGTGTGCAATGCACCAATTAGGTGTAAATATACTCATCTCCTCAGAGAAATTTTTATGGAGGATACAATATTTGGGCTGACTTAAGAGAAATGTTTCATCTTGTAGAGATAATAGAAGGCCATGCGAAGCGGAAGCAAAAAAAAAAAAATGTGGCATCCTACACAGTGAAAAGAAAATAATTGATCTTGGATAGAGCACATGCTTAGTTTAGGAGCTAGTGAAACATGATAAGAAGGTTGGCTGGGGCTAATTATTGGCTATAACTAAACAATAAATGACAAAAAGGCTTGATGTTATTTATCAGGTAAGGACAAATGTTGCTGAAATCTGAAAACGATAAAATAAATTTGGCCCAGGACAATATTTAAGTCATGATGTGAAGGATAGATTGTAAGATATGAAAAGAGTGAGACAAGATGAGCTAAAAAGATCAGTAAAAATGTATGTACAACTGTCCAAATGAGAGATAAGAATAATAAGAATCATGTTAGTTGAAAACATGAATCACAAAAGGTACTATCAAAGTAGAACTGTCAGGACTTAGTAACTGGGTATGTGGTAAAGGCTAGGAAGAAGTCAATGATGACTCCAAAATTTTAATTCGAATATAACTGAGAGAACAGCTGTGCCACTATTTTGAAAGGGGGAAATTAGATTATAAAACACAAGCTTTGGAAAAAAGATGACAGCAGGTTTACCTGCTGGCAGGATAACCAAGAGAATATTTCTTTATAGATAGTAAACAATGCAGAGCTCTAGGTTGAGAGTGATCAGGATGACAACAGTTTTCCAAAAGTAACAGATAGATGGATAGCTAAGGCAAAGAGAGTCTATTAGATTGCTGATAAAGAAAACAGAGAGAGGAAGAGTCAAAGCCCAAAACTGGGGGAACATTTTGTTGAGAGGAGATGAGAAGATAGTGAAAAGTAATTGTGAAGAGAGCTCAGTAACAGAAGTCAAAAAGACTTCTGGAAAAGGTTAAATACCGAATTACCACATGACCCACTAATTCCATCCCTAGGTACAGTATATACCCAAGAGAAACAAAAACATATGTCTCCACAAACAGTTAAACATGAATGCTCATTAGCAAGATTATTCATAATAGCCAAAAGATGTAAACAACCCAAATGTCCATCAATTCATGAATGGATAAACAAAATATGGTATATCTATATGATTAAATATTTGTCTATAAAAGAGACTGAAGTATTGATACCTGTGAAAACATGGATAAACCTTTAAAACATTATGCTAAGTACAAGAAGTCAGTAACAAAAGATCACATATTATATGATTCCATTTGTATGAAATACCCAGAATAGGCAAATCCATAGAGACAAAAAGTAGATTAGTGGTTGCCAGGGGCTGGAGGAATAGGGAGTGACTGCTAATGAGTGCAGGGTTTCTTTTTAGGGTGGGGAAAATGTTCTGGAGTTAGACAGTTTTGATGGTTGCGCAACTCTGTGAATATACTAAACACCACTGAATTGTATTCTTTAAAAGAGTAAATGTTATGATATGTAAATTATATCTCAATAGAGCTGTTATGTAAGAAAGAAATGTGTTGGGAGAGGATGGATGATGAAATTTTCAAACACCAAAAACTGAAAGAGACTAAAGATTGATGAAAGTTCATGTTGATCTGATAATTTGTATGTGAGCTATCAGATATTAGTTCCCATGAAGTGCTGAAGTAGAAGTTAAGATTACAGAGAGTTAGTGGGGAATAAGTGGGGAAAAACCATGGCCATGAGTGCAAATAATTCTTTTGACTAGTTCTGTGAAGACCAAAATAAAAGAGAATTAAAGTTTGAGAGATTTTGTTTATTGTTTGTTTTAAATAAAGAAAACTTAATAATGAGCTTAAAAAATATGGAAGAAAATAAGTTTAAAAAAGAGAATTGAGAAAGTCCCTAGGGGGGATGGGAAAGGACTAAATGAGGGAGCAAGAGCAGGTGACAGTTTTGTAGTGAGAAGAAACACATCTTCCTGTGCAACAGGCTGAGGAAATGGGAAGATAGGTGACCTTGAAATGCAGAGGTAAGTTCACACTGGATGGATCCAGTAATTCAGAAAATAAGGAGGTACAGTTATATATTGAGAATGAGAGAGAGATCAGAATTTCTATAGAAACAAAAGTGGGGAGCTTTTCTATTACTGTTCTGAGGAACATAGCTCATGAATAAAAATTGACATGTAAAATGTTAGTAGAGTATAAAATGGACTCCCATATACATTGATGACATATAAATATATAGGTGTTTCCTTCTGAGTTGTTGCCTCCAGAACTAAATAAAGAACTACCTACTTCTCTACTGCTCTAATTTGGTGTCGTCACTGTTCAATCAGTCTTTAAAAGTTTTAAACTAATCAAAGGGTCTTACACCTCTAATTATATCAAGGTATAAGACATGAGTCACAATCTATGCTATGTCATTGTACATTCTGAGAATTAGTTGCCCTTAGTTTTTAAAAGACAGCAAAATAAAAATATATATCTGTGATGCTGCTACTAGTGGCACAGCTGACTATTGAAAAGTTTCCATTTACAACTGAGAGAGAAAATATGATGTAGCAACACTGACTAGATTTCAGAAAACATCTTTTGCCTCTTATTAGTTGATAAATGTGGACTATTTAATCACTTGAACCTTAATTTTCTCATTTATTAAACGTGGTTAATAATGCTTAACTTTGTGTATAGGTAATTTGTGAAACCAGAGAGGATAATGCATTTAAAAGTATTTTATTTTATTTTTTTAAATTATGCAAGTATTAACTTTATTTATTTATTTTTATTTCAGCATATTATGGGGGTACAAATGTTAAGGTTA
>VBSM01003176.1:27418570-27485647 GCA_008086735.1 Cheirogaleus medius
ATATCTCATTGCAGTTTTGATTTGCATTTCCCTGATGATTAGAGATGTTGACCAACAATGGTCATTATTCTGTCTTCTTTTGAAAAATTTCTGTTCATGTCCTTTGCCCACTTTTTGATAGGGTTGTTTGATTTTTCCTTGCTGATTTTCCTGAGTTCTAAATAGATTCTAGTTATCAGCCCTTTATCGGATGTGTAGCTTGCGAAAATTTTCTCCCATTCTGTGGGTTGTCTGTTTGCTCTCTTGACAGTTTCTCTGGCTGTGCAGAAGCTTTTGAATTTGATCAGGTCCCATTTATTTATTTTTGTTGCTGCTGTGAGTGCCTTTGGGGTCTTCTTTGTAAATTCTTTGCCTAGGCCAATGTCTAGAAGAGTATTTCCAAAGTTTTCCTCTAGAATTCTAATAGTTTCACACCTAAGGTTCAAGTCTGTTACCCAGCGTGAGTTGATTTTTGTGAGAGGTGAAAGGTGTGGATCCTGTTTCAGTCTTCTACATGTGGCTATCCAGTTTTCCCAGCACCATTAAAGTAGTATTATTCCAAGTGAAGACTTGCAATTATATGATTTCTCCAGAGGATATCAGTTCTTCCAAGTATATGATATAGGTCATTTTTGACTGACTCTTAGCTTTTAGCTTTAAATGAGTTTGCTAAATAGGTATGGACATTTTAAGTAATGGGTCTGGCATACCATAATTCCTGAAAGTTAACCTCAATATTTATTTAGTTCTCTGTAATCTTTTCAAATTTGAAAATGTCCCATTGTATAGAAAGGATATCTTAATACCTTCATATTCTATGATATTTTGAAAACTTGTATTTTAATCTCCTCTGGTCCTTTGAGGGAAGTGGTACTTTATGCATGTACTTGTGAGATATGCCCCTTCCTTCTCCAGTCCCACATCGCCATATCTGCATGAATATACACATACACAATATACCCTAGGCTATGGGATCACCTGTACTCCAGGATCTTTTAGTATTGAAGGAAAAATAAAATATGTTCAACATAATTACAGTGCAATGCAGAAATGTGCTGTTAAAAAGCATTATAAATAGTGACTATGAAGTTTCAGTAAAAACAGAAAGGAAGGAAGGGAAAATTAATATTTATTAAATGCTCATTATATGCCAGTTATTATTCTAAATCTTTGCACATTCTATTAATATCTCATTTCGTCCTCAAAACATCCTCCTTTATCATAGGTGTGTAAACTAAGATTCAAAGTAGTTAAGATATATGTCCAAGCTGTTTCACAAAACCTTGAAGTGCCATACAGAGATTTCAGTGACTATGTGGCTGATTTTGAAGCTCATGCTCTTTCTACATGGAGTAGTAAAGAAGATTTTTATTACTGAAGAAACTTTTATACAGTAAAAGACTCAAGTAAAAAACTGCTTGGGGTATAAAAGAACAAAATATATTTTAAGTCATTAACAACATTGCTAGTTATACCAACTACAACAACATAAAAAATTCCAAATTGTATTTTTCTTATTTTTCATGAAGAGAATTAGACATATAAGCTTACATTCTAAAGGGATTTTACTGTCTTTAAAAGACAATGTCTGTGAAGTTATTAAGCATTTGATTCAGGATGCTGGTTATAGAGAAGAAGCCAATACTAAAGATGAAAAATGTTTAATAATTATCTTGTTTCACAACCAAACACAAAACAATATAATCTGTAAATAAGCATTATATATGTACTACAGGGTGTCCCAAAAGTCACCACACATAGGGAAAATGGGAAATTGGAGCTCAATGTACCTTTATTTACAAAGTATTCATTACAAAATTTTACAGAAAGTTTCCTTTGTATGGAGACTTTTGGGACACCCTGTATTTTCTGATGGAGTTAGAAGTAGAATTGCCAGATAAAACAGAAGGTGCCCAGTTAAATTAGAACTTTTATTTGTGTTTTTACTTGCTAAATCTGGCAACCCTAGTTTAAAAAAGTAAGCATTTCACAATATATTGCCAAAATACCAAGATTTTTTATACCAAGTTTTAAATTTAAAGGTAAAAATAATATTTATCTCATCAGTGGAAATGTTTTTAGTCCTCATGAGTAACGAAATCATCTTATCTGTATTCAACAGGTTAGCTAGGGGAGTGACTTGGAAGGTAGGCTGCTTTCCTATGAGAAAAAATGTTCATGAGGCCACTAATGGACAGCAAAAGGATGAGGTGGACCACTCCAGAGGAAGAGTAAGTGCACATGTTTTCAAAAAAGCCAGTCCAAGAAAAGCAGGGGAAAAGCTTCTTTTAGAGTTTATACTCTAGCTTTCTGCACGTGGAGGCACAGATGAGAAAAATGCAAAACTTTGGTTCTCTATTTACCTTCCTCTCAGCAATGATGAGGATCAGTAGACAGAAACCCTGAGGAAAAGATTATGACCCTGCTTGACACCAAGGGGAGTAAATGCTACGGCAGATCTAAGGGTAAGAGGCTTGAGACAGAGAATCTCTGCTTGCATTGTAACCCAGAAGCTAACTAGGCCAGTCCCAGGGGAGGAAAGGGATGGGGAAAGAGCAAAACCATTTGAGAAGAGAGAGGCCTTGATTAGTGCAGGTGCAGACACAGTGCGTTCAGAACCTCCAAAGGAAAGCCCTTAAAGCTAAAATTAGAATGTTCTTAGAAACAAAATCACAGAGTTGCCAAAGAAGCCTCAGAAATTCCACGTTCTAATCCCAATATTATTCTGAGTTTCTGTATGATCTCATCTCTATTACTGGTGACAGTGATCTCTGAATAAATTCCTTCTTCCCATTTTATAGGGCAATCTATATAGTGAAACATAAAACTCATTAAAGATAGGAAATGCTAGTCATTGACAGCTAATTGTTTATGAAGTATTGCAATTATTAAAAAATATTTATTAAATAAATGAAAGAATGCATTTATGTTGAGATCATAGAATTTTGTATTTTTAGGCTATGTTATTTATAATGTAAATTATGAAGCACATATATTCCTGTGTAACATTTTGAAGCTATTTCACTACAATAGATTTTAGAGATCTTGGGCAAACACTCCTTAGGGAGTAACTCAGGGTATTTCCATTTTCTGTTCTAGCTATTACCAAATTTAGGTTAGATTATCTTCATCATATAATCAGGTAAATTTGGAGTCATTAAGATTCTAATGTGATACAAGTATTCTTTTCAATAATGTAAACAAATGCTGATAATAATCATCACCTTAATATATTAATGATTCATCTATGTAATTTTTATGGAGTCATCGGGGCTTTTGTCCTAAAAATATTCTCAAGTGTCCTGAGTTTTTGAAATTTAACTCTATCAAAGTGGTTAGTATATTTCTGATTTCAAAATTATTTCTTATACTTAATTATTTGTGATATGACTCTTTTAAAAATATGTATATAAATAAAAATTTACAAATATCCACTTAGAAAATGGTGCCTGTTGGTAGCTATCAACAGTTTAAGAATCAGTAGATAGGAAGGCCCAGGAAGGGCCTTCTTGTAGGAAATGACTTGCTGACAAAGTTTCTAAAGGTGAATACCCCTTTACTGTTTTGTTTTCACGCCCTAGCTTAGTTCCATTGCCACAGTGAGACTCCAGACCAGGAGAAAAGGAAAAGTTTCTCCCTCACCAGTTTTATTTTAAACAAACTTTGCTCAGGGGCCCACTTGTCAAAGAGGCACATAAAATCCAAAACCATGGGCAAGCTTCTGCATCCTGCATTAGCACAAGTAGCATTTCTATTCAAAAATCTAATTCACCTGATTATTTTAGGTGAATACATTCAATTACCCTTAACAGTTACTACTGTAAAACTCCTTAAAGGCTGAAAATGTTTCTAAAAATTTCTAAATGTTTCTAAATTCTTAAGAATGCACAGCACAGTAGCTTACATCTAATCATTCAAAAGGTATTCAATTGAAAAATATGTTTCTTTAGATATTTTTAAACTTGTAAAACACAAGCATAGCTTAGCTGGTACCAGATATCCGAGATGTAACTTTGTACACTGAGTGAAGAAACTAGTTCCAGGAACCATAACAGTGCTTTGCACATGGGTACAGACCTTTACAGTGATGATTCTGGAGGATTGATTAGTGATCTACAAAAACAATGAATAGCATAAATGAGATTTCTTTCCCTTTAAAGTTATATTACAATTTTTTACTGATGACTTTTGCACAATATATTCTTTATCTCTTTCATTATTTTTTTTTAAAGAGAAGATCCAAAAAATTACTATTGAATGTCAGAAAAACTTTATCTCACTTCCTTAAGTTAGGGTTCTTCAATTATTCTAGGTAGCTTATTGAAGTATTTAAGAGAAATCAGAATACAGGTACAGTGACACATGCCTATCTATAGTCCCAGACACTCGGAAGGGTGAGGCAGGAGGATTGCATGAACCCAGGAGTTTTAAGTCCAGCCTGGGCAACATAGCAAGGCCCTATCTCTTAAAAAAAAAGTTCTAGAAAAATAATCTATACATATGGGTGTTTTTGTCATTCAGTTTAAGAATTTGTTTACTTAAAAATTCAAGTATTTTTCATGCTTTTTCAGATACAGTTATCTATGAAATTAGAATTCTATTAAAAATATTTTCAATATTTACTAATATCCATGTACAACTGAAGCAGTACTCTATGTAAAAGAATAACGTATTTAAGCAAATATCATACAGTTGTTTTAAATTAAAAATAGAAATACATTTCAAATTTACCAAAGCACACCATTCTTTCCAATCCTTAGAAAGCTCATTTTCCTTTAATATAATCCTCTTCTGATATTTAGATTTTCCAATTTTTGCAATTTTAAGTAATCTTGCAATAAACTTTCTTATAAAACAGCCCTGTGATTATTTCCCAAAAGTTTAATTGCTGGGTCAAATTATATTCAGATATTAAATTTTGATACTCACAGTCATAATCTTCCTCCAGAATGACGGCATTCACTTACAGTCCCACTACAGTGTATGAAAATACTCATTCTACCATACTCATGCATTATTACTTCTTTTTAGTCTTCTCTAAACTAATGGGAAAAAATATTTTATTTTAATTTGCTGTGCTTCCCTAATTAGAAATTGATGTTTTAAAAAACATACCCAAGATCTATTGTAGTTTCACTAAGAATTAATGAATTATTAATAAATGGGCCATTGTACCAGATATTTTACTCATTCATTCAACTAATATTTTTAAGTTTTTACTTTTTGTTAGATACTACTATAGATGAAAATGTGGACAAGACAGGCAATGTTTCCTGTCTGTCCTCTCAGAGTTTGCAATTTAATCACTGACAAGTAACAGTTACCTGATAGTGTTGGTTTTAAGTTTTTTTTTGTTTTTTCATTATGTCACATACTATGTGGCAGAGATCGCTAAACTACATTGGTCATGCTATGTATTTGAAACTAATTTTCCACAATATGGTAGACTGAAATAGTGTGAGGAAGAACTCTTCATTAAAAAAAATATGAGAACTTCACATGGGGAGAATTCCATATAGCTGGCAGTTAAGAAGAATGACTATATTTTGAAACATGAAAAAGTAATGACATTGTGTTCCAGAAGCAATTTTTCTATAAGGTGAGAGTCAAAACTATTATAAAGCAAATAACCTACAGGATTGATGAGGACATAGGTATCTTATCCTGTGATAAAAAGTGTGCAAAAAGTTTCTTTCAAAAAGTGGCTACATTTTTAAAATACATAAAGCCCTGCCCTAAGTAATATCTTTTTAAAGTAAGCTGTTTAACCATGTATTTTAAGGAAAGCACTCAATTTAATATTTTTCTTCTTTAAATATTTTGGCATGTTATCACAAAGGAAGCATATGAAAGAATGCTTATAGAAAGATGGATAGTTAAAACTGGAAATTAAAACTTTATTTCTGAGGGTCACACTGGGAAATCCCAAATGGCTTTTGCTCAAAATGGCCCTTTTCTTCCAATGTCTCAAAAGATATTAAACCTCTCATAGAAGAGGGATTTTGTTGCCTCCTGTGAAGGCTTCTCATGATTGCAGAACAGCCTATTTAAGAACTGCACACTTTCTCATGGAGGACACATTTTGGCACTCTCTTGTAATTATCTTCATTTACATAACTAGCACCTAACAGACCACTCACCAGAGTGGAACAATAAGCTGTGCTTGCTCTGATCATCTTTATGTTGAAGTTAAGCCATTACACTGAATCCTGAGACAGCTATTGTGAAGTCCCCTGGCATTTCTACTGCTATCACTTGTCTGTTGTTATAGGAGAATGCTTACTGCCAGAATCCTCTGGCAGAAACTCAATTTCTGAGTCCAATACTAATTCATTACAAAGTCTGCAACAGCTGGGACACTGGTATACACAAATGAGGCATTCTGAAATTTGAGAACAAATCCAAAATACACACTCAAGATCTTCCTTTGATTCCACAGCCATGGAAATAGCTATTTTTTTTAAAAAAGATCCTGTCAAAAATCTCACCCTGCCAACACCAAATTAGACCCTTGTGATTTGAGCCTCTATGGTAGTGCTACCTCCCTGCTTTTCTTTTATTAAAAATTATTTTAAAGGTCTCTCAGCTATTCCATGTTTAATGTGTCTTGGAAACATGGGACAATCCATGTAATGTAGGGGATAAGATAAAGAACTTTGAGCATATCTATTCACAGGGAAGTCACCATCCTGTGAAATAAAAAGATGCTGCAAAGATGAGTTAGATAATAGGCACAAGGGAAAAATGGTGGAGTAGAATAGAAGCACAGTACAAAGTAGAAAAGGTGACAGTGAAAAAAACACTGACAAAGAACAGTAGGATATATATGTGTATATATATATATATATATAATTTCAGGATATTGTGAGGGTACAAATATTTTGGTTACATTTTATATCATTGCCTTTCCCTAGCAGGGCCAATCTCCCATCCTTGGAGAATATTACTACCATGTGAGCACCACTGTGTTAATCAGTCAGTACCAATTTGATGGCGAGTACATATGGAGCCCATTTTTCTGATCTTGTGTCATCTCACTTCGGATAATGGGCTCAATCTCAATACAGGAAAATATAGTAGGTGCTAGATCACTGTCGTTTCTTATAATTGAGGGATACCAGAGGGAGAAACAGAGGGATATTTTTAATTTTTTCCATTTCTATGTCTACTTACTTGAAGAATGATATCAAATAACTAATGATGTGATTAACTCAACAAAAATTTTAAATTATTTAAATTAATAGACCCTTTGGGTTAAAAATACGGCTACTGTTATGTGCAACTCTTGGAAAACTATTTTTATTACACTATGGTATCTGTATAATATTTCACTGTCAAGCCTTGCTTCTGCTAAGTTGGTCAACCAACTTCTGTTTGAGAAAAAATAAAAATATTTTCATATAAAAGTAAAATTAGAACACATTTAAATTTCATAAATTTCACTATTATTAATACACACTTACCTTACAAATACTGTGTGAACTATTGACCCTTTGCTTATAAATTGAAGTGATTATATTTCAAAATACATTACTTAATTTATTTTGTAATTCTATACATACCTTTTTATAAAGGAATAGAAAAAAACATGTATAGACTTACAAATATAATAAAGGTTTTTGCATGGGTTAACTGAGATGCTTATAAAATCAAGTTATAATAATAAAATTGGTTTACAATGGCTACCAAAAAATAAAATACTTAGGAATAAAATAACCAAAGAGGTGAAAGATCTATACACAGAAAATGATATAACATTGATGAGTGAAAATTGAAGAAGACACAAACAAATGGAAAGACATACTATATTCACGGATTGTATGAGCTAATAGTGTTAAAATGTCTATACCTCCAAAGCAATCTACAAGTTTAATGCAACCCCTATCAACATTCTAATGATATTTTTTCACAGAAATAGAAAAAATATCTTTAAATTTGTATGAAATGATAAAACACCCCAAATAGCTGAAATAATCTTGAGCCAAAAGACCGAAGCTGGAGGCATCACAACTACTTAATTTTCAAAATCTCCTATAAAGCTATAGTAATCAAAACAGTTTGGTATTGCCATAAAAACAGATACATGGATCAGTGAAACACAATAGAGGTCCCAGAAGTAAATCTATGCATTTATGGTCATTTGATTTTTCACAAAGATGTTAAGAAGACACAATGGGGAAAAGGCATTCTCTTCAATAAATGGTGCTGGGAAAACTGGATATTCATGAATATCTTCTGGATACACAGAAGAATGAAATTAGACACTCATATCATACCATAAACAAAAATCAACTCAAAATGAATTAGACTGCAAACATAAAACCTGAAACATAGAAAACATAAGGGAAAGCTCTATGACATTGGTCTGGATAATGAGTCTTTTTGGAGATAAACCAAAGCACAGGCAACAAAAACAAAAATAGACAAATGGGATTGTACCAAACTAAAAAGCTTCTGCACAGTAAAGGAAACAGAGGAAAGAGTCAACCTACAAAATGGAAGAATATATTTGCAAACCATACATCTAATAAGGAGTTAGTACTCAAAATATATAAGAACCTCAAACAACCAAATAATAAGAAAACAAATAACCCAATTCAAAAATAGGCAAAGCACCTAAATAGATATTTTTTCAAAAGAAGACATACACATGACCAACAGGTATATGAAGAAAATGCTCAACATCACTCATCATCAGAGAAATGCAAATTAAAACCACAATGAGATATGACCTCACACCTGTTTGGCTATTATCAAAAGATGAAAAATAACAAGTGGTAGCAAGGATGTGGAGAAAAGGGAATCTTTATATACTGTTGATGGGGATATCAACTAGTACAGCTATTATGGAGAAATTTTCTCAAAAAATTAAAAATAAAATTATCATATGAACCAGCAATCCTGCTATTGAGTTTATATTCAAAGGGAATGAAATTAGTATGGCAAAGATATACCTGCAGTCCCATACATACAATTTTAACTTATCAATTAAAAGTTTTAAATCATAAAATTTGTACTCAGGCATGGCTACAATGCCACAAATATTTTCACACATTAGAAATAAATCCTAGCAATTTGGAACCTATTTTTCTTTAAATAGGTTGTAGTTCAACATTGGCTATATGCCTTTTTTTTTGTGATACATAAGAAAGAGTAATTTAACACAGAATATTCCCAATGGTCATTGAAACAAGAAAATTAAGTCAGATTCTAAAAATTATAAATTCTTAGCTGAAATTTACCTTTAAGAAGAAATGGTACACTCTGCAGATTTTATGTTTAAATAGGACTTCAGAAAAAATATGAAAAATACTGACAACAAACCAATTTCGAGGGCTCTTCTATACAGAAATTTTTTAATGAAAACACCAAATTTTGCTAAATTCTCATTTCAATTCACTAAGGACATCTACTATAATGATTTCCTACTCATGTGGTCATCAGAATCACACAGGAGGCTATTTTATAAGGAATATTCTTAGGCTCTACTACTAGAGATTCTGATTTAATTAGGTTTGAGGTGGGGTCTAAGAATGTCTATTTTTTTAAAAGCTCTCCAAGTGATTGTGATTATTACCTACATCTGATAACCACTGCTCTACTAGGAAAAAATCTGTTACCCTTAGTAGTTGTAGTCGAGTTTATTACTATTACTACTATTATTAATTATAATGATATTGCAATGCATTACAGAAGTATGGAAAATAAGAAGGTATCCCTTGATCATTCGCTGGTTCTATTTCCACTATATTTTATTCATCACTGAAACTACAATAGCAGAATCAAACATATTTTTTAAATTTTTTTTGAGACAGAGTCTCACTCTCTTGCCTGGGCTAGAGTGCTGTGGCATCAGCCTAGCTCACAGCAACTCAAACTCCTGGGCTCAAGCGATCCTCCTGCCTCAGCCTCCCGAGTAGCTGGAATTACAGCCACACGCCACCGTGACCGGCTAATTTTTTCTATTTTTAGTTGTTTGGCTAATTTCTTTACATTAGTAGAGACAGGATCTTGCTCTTGCTCAGGCTGGTCTCTAACTCCTAAACTCAAGCAATCCTCCCACCGCGCGGCCTCCCAGAGTGCTAGGATTACAGGCGTGAGCCACCGTGCCGGCCAGAATCAAACATTTTAAAGCTAAAAATACGCTGAAGAATATTTCATTAAATCCCCTCATATAGTACTGTGGAAGTAGGCCTAGAGAGGTTAAGTAATTTATCAAGGTCATAGTCATTTCATTGCATTAATTTGACTCTAAGAATCTGATTTTTTCTTTTATTTTTTCACTATACCACTAATTTTAAAGGATTATACATAAAAATAAAATTATGACTTTAAAAATATTCATATTATCCTGTTTGGTTCCCCGAATATGACATTCCTTCTTCAGGACAACATTCCTTATTCATTCTACCCTCCACAGAGAATTCTATTAGAAACCACAGGGCAAGCCTTTGGCCTGCCCCCCTCATTTATGCTGTGGGAAACTTCCCCTTGTGCTTCTGTAAGAACTCATACGTGGAGCCACTGCCAGCTCACTCACCTTGTCAGGACTAGAAGGCCTCAGAGATCCAGACTCATACACAAAGGATACAGACTTTACTCTCTTAGCATTATTTAAGTTACATTATGGTTATAAGTAAACTTTTGAGAGTTGGTGTAGGATCATATGCACTATTGTTTCTATGGGAACAGAAATTTCTGAACAATGGGCTCAGAGATGGTTGAGTGTGACAAAGCCTATTAGTAAGTAGGAGACTGCCTGTTAGTGAATCTTAATGAAAGCATTATATAGTTAATGAAAGCACTAGTTAATGAAACCATTTATAAACACACTTCTTTCATATAAAGACCTATGGCTTTCTGTTCACTTTGGAAAGGTCTCGCAATAACAAAAATTGGGAAAGCCTGTAAATAGGCACTAGAACATGATTTTTAATAAGTATAAAGCCAATAAATAATTATATTGAAAAAGAAAATATCCAAATTACAACCGAAGAAAATCTAATGCTTAAGCTATAATAATATAACAATTTCCAGCTGATGAATTAATAACAAAATATATAATATGATTACTTAAACTGTAATTTATCCTCCCAGTTTACCATTTACTTGTTTTTACAGAATTTTTTATAGGGAGAGAAACTAGTATTTTAAGCCATATTACTGAAAATTAATTACAAGAATAATTATAAAACATTAAAATGTATACAAACTAAATGATTATACACAATGAAATGTTAGCAATTAAACATAATCTCAAATTTATAGAAGAGGATTTCAAGAAAAAAAAATAATGTAAGCAAAAGTTGGTTGGAAACACCACAGTAGAATATTCGTCTTTAAAGTTACTAATGAATTATGAATTTAATGTACCAGTAATAAGCACAAATTTTTATTTTGTAGTATAACTGTCTAGCCATCAACCCCTGAAGTTTAACTTCTCCTTTACTGCGCTCCAATATATGTCCTAAGGCAAACTGTCTGATAAATTCTCCTCTAAAGATTTGGCTGGTCTTTGGTTCTCCACTGAATTTATTCCTTTTTCTTCCTACATATTCATTGACGCAAAAGCTTTCTGTTGCAAGATTCTTTCTTTGATTCATATCTTTTTTCATTGCACCAGCACACAACCAGTTTCTATCAAGAGACAGGGAGAAATGTCAGTGTGTACTTTTTAAAGTGCCCTTTATTCTATCTTTATATCCATTTGGTTCAAAAGATTACACATTTGTCTACAGAAAGTCTTAAGGAAAAGTTTGAAATATTAAAATCAACCTTTTAGGTTATGAATATGCAAAATGAGTCCTTTCACAGAGGCAAAAGTTAAGTATGAATTATATCTCTATTTATATCCTTTTTTTTTTATCATCCTATTTCAGTTGCCATCCTCTTCCAAAACATTTCCTCTCCTTTGCTTTACCTAGCCTTACACACCAAATAATTGACATACCCATACAGAGATTAACTGAATGGAATAGACACTGGCCTTCAGGTATTTAGCTATAAAGAAAGAATAACATATCTATGATGGAAAAGGAAAACCTATGTCAGTACCAGCAATCATGACAGCTTAATTACACTAAGCTAAAAATTTTGTTCATCTTGTTCAGCAGGTCTCATATATATAGGACCCAGCAACATGAATCTTGCTTCTTACAAACCATAAAAGTGGTTTGAACAAAAATGAATTGTGAGCTTCTCTTCCTTTGCTCATTATTTAAATGTCAGTCTTTAGCCAGTTCTCATCCACCTTTCCTTTTTCTTATTACTCTGTACACTGGCTGCTACTCCTCAGCCTTCTTTGCACATCTTCTACCTCCCCCAAACTCAAAGTGTTTATGAGCATCTTGGTTGTTGTTTTTTTTCCTGTCTTCTTCCTTTCTCCTTTCTTCCCTTCTCTTTCTTCTCTCATTCACTAGCTGAATCTTGAATACCATTTATATGCTGACTCATAGATTTATATCTCTACTTCTCATGCCTTCCATGAACTCACTGAGTTTGTCCATTTCCCTCGATCATGCCATTTGTATCTCAAATAAGAATATCAAATTTAACAATTTATCAACTGAGCTGCTTAATAACAAGTCTCCCCCCCTTCAAAGAAAGCAAAATAAAAGAAACAAAAAACTCCTCTGCTCTTTCTCAATTTATCAATTTGGACTAACCACTATATCACAGTCATCCTTGATTCCTCTTTATCTTTCATACCCTTACATCAATTCATCAAGAAAATCTTTGAAATGCATCCAGAATTTGTGAAACTTCATTTCCCTTCCACTGCAACCAGCCTAGTCCAAGCTCCCATCATTTTTTCCCTAGACTCTTATAATGCATTTCTATCTGGTTTCTCCAATTTTTCTCTTGCACTTCCTTCTACATACCTTGCACGCAGCAGCCAAAATAAACCTTTAAAAACTTAAATTGCATCACGTCAATTTCCTTTCCTAAGACCTCCAAGGACTTCTTATCTTGCTTAGAATATAATCTTCACATAAACTGGCCAATTGCTACCTTCAAGATTGAATTTCATACCACTATACGCCTTGTTCACTGTTTCAGACACTCTGGTTTCCTTGCGAAATCTCAGAGAAAGTACGCTCCCATCTCAAAGCCATCACACATACTGCTCCCTCTGCCTAAATTCTCTGGAATACACAAGGTTTGCTCTTTGCATAGATCTCTGATATAATGTTCCTCATAACAGGTATTTTTGACTTACCTAACTAAAGGAGCATCTCTATGATACACACACACACACACACACACACACACAAAACCCACAAAAGTGGTGCCGTGCATAGAGTAGGTACCTAATATAGATATTTGTCAAAAGGATGAGTGAATATTATACTCCAAATAATCGCACAGCTTTAATGCTCACATAATGCTAAAGTCTCCCAATTTTTTATCTCTAGTATCAGCACCTCCTCTAATATTCAGAGATTCAGACCTATGTATCTAACTCTTGAAAAGAATATTTCCACTTGAATATCCCATAGACATCACAAACCTAAATAAGTCCAAAGGTGAACTTGTCCTTATCTTCAAATCTTATTCTTATTCACACAACTTTGATTAAGATAAATGGCAATCCCCTCCCCCCAAAAAACTGGTAGGCACATGCTTGATTTACCCTAGGCCTTCCCCCTATTCAATCCATCTCAAAGTCTTGCCAATACTGCTTCTTTAGCATTTTTTAAAAATATCCATTAAACTTCACCACCACAACTTCTGCCTCAGTCTAAGATCTTATCTCTTGCTGGCCTACTGGAGTAAACTATTAATATAATCTTAACTGAATACCCAATTTTAATTCTTAAGGCTTAACTTCAATCAATCCTTTTCATTGTTATTACTCTAACCTCTTAAAATTCAAACTTGGTTATGTCATTTTCTACTAAAAATACCTTTAGTGGTTCATCTTTCAAAAGTGAAAGTGGAGTCTCATAGCTCTACCTTTTTGGTTCCCTGCTCCCTCATTTCCTAATTGTATCCCTAAGAAGCTATCTTGGATTCCACAGTGCTTTCCTTCTGTATAGGTATCCTATACTCCAACTGTGCCAAAGCACTAAGGCCACATGCTTTCATAGGGCTGGACCATAAAGACCTGTAAAGGTAAGGATCGTTTTGGTTTTATTCATCCATGTGTCCTGAGTTCTTGGCTTACTGTACCTTACAAATAGGTACTAACAAATTATTCCTAAATGAATGAATGTCTCTACACTTTTGTACTGGATGATCATTTTGCCCGGAAAAGCTTTTTTCCTTCCTGCCACTGAGTAAATGCCAGCAAATATAACTTCTAGGCTTCTCGGTTTTATGTGGAAAATTCATTTCCTAATTTGTTTATGTCTTAGTTTTTTAACATCTCATTATCCTTGAAATGAATATATTTATAATTCTGAGATCCAGTTTGGTCAAATAAGTATTATCACTTTTTATATACAATGGTGAAACTGCATCCTGGAAAACACATCACAACTGTGAATAAACAAGTAGTCATCACTGAAATATTACTTAAAATAGCTCCCTTTCTACTTGTTAAGATAGCTTTGAGGATAAATTAATAGAGGATTTTAGACTTCCAGCAAGAAAAGAATCAGGTAGGAGTTTTCATAGATTTTCCTTTTTGGCTAATTAGATAATGTGGCTCCTTTGCTATTGGTGCAAAAGTTTGTTTTATGCTTCTTTGGAGGGGGTAAGAATTTCATTTCCCAGGAATCCATTACTTCTAAGAAAGCAACTGATAAGGTTGCTTTGCGTTTTAAACATCAATAGTATGTATTTTAAGAGATGGATGGTTTTTAGAGATTTTTAAACTTAGCATTACATTTTTATGATTGAATGACAGCTCTTTTCACCTTTTAAAGGTCTAATATTAAAAAATAAGATATTTTATATAGATAAATGCTCTCACAACAAGCACACACACACATTAGTCCACAAAAAATATAGCCTATGGATTACACAGCTCTCCAAACTTCTCTTTCATTCATGGATCTATCATTCATTGAGGAATTCCTGGTGAGAGCCCATCATTGAGTAGCACCTCATCATTGCAATCAGGCCAGTTCTGGAGCCCTGAGAACTCTGAATTCATACAATATTTGAAACAGTACTACAAACATTTAAATTGGGTTACCATAAACAAGAAAAAAATTGTGTAACCTTTGATACTGATATTTAAACATCTTTAAGAAATCTGTCTCCATGCAATTACAAAAATAAAGAAAATGGGGCCAGGCATGGTGGCTCACGCCTGTAAGCTAGCACTTTGAGAAGCAGAGACAGGAGGATGGGTTGAGGCCAGGAGTTTGAGACCAGCCTGAGCAACATAGTGAGACTTCATCTCTACAAAAAATAAAAAACTAGCCAGGTATAGTGGCGAGTGCCACCTAGGTACCTGGAAGGCTGACGCAGGAGGATCCCTTGAGCCCAGGAATTTGAGGCTACAGTGAGCTGTGATGACACCACTGCACTGCACTCTAGCCCAGACAACAGAGTGAGAGCCTCTCTCTCAAAAAAAAAAAAAAAAAAAAAAAAAAAAAAGAGAAGAAAAGAAAAAAGAAAATGGGAAAATATACTTTGATCATTAAGTTTATTTCAAGTGAAAATAAATCTCAAATAACTATTCAAATAAGTGATATAGAAGTGTTTAATAAAATTTGGTAACTCATGATTAAGTTTTTCAGTATTAATATTTTGGTATTACTAATACATTTCTTTCCTATTTGTCTGCAATCTTTTTCCTAATTTAAATGGTAGTATACCATTATATATATAATATAAGAGGACTTCATATATAATATAAGAGGACCATGTTTAAGAATACCTCAATTTTATTAAAAAAAGTCATTTTGGAGTTGCAAGAATTATACTAACATGAAGACAAAGTAGAAACAAACAAACTAAAAGGATGGAATCTTAGGACAGAATAGTGTAAGCTTACCAAAGTTCATACAGCAGTGTATGGGTAAGTGATCTTGATTATCTGGTAAACTGCTCAATCTTATTGTTCATGTCTCTTCAGTATGAATGGAAAATAACTATTTTTCTTTCCTTGTCAGTATATTTATTCATTAAGAAAATACTGAGCTTCTATTAAGTGCTACATAACTGCTATAGGTACTGATCTGACTGGTATCAGGTTTTTTTTTTTTTAATGTGGGAATGAAGTATCAAAGATAAAAAGATTGTTGATTTTAAGGTATGTGAAAGAACTAAAAATGGCAAAAAACATATATAAAGACATGTTCAGGAGACAGCATACTCAGAAAAATGCTAATAGCTGGAGTTTAGGACCAGCATGGGAAAAAATATGGCAGGTCTACCAGTATTCTCTCAACTTCCCTCCTTTATCTGTAACAGATGTAATTTTTCTATAATATCATTTTTATCTACTAAAGAGAGATGTAACTGTAGAATCCTTTCAAACATAAAAAATTAAGTGTAGGCTCATATAAGATAATATCTATTTGCCAACTACTACAAATGGGGACCCACAAAGAAGTTGTAACAGGTTGTTTAGGGCTTTCTGGTCTTATTCTAAAATCAATTACACAGCATAGAAACTTCTGTGTTGATTTTTTTCAAGAGTGATTATCCTAACTTCACCTATTATTTAATCTCTGTATAATGAAAAAATAATTTATAAAAACTGATAGATAAATATGCATATAAAATTAAACCTCTCTGCATTATAATAATTAAAAGGAATAAGTGCAAATAATCACAGGAAATAATGAAAAAGTCTGACATTTTAAAGGTAATTCAGTTTCATTAATTTCAAGTACATATAGCAACTTGAACACTTAAACTAAGTGTTGCCAAGTAGAAGTCCCGCTGACCTGCCTTAATTAATAGAAAAGAATAATTTGTAATTAGCACATTATTTATATGAGAATGAGTGCTCCTACATGAGTTCAAGTGTTTGAAAACAACTTGATTCCTTAAATCCTTCCCCCTGTAATCTTGATTTAATGAGTAAATTGTTTAATTAATCTGAGATTTATAATATAAATTAGTGAGGTTTTATTCAAAAAAAAAAAAACAGACAACAAAGGAAGATAGAAAAATGAGAAGTCAGAACTGTGTTTGAGGACTGCATATATGAAAGCCTAGATACATGATTTGAATTGATAAGTAACCAACTAATAGTTAAAATAAATCAGTTAATTTCTAATTTAAAGCAGTTAAACTCATTGTCTAGTCTAAAGACACAATACTTTGAGTTCAGGTTGTTCTACTGAAAAAACACTGAAGTCAAGGCTGAGTGAGGTCCTGAACATTTTTTTACTCCAATACCAAATGCTTTTAAGCAAGTCATTTAATCTCTGTCTACCTGATAGGCAAAAGAAGGGGTCACAAAGAGGTCATGATTATGTCCACATGATTCCAAACATCTGGATGAAACCTGAAAAATTTATCCATATATTTTATATGGAAAACATCTGTCCATTTGCATAATTTATTTAGTTTTCATCCAGATGCTTATCATGTTGATACAACCTTCTTCTCTGTGTGACTTTTTTTATCTTTTGGGTGAATACTGATGCAGCCTCTTCTCAAATATTTTAATAGGTAAACCATAAGTATAAAAGAGGAAATGTATTGCAAACATTTTACATAACTTCAACGGATTTTGCTTTAAAGAATGTGTAGAATATAGTGGAAGTATTTGCAATATTGACATCAAGGGACAGAAATAACATCAGCTAAGCGTGGTACATCAGTAAAATTGTATAATTTTATTATACAAATGTTGCTGGGAGTATAATCTGCATAAATATAGGTGAAAAATCAGGATATTATCATCATGGTTCAACATTCTTTTGAGAAATTTAAGTGAAAGAAACTGACAATTTTTTCAAGGTAAGTAGGATAAATTAAGAGAAAGAAGTAATAAAAGATTCTGAATAAGTTCTTAAAATAATCAATGAACACTGAATGTGTAGATTATGAGATTCAAGCAAGCAAACTGGAAAAATAACGAAAGTGAATTGATTTTATAGTTTATAGTAAAAATGAATTCTGTTGCTTTTAAATTAACTTGTTTGAAAAATTATAAAAATATATATTTGTAAGAATTGTACTATCACTTCAAAATCCTTTTCCAATATTTTACTTTCATGTACTACCTAGAGATCACATTTGGTATTTGGACTTCTATAAACTGTATTGAGTCCAAATTTGTCTTTATCCTTGTTAAGAATAGACATCTGGTCTTTTCTTGAATTGGTATTATCATTTATGCCTAAAAAACAATAAAAATAAAAATTATTTGTATAATAATGTTGCTACAGAAGTAGCAACATTTTATTATGGAACAAACAGGGACAGAAAAGAGTATAGGTTATTTATTAATAAAGTTCAAACAGAAGAATAAAATAATGTGAAAGTTTATACTGAGATCCAGATTGGGGAAAAAGTAAACAACTGTCAACAGTATATAAAAGGTGAATTAATTTAGATTAATTTATGTTAAAAGACAAAATTCAAACAAAATAAATTATATTAAAATGTTCACTAAATATAAAGTTGTACATAATAAAAGTATCCTCGATGTTGATGGATAATGATTCCAAAAATAGGCTACTTTTGATATTTTTACATCAAGATATATTATGGAATAGATTAGGTACATAACCCTAAAATCAGCATCATTGATCTTGGCTTTATTTCATTAGTGTAGTTTATCCATTTTCATCCGTAGATAGCACTGGTCTATTCTGAATATCTGAGTTTCCACAAATTTTCAGATGGTAACACAATAGGAAAAAGAAAATCTTCAAGATAAGCAGATACTCCTAAATTAACTTACTTTAAAAAATTAAATGAAGGTACTGTTTTGTCACATCAAATTTGCTGTCACTTGAACTAAAAAAAAAATCACTGAAAAATGTAAAAAATTAACAGACTGACTCAGGATATATTTTGCTTGAGTAGAAACTGATCCAATAAACTTCACAGAAAGAATAAAGTAAAACAAAAAAAGCACAATGGTCTTTCTGTGTGCTACTTTCGGCTGTGCCATGCCTGAGCAGAGGAAAAGAGTTTCACTCCTGTTGTTTATTGATTTTCTAGATTAAGAATCCCAGTGAGAGAATTGTAACAGACAACCATAAAATTATTTTTGGTGTGCTTATTTGCCTTTCCCTTGCATCTATTTGGCCTGTGCCTGTAGACAATTATGCGTTCTAGCCTAGACTCAGGTGCTAATAATGAAGGACAAATAGAATCATATGTGTAAACTTCCCCTTCTGATGAAAATTTATATTAACTTTCTGCCACTGTAAACAGAACTGCATAGCTCAGCGTCCCTGATGAATTGGTGATGAATTCAGTCATTTATATCCCAGGAATCTGTGCATTTATGGGAAAAGATGAAAACCGTCTGTATTGTGTAACCTTGCACTTTTTGAGTAAGAAAAAGAAAACACCAGCCTGTTTAGTTCATCACTTAAAGTGTGTAAATTTCAGCTCAAATACCAGATTTCTGCATGACTCTGTCAGTCTCCACTTTGGGGATCTGCGCCAATATAAACAAGCCAAACAGTGAAGAGTGCCATGTTATCGCTACAACTGTGAACTTATACACTTTCAGCCTTCCATAAAAATTGTTATGAATATCTTTACAATACAACAGAATCTTTGTTATATACTGAAGCTGGACAGTTTGACAGTTTGGCAGCTCTGTTGGAGAACAAAGTAATTTGGGATAGATAAGAACATGGCTAGTCTTTTTCTGACTAAAAACATTCCATCCTATTTTTAAAACTATACTTCCAAAACACTGTCAGATTTCTTTTATAACAAAACTTTTCAAAGATAAGATAGATTAATGAATGCAAAGATATGAAATATTGATAGAGGAGAATTTCTTATTTACAAAAAAACCACAAGGCTTAACATTAGCACAAATCTGCCTCAAGTACACAGAATGACTAAAAAAAAATTCCAATATTTACATGTAGATTTTTTTTAAGTGCTTTTGGTTTTGTGTTCTTAATATAAACATTTAGGTAAATACAGTTTTAAACCCTACAATTTAGAAATATACTGATGGCTTGGAAAACAAAACAAAACAAAACAAAAAACACAATGTTAAGCTTTAAGCCACAGATTCTTTCTAGACTCCATTAGATGTGGGAAATTCAAGTTAAAATAAGAAATGGCTACAAAAACTTGTTTCCCCAATTTATTAATATTAAACATTTATCTACTTGTAGATTTCTTTCATTTCTCTAAGACTGTTATATAAATGTGTATTATGAAATCCATTAAAGTACTTTTTTCAAAATCTTACCATATGCTTACAATATTTTAAGTAACTTATAAGGTCAATTTAAAAAATGATTATGAATTTTGCTGTTTTAATCACATAAACAGAGATTCTGCATTACTAAAATATTGGAATATATGGTTAAGATAAAGCATATTTTATTTTTACTCTAGCACTTAAATGTAACTCGATATATAACTTGTATTTGAAAAGAAAATGCCTTTCAAGTTCATGTTTCACGGTTATAAGATTGCACACCTTTCATGATACACTTTATCTCAAAGTTGTCTGTGGCTGTTGCTATCACTCTGTGTGCATGACCTTTTAGTAAGCTGAAGAAGATACAGTTATCTTCTTTTCTGACATGCAACATCTATCAATCAACATGTTTTCATGTAATTTATTCAAGGCAAATAGCAGCTCCTAAGGCTAGTGAACCGCAGCACTATCCCAGTGATTTTGATTAAGAAATGATGTGCACGGCTTAGGTCAGAAATGAAAAATGCAGAGGAGTATTGATAAAGATGTATCAAAAA
The DNA here is from genome assembly GCA_008086735.1 of Cheirogaleus medius. NCBI lineage: Eukaryota > Metazoa > Chordata > Mammalia > Primates > Cheirogaleidae > Cheirogaleus > Cheirogaleus medius. The sequence continues at coordinate 27,439,367 of VBSM01003176.1, forward strand.
CAGTAAAATGGAACCAAAGGACAAAATGAATATTTGAAAACATATATAGGCTAAGCATAACTAACCTTGATAACCTTGCTTAAATTCTATTCTAATAAATTTGGGACATGTACAAATTGATGAAGTTCTAATGACACCAATTTAGTTTACCTTTTGTATCTGAGGCAATGCATCTATAGCTTTGTTGGGTTAATTCACATTTTTCTCATTGAATCAAGAATGTAAATTAAGACAAAATGATTCTTTTTCAATTTCATGCTGAAGTAGCTCAAGTTAGTGAATGTAATTTCTCCTAACAAGAAAAATTTATCACTGTACAGCTCACTCAGTTACCTCCTGTAGTGAGTTGTGATATGCATTTATGGAAGAGAATGGATAAAAAGATTGATAAATGTGATAAAAGAATAGGCCCTTCTTTAAGAAAAGATAGGCACAATTAAATGACTTTTAACAATTGCTCATCTTTATTCCAGCTTATAGCATCTCTGCAATAATTGCACTATTATATATTACAATTACTTTTTACATGAAAAAATGTTTTTGTTTGTCTTTCTCTATGGTAGCAAAAACTCCTCTAAAAGGAGTAAAGAGGCTTATGTCCTAGTCCTGATTCTACTACTAAAGAGCTGATTACTTTGGGCAAGTAGTCTGTGAGGCCTCAATTTCTTCATCTAATCTCTCAAATCTCTGTACCTCTAGGGTTCTTGAATCTGTATGCTTAATACTGTGGATAATGATATTTTTTAAAAGAAAAACTTACTTTTTCTCTGCAGATGTTTAATGCAGAAAATACATAAAATATAAATGAAGAACATAATCTTAAAAAAATGGGCCACACATATAAAAGTATATATATTTTAAAAGTAAATATACAATTTTTAATAGTGGTAAAGACTTTAGGTCCCATAATACAATAGAAAGAGTACTCAGATATCTAGGTTAGGTGAGCTAAATTCTCACCTTTGTTTTACCATTAACTAGCCTTACTGACCATCCTTGAACCACTCAAAGCTTTAATTTCTTATTTTGACTAGAGTATCTCCAATGACTTTACATTCTTGATTCCACTTTGTTCATCAACAACTGTATTAAGTATTTTTGAATGCTTCTATTTATGGCAAAATTTTAAATAGTTCACCATCTTCTATATGCATATAATTTTGAATGTTATTTGTTAATTACTTAAGCAATTCTTCAACTTTAAAGCAAATTTTTTCTTTAAAAAGAAACTTAATACAGCCATTACGTTGCACAAGTAAAAAGGTAAGTTAAAAGTGTTTTCAGAAAAAAAAAGAATCAGGAGAAAAAAAGTTTTGAAATCAGAACAGACACATCATTAAGTGTGATATATTTGCTAGAGGTTAGCCACAGATTTAATGCTAAGCTTTCTAACAGCTAATATGAAGGGAAAGAATCATAATCAAATTACAAGGTTCATTGTGTAAGATGAAAGGAAATAAGTTACTTACAAAAAGAACTATTCCTAGTAGTGAAATCTGAGTTTTATTTCCCCCCATGGGATTTTAAGTAGCAAACACTGGAAAAGACACTGAAAAACATCCCCTACAACATTCTTAAATAAAATAGCAAAATAAATAGTTTGAAAAAATTATATGTCTCTAAATTAAAATTAAAATGTCCCTAAATTTAGGCTATTGGTATTAAACTATTTTATATGGAGCCAATATAACAGTGGTACAGCTATCAGGTTATCAGTAGCTACCCTGAATTTAATCGGGGTTAAGGTTTAGAGGACTTAAAGAAGTGTGTATTCTGCATGCAATCCTCCATAATCACCCTTACATAAGCTTTTGCAGGATCTTATGACTCCTCATAAGTTGCAGTAGCTAATTTCTTCTAGGCCAGTGGTCCTCAAACTTGACCATGCATCAGAATTACCTTCAGAGTAATTGCTGAGCTTCTCCCCAGGGTTTCTGATTCAGTAGGTCTAGGGAGTGGCCTGAGAATTTGTATTTCTAACAAGTTTCTAGATGATGCTGTGGCTGCCAGGACTCACACTTTTGATAATCGCTCTTCTAGGTCATCGGTTAAGTACTGATCCAAAGACCTTAACAAATAACCGGACTATAAGAGATAACATCCCTCTAAGGAAAGAAAGATGCCCAAAACGGACATAAAAATGAAACAAAGTAACCCACCCAACAAAAAATCATACTGACATATGCTCCAAGACAAATTATTAGCAAAGTATGCCTATAAAATTAAATGAGATGCTACTGAAGGGCATATAATTTCTAACCAGTTAAAAATGTGAAGTATTGACTAAAATGTTTTCCTTTGTTATAAGAATAATTATTTTTTTCTGGTATTAATTAGATAACTACCTATTAAGATCAATTTTAGTTCATGATAATTAATATGATGCCATCCTCATATAAATAGACTGTTAATATTATGCTCCCAGTTACTAAATGTTACTTCAGTGATGTTCCTCAATTTGACCTTGTATGTCTCTTTAATCATTTCCTATTTTTCTCTGCTTGTATTGCACTTAACCAGATTGCATTGTAATTATTTTTTCCATATATATTTTCTTATTAGATCACTACCTTCCTGAAAAAGGACTGCATTTTCCTTTGCAATTCCACTGCCTAGAATAGTCAATAAATATTTGTCAAAATGATCTGAACAAGAGGTGAAAATGTTTTTAAGTGTATTAAATACAAACCAATATGGAGTTCATCTAAGGATAGAAACTAAGCACAGTGGATGAAACGTGAACTTCCTGATGGTTATTTTAAAATTTATAAACATAAGTTAAATTTGCAGCCTCTTTCTCCCATTAATAAAAACATCCAAAAAAGATAACCTCCTCTAAAATGTCTAAACAATGAATTCTGTGAGGTAGTAATTAAGATTTATATTTAATTGTTCTATAAAGCAAAAACATTTCAGCATATCTTGCATTGATAATAGTGGATATTTTAGGGAATAAAGCATAGGACTTGAAGACAAACAGATCAAGATTCAAGTCAGTCTGTAGTCATTCAATCTCTGTAGGCCTTTAGTGTACACGCTGAACATTTTTATCTCTGTTTCATCATCTATAAGTAAAGAGAACAATATTATCCTCATAATATTTCGAAGAATCATTCTGAGAATAATATGAGATGATGAACATGAATTTCATTTGAACACTATACAATCACTGTTATTTCTAGAAGAAAAATAAAATTTAAAGCACATGATCTTCAAAGCTACCTTTGTATATTTTCTTAAATAAAAATTTTCAAAGAATGTTCTCTAGTCTTAGAAAAATATATTTTTTATTTGAAACCCCCTCAAACAATAAAAATAAATAAAAATGTAAACACAATATGAAAAATGAAAGCTGTTATTGAGTACACAAATAATTTAGCAAAATTTAAATTCTACTATTCTACTAGCAACATTCTTTTACTTTGAGAATGTAACTAGTCTAGATTACATCAGTGTCAAATTTTGTACATTCTGAAATTCACCTATCAACTTTGAACTCTTAGTCTGGGTAAGCTATTTTCTTTCTTCAATCCACCAAATTCTAATAGATTATAAGCTACTTGAAGTCAGTATTACTACAGTAATTTATATGACTTTGTACCACCCACAGTATATTTATGGACATGTGTAAAATTGAGTGGAGTATAGTTAGTAAATCAAATGAACAAATATTCAATGAATTCACTGAGCTAGACTAGATATCACTGGACATTTAAAGAGTTTAAAATATTTCAAATCCTTTGAGAAATTTAAAATTTATATTAATATTACATATATAACTGAAGAGTTAAATAGCAATTTAATATATAAATAACAGTACAAGAAGGAGAGAGATGGTTATAGGACTATTTAATAATACATTTCTTTTAGCTTTAATAACTTCAAGTCTTCAAATGAGCATTCTATGCATTTTCTGAAGTTATAGGTAAGAACTAGGTCAGTGTATAACAAATACTAAGGCAGAGGATTATTTGAGCTTAGGAGTTCAAGCCCAGCCTGGACAACATAGCAAGATCCTGTCTTAAAAAAAATAATAATATGATTTTTAACAGTAAATCAATAAATGTTTATTTATTTTGCAAAATGCTTTCACCATTTTTGGTATTCAATCCTATTAACATACTTTTAAGCTAAAGGAAGGACCAGTATATGCTACCAGAATAGCATATAAAATTTGATCTTTGCAAAGACAGTTTCTAAAGCTGGTCTGTGATGTTTAATTAGCTGAAGAAAATATACTTTGTCTACTAAAATTCTACTTTAACAAATCAGGAAATATTTACTATGTAATAAATATAGAATTTCTCCCCATGTCTCAATAACTGACTGCTCTGTAAAAGCATTCACTATATAGAAAATAAAAATGTATCAAAGTTTGCCGAAAGTCTGTGTTAATAAGAAGGAAAATTTGTTGGCTGAGAAAAATATAATATAGCAGTTAGTATAATACTTGGAGCTCTATTGAAAACTTAAATATTAGTAGAAACAGTATTTTAACAAAAATATTGTATTTTCTGTTTTCCTTAAGACCTTGCAATGAAGCATATCTTGGAACAGCCTAGGGTTTAAGGGCTGCAGGGGATATACAAGCCTCCGGATGCACATGCTGACCTGAAGACAACCAATACATTCTAGTGCACATCAAATTTTAACTTTGATCAAGTATTCATAAAAGCTCCAGGCTTGTTAGATTTTACAGTTTGGATATGTTGTAAGGGGTAAAGTAAGAAATGAAAACTTTTAGGCTCTTTCTGTAGTAGACATGATGGGATAGTGGTGGCTGACTGTACATACAGCATAACCTTCCAATAAAAAACTCCATGAGAATGGTGAACATTACTGTTGACATAAAACTATGCCACCTGTAATTATTAGAATGAGAGGGTGAATGTTTCAAAAATGTAAGTGATGAAAACTAAAGAAAAAACAAAATTGATAGAGTCTTTGTTTAAGGGCAGAGGTGAAAGATAAATTAAACATAATTCCAGACGTATTGTTTTATAGAAATATAGAAACGTGTCATAAATTTTTACCACTAGGCTGTTTGATGTAAATTTTAGTAGCATGAGTCTGCGTTTATAGCAAATATTAGATCAGTTTCAATATTTAAAATTATAATATTTCAGAATTTGTAATATTAATTTTATATAACTAATTTTGACTGAGGAGCAAAGATATCTTCCATTGTTTTTTAAAACTTTTGACATTCTGTAAATTATGGATTTTTATTTTCACTTTCTTTGCAGTAATTACCAGTGGTTTGAAAAACCATGATCTAAAGTACTTTAGTTCTTATTGTGTATTCCAGTTTTCCTGCATGCTGGCAAAGGATAAAGAAAGAAATATTATTTCAATAGTATCATGGTCTAAACTTGAAGCAAAAATTGTGACATTACCGAATTACAACTTACGAGTAATTTCAAGGAAGTTTCTTTTAAAATTATGTTATGAACATTTTAAGTAAATAATTCATTAATTTTTTTATGGAATGATGCTTTATATCACTTTGGGCAAAATGCCACTTAAAATTTACATATTGTAACTTCAAATTGATAAAAAAATTAAATCTATAGACATTTTTAAATTTTATACATGGGTTTTTGTTGTTGTTATTTTTTTTAAGACAGTTTCACTCTGTCACCTGGGCTATATAGTGCAGTGGCCATCACCATAGCTCACTGCAACCTCAAACTCCTGGGCTCAAGTGATCCTCCTGCCTCAGCCTCCTGAGTAGCTAGACTGTAGGTGTATGCAACCATGCCTGGTTAATTTTTCTATTTTTTGTAGAAAAGGGGTTTTGCTCTTGCTCAGGTTAGTTTTGAACTCCCGGCCTCAAGCAAGCCTCCTGCCTTGGCCTCTCAGAGTGCTAGGATTACAGACGTGAGCCACTGTGCCAGCCTTTTATATTTTAATAAAATATTTCCACCAATCCTCTAAAAATAATTCTCTTGTATTTTAAAAGTATGTTAGTCCAAAAATCTCGATTCTTCCACCACAGAAAGAGCTATTAACATCAGTAGAATCATAGAACAGGTTCTCTGTGAATCAAAGACAAATAATAATCTTTGATGCTTAGATAATTCCTTCCTGTGGTAACATTCTATCAGAAAACTTAATGTTTCCAACCCCCATTCCCTGACAAAAAGAAAGAAAAAGGCTAAACTTCCCTCAAGTCTTTCCATGATGCAGAAAGCATCAACAGAGGGGCACAAATTATTCTTAAGATCATGTTTTGTTTGGATAGAATTTCTCAGTTTCCTTTAGTAAATCCACACTGCTGCGTGTGTGTGTGTGTGTGAGTGAGAGAGAGAGAGAGAGAGAGAGAGTGAGTCTCTGTATTTATTTTATCTCTGTATAAATATACTTAGTATTTTGTACATATATGACAATCTATATGCATTTCTCTATGGCTTATTGTTTTTGTTTTTGTTTTTTTAAATAGACTTTATTTTTTAGAGCATTTTTAGGTGTGCTGCAATATTGAATGAAAGACATAGAGATGTCCCATTTACCCTCTGCCCGCACACATTCATAGTCTCTCCATTATCAACATCCCCCACCTGAGTGATATATTTGTTATAAATTCTGAACCTACATTGACAATCATTATCAACCAAAATCCATAGTTTACATTAGGGTTTACTTTTGGTGTGGTACATTCTGTGGGTTTGGACAAAGTATAAAGACATGTATTCACCATTATAGTATCATAGAGAGTAATTTCACTGCCTTAAAACTTCTCTGTGCTCTGCCTATCCATCATTGCCTCCCTACTCAGCCTGTGGGAACCACTGATCTTTTTACTGTCTCCATAATTTTGTCTTTTCCAGAATGTACTATAGTTGGAACCATACAGTATGTAGCCTTTATAGATTGACTTCTTTCACTTAGTAATATGCACTTAAGTTTACTCCATGTCTTTTCATGGCTTGATAGCTCATTTCCATTAATTGCTGAATAATATTTCATTGTCCAGTTATACCAGTTTATTTATTCATTCACCTACTGTAGGACATTTTGGTTGCTTCCACATTTTGGCATTTATAAGTAAAGCTACTATAAATATATATGTACAGGTTTTTGTGTGAATGTAAGTTTTCAACTCTTTGAGATGCCAAGAAGTACAGTCGCTGGATCATACAGTAAGAATTTGTTTAGTTTTGTAAGAAACCGCAAAATTATCTTCCAAAGTAGCTATACCATTTACATTCCCACAGTGAATGAGAGTTCCTGATGCTCCACAGCCTTGCCAGCATTTGATGTTGTTAGTGTTCTGGATTTTGGCCATTTTAATAGTAAGTGTGCAGTGATATATGATTTTAATTTGCATTTTCTTCATGACATATGATGTGGAACATCTTTTCATCTGCTTATTTGCCATTTGTATATCTTCTTTGGTGAAGTGTCTACAAAGGTCCCCATTTTTTAATCAGATGGCAAATACACTGTTCATCTTTCACCTCCACCTGATGAATTTCCTAGTTAGAAATGAAGGTTTATTTTCCATATGCTTCTGGGCTTGAGGTAGGTGAAAAGAGCAATAAGATATGTCTCTCTTTTTGCTTTCTACTACTCTCACTCCTGATCTAGTGGTTTTGAGGTCTAAGAAGATAGAAAGAGTAAGAAATCATGCAATAGAAGAATGGGAAAGACTGGAAAGGAGGAAAAAAAGAAAGGAGTAGGGACAAACTATGGAATTAAAGGATCAAATAATAAATAAATAGAGCCGATTTCACAGTACTTCTGGCTAACTCAAATACTCATGTAGTTAGATGTATAGAACACTTCCAAGCTGTAACCAAATTCTTATTGTTTTATTTCCTGTTGATTTAAAATAACCAAGATTAGAGTCTGTTTTTAGAAAAACAACTTACATAAATTGGTGAAACGGTTATTATCCCTTAATTACTTTTAAAAATATTAAAATAAAAATGGAAGTGATTATATTTTCCATAAAATTTAATCTTAATCAAAAAAGATATACACTTTAAAATATAGTATTATAATAGCTCTGTATAGTGGAGGTATCTTTAAAACTTTAAAAAGTTTTTAACTTCTGAAATCAAGACTGATTATCATTTAGAAAGTGCCTAAACTATCTCTGACAAAATGATTTGAAACAGATATAGCATCTGTTTTTGCAGGTGGAGTAACCTAATAAAATCTTAGGGCACACTGTGGCTTTTATTCATTATTTTTTTCTATCAATCCTTCAATAGTGTTCATATTTCACAGTATTGTTTTCTTAAGCCTCCAGGTTTGTGAGCTCATTACCAGGAAATATGTCAAGCCTTCTAGAAGCTATTTAGTAATATAATTTCAGAAGTTATAAAGTGGTTGTTACAAAGGTTCAATGAACATATAGCATTTAAATGCTAGGTAATTAAGGAATACTTAGGTTTTGAGATACATTTGCCTAAATTTCATCAAAAGTTAGACCACAGCTAGAGCTTAAACCTCAGATTCATTAAATTAATAAGTTGAGGTAAAGGTTTTTGTTTGTTTTTAACTTGGTTAAAATGGTTTTAATAAAACCATGACCATTTTTTCTTACTGACAAATGTGGGTTTGTCAAGTCAGCAAAATTGAGCTTGAAGATTAGTGCTCTGAATACAGTTCAAAGTTAAAACCTGTATAAGATGCACACGCACATTTAATTCTAATCCTGTCGTGTCTATGAACCACATAATCTCCAAAAACCTGAGTTTCAAAGAGTTAAATTCGCATACATGAAGAGCCATTCTAGTTTATAAGTATGTTTTGCACTGATTATAGATTTACAGAAAGTATAAGGAGCCTATCTATATAAGTGTTACCCATCTCAAATGACCCTTTCTAAAGTATCAGTTAATATATTTACATGGTTCAAAAATATGTTTTGATTACTGATTCTGCATTACATTCTCATGAATAATAGTAGCAGCGGCGATAATAAAAGTTGTTATTGTATTAATAGTACTATGGATTCCATTTTGTAAATGAGGAAGCTAAGTCTTTGGTACTTAGTACCAAAGCTAAGTCTTTGGTACAGTGTAATGGACAAGATTATGGAGCTCGGAGCTCTGAAGTTACACCACCTGGGTTTATATTTATGGCTCCACCACTCATTACCTGTGAGAATTTGGACAATTTATTTATCAACTCTACACATCATGATATATTTCCATCTTTATACATCATTACATATTTAAATGAACAGTATTCATCTCAAAGGGTGGTTGTGATAATTACATAAGCCAGTGTAAGCGCTTAAAATAGTACCAGGAGTGTAGAAAGTGTTCAATGAGTATTAAATATTCTTCTTCTCCACCTTATTCCTCTTATTGTTATTAGCATGATTATTACTATTTTCATCAATATTACACAGCAAGTGTAATATTGCCCAGGAGTTGACTTTAATTTTCAGGGATGCCAATGTGCACAGACTTAAATAAATACCCTGAAATGTCTCAGTAAATATTTGGATTACATGTTTGTTTAAAAATTCAGAAATATATATCTGTTCACACTCTTTAACTTTTTAAAACTATTTTTGAAAATGTGTTTTACTAAGACAAGTGCTTTAATTTAGGAGAAATTTAAGATGTCTAAAACTATAAAACATGGTATTTCCAGAACTATTTATACTGAATGTTCTTATATTTCAAATTCTACTGCTGAACTTCAATAATACATAACAATATTAAGTTTTGTTTTTGCACTATTCAGGTTCAGGGATATTGATATGAGTTACTTTAAACCATATGTAAGTGGTGCTTTTTATTAAAAATTTCTAAAACATTTTTAGAAAAAATTTGATATTGATCTTTTAAAGAATTGAGACAGGATTGTAAAGTATTTTCAGTAAAAGCAATCCCTTCATTTTAAAGTTTTTAAATTCAGAATTTTGGACAAAGCAAATATATTTTATAATATTAACAAATTTAGTACTGATCATATTTAATATTATATAATTCTCAATCTTGCATAAATTCATATATTTTAAAGAGATTTTTTAAGTAAATGTTACCCATTTATCTTCAGTAAAACTGGGTATTTATTTAAATCCATAGTATGTAGTTCCTTAATATTGATAATGTTCTAACCAATATCAATTTACAAAGCAATTGGAAAATTCTTTACAATTAAACAATAAAATGCATTCTTTATAGGTAACTTCCTTGTGATGTAGCATGCATAATGATTTTGATTATATTTCTCTATTAATACAACTTGTAAGATCTAAAAGATGCTTTCTGCAGGCACAAAATATTATTATCTATGATGGCTGTTGGTTAATAATGACAGTACTAAGGATTAGTCAGGTGCAATTTGGGATATGATTTCTTAAGCATCAATTAACAATAAAAGATGAAGATATTATATATCAATTTTATATTAAATTACAATTTTATTTCCAAAAATGGGAACAATGTCATCATTACTCTGAAAGAAATGCCTTAAAATATTTTATTCTCATGTATTTGTTAATACCTTACAGTTTACAGATATTAGAAAGATTCTGATTCATTCTTGGCAAATCCTGTTAGTGAGCCCATGTGTACAGGATATGCTGGTTATTTCACTACTGGATTGTATTCTAAAATAACATCTACATTATTAACACACTAAAAAGTTAAAGATAACTGTTCTAGCCTCCTATTTTGTAGTGGAAACTGAATTTGGAAGATATAGTTAAAATTTCAAAAAGTCAAAATACACACATACAAATACACAAATTCTCTTGATTTCTGGTATGTCAGGAGAGCACAATGTGATTAGCAGAGAATTCTAATTTACCCTAAAAAGATGTCACTGCAATTAAAAAGATCCAAATCAGCACCTTTGGTAAGTTTTTTTTTTTTCCAGCACGTTATGGGGGCACAAATGTTTCGGTTACTTTAAAAGGTAGCTTTGAATATGAGGATAGTTTCTCCTATAAGAAAATTTGTTATCTAAGAGTTATGAAATATTATAAGGAATGTAAATTTCATATAATATTAAGAAGGATGGCTATTTTATTCCAATATGATTTATATCTATAAATTGTAAAGTACATTTAAAGCTTAACTGAGTAGGAATTTAAAATGCTCTTATGTCTTAGATATATTAAACTTTAATTATAAGGAGGGGATGTTCCAGGACTGCTTTATTGTTTTTAAAATGCATATCTAATTTAATTACATTAAAATGTTCCATTTATTATAATCTTAATTATAAATTTACTCATCCATTAATAGAATATTTATTGAACAACTACTATGTGTCCAGTATGTTAAGCACTCTTTAGACATAGTCTTTGATGTCTAAGACTATATATACTTTAAGGAATCAAGATATATAGCTATGAACGGTTTTTTAAAAAGTCATTATCAGTTGGGGGGATGGTCACACTTGAAGCTCTGCCTCGAGGGAGGAGGGGCGACAAGGGCAATATATGTAACCGTAATATTTGTACCCCCATAATATGCTGAAATAAAAAAAATGACAAAAAAAATAAAAAGTCATTATCAAAGTGCCAAATAAATGGTAGCAACATCAAATATTGGGGAAGCTTAAGAAAGGAAGGATATCATCCAGCTGCAAGAGTTAGGATTTGCAGAAATTATGAGTCTTGAGTTGTGAAATATGGATGGGAATGAAGAAAGAGAATATTCAATACTGGGTAGTAACATGTTTAAACTTCCTGAGGCAAATTTTATTTCAGAGATATCAAGTAGAATTAAATACAATACTTAAAAGTTTGGGATTTTTAGATTGCATTTGAGATTTTTGAGCAAGGTATTTAATATTTTTAAAGAGTTTACAATGATACACGGGGATATGAAAAATTGGAGAGTAGGAACAACAAAACTCTGGAAGCAGGGAGCCCAGCTGTACAATAATCCAGATTTAAGGGAATGAGGGTGTGGCACTGAAAATAGAAAAGAAATGGTGATGGTAGATACTCTGACAGAAAGTTTAGCCTGGCGATGTTTCTACAAGTCCATGGGGTAAGTGAGAGTGAAATACAGGATGCTTTCGCATAAACCTGATTGACTGGGAAAAAAATCCAAGGCAAGAAAAATGAAAACTAATTTGGGGAAGGAGATATAATATCTAGAAAGTGTCCATCTTCTTCATCAGAATGCAATTTCTACCCTGAAGAAGTCTATAGTCTCAGAAGTCTATCAGCTAAACCTTGTAAACAAATCATATTTGGTGGAGGGAAGATTAGAAAGCTTTTGACAGGCAATTTCAGGCTAAACATTTTAGGATTCTCTTCCATCATAAATTTTCACAAATATTATCTGTACGGGACAGCAATAAAACCTTGTTTCAATTGGTTTGTCTATTGCCGCATATTAGTTAACCAACGGTCAATTCAATTATTTTACTTTTCTTTTTTCTTTCCTTTTTAAACTCTTCTCTCATAAATTGATATTTAACTTTATGTTCCATATTGGTCATGTGTGCTGGAACAATATAAACAGAGAACAAAAATGTTTACATCTATATGTGTTCATTTCACAGAGCAAGGTAAGAGTACGTGTAATGGAGAGCAAAAAATGCAAAAAAAAAAAAAGATGGAAATGGGGGGGAAGAGACAAACCACTGAGAATGTTGGTACACTCTTCTATTTCATCATGATTAAGACATACTTTGTTCTCATTCTTATAATTACATTTTCCAAAACATAAAATCATATGTGGTTTTAATGCCAATCCAGGATGAATCAGATTGGTAAGAAAAAAAATCTCAAATTACCTTCAATTAAAAATCAATATTTGGCACAACAATTGAGTAAACTACTATCTCTAAATTTAAAAAGAAAATAAGGAATACAGCATTTAATTATAAAACTTAAATCCTAATCTTTACTAGCCTCCCTAACATGGAGAGGATTCCAAATGTTAACACTGTTCAAAGCATGGAGTAGGACTTCTGGGCTAACTGCCAATTCCTATTAGAACTATTTTCTCCTCAATCACTAGTTCAAGCATGCATGATATCGCAATGCATAAATAGTAGCACAACAAGTAGGAAACACGAGACAATCTCCCTCTCTTGATCCTCCTGTTATGTTGAGTACTAATAGGATTTAATTTCTAGAGTACTGCATGTGGTTTTGGGACCCTGCCAACTAGAAGGAATATATGTAACTAAGAAAGGAGAGTAATAATAAATGGTGATTAAGTTAAAATCAGAACCCAAGCCTTAGTGACTCCCTTTTTAAGAGCAGGTCTGGAATATTCTCAACATCAATGACAACAGAATACTTCTCAGATAAGGGGGCTAATGGTGCTACAGCCCAGGCCTCATTACTTACTTACAACTTCTAAACAACCTATATTGATATATATAATTCCTGAGATAAACTGCAAAGAATAGGCCTAGGATGAGTTCACCTGAGCCGGGAACCAGACACTCTGGGGAATATCCTGGCGAGGACTTGATCCTAGCTTTAACAAGGTAGAGAGGCAGGACTCTAATTGCAGAGAGGCAGTAGAGAATAGAGATTAAGCCCACATTAATGTCAATTAATGACAAAAGAATTAATTCTTTAGGAAGATACTGGTTGTTCATCTGAGTGGAAAGTCTTTACCTGTACTACTTCTCTAGTAGAAGCTATTTTAATGTCACACTCTGGGCGACATTTCTTAGCTTGTCACTGTAATTCTGAATTGATCCTTACATTTCTTAAACTCTGTTTATTGTGACACAAAGGTTTATTATAGTTAGATTGGCTATTCAGAATTAGATACCATCAACATTTCTCAGGACTGGTTAGGTTATAAATATAGATTTAAATGTTCTTTGAGATTTTTAAAAATACATAAAAATATAGGTAAAGTACTTCTCTGGAATTGTTTCTAAAATAATTTTTAAAATGTACAGATAATTTATAATATGTATATGAGCGGTAAGGAAGGCAGGTAATAAGCTTATCTAAAAAAACTCCAAAATGAAATGTGATGATCATATTTTCTATCTGTATAATCACTGAGGTTACTGTTCTACCCCTCAAACTTTTTATTGAATTAAAATAATCTATATCAACATATCTTCAAAGTTGAAAAGAAAATTAGATTAGGAATAAAAAGTTGTTTCTGAAAACACATAGAGATTCATCCACAAGATGTGAAATACTTCAGTGGGTTTTGGTTTTTGTTATTAGATCAGGTTAAATTAATTTTCAACCACATTCATTATCCAAAGCTAGAGAATATTGGGAGTTAAGTGTTTCATTCACATCCTAGTATTTATTTAAAGACTGACTAATGTCTACAATGATTCTGTAATTATTACAGTCAACTTTGTAGAGCAATTTCTTACTGGTGGGCCTATGATCCTTGACATTAAAAGGAAATCTCTCTATTTTTCTTTCTTTCCACACACACACACAAACAAACACACACACATATACACACACATTTAATTTCTAGAGTACTGCATGTAGTTCTGGGACATATAGTTTCAGGATATGTATATCTAAAAGCCATCATAGAAAATAAATGTATATATGTCTATGTAAATATATAGCAAGTATATGGAAAACAGAAGGTATAGTAATTAAGAATACAGGTCAAAATGCCTGGGTTTAAATCCTTGCTTTAACCACTTAATATGTGGTATCTTCCTTCCACTTAGGAGGATTATCTAATCACCCTTTGCCTCAATTTTCTCATCTTCAAATTAGGCAATATACCTACACTTAACCTCCAGTGTCACTATGAGGATCAAATGAGACAATACATGAAAAGTATTTAGAACATTTTCTACAATAAAGTAAAAAGTCAATATATGTTGGTGAGATGACCATGATTATGAAGAAGCAGGAGAGGGAGAAGGAGGAGGAAGAAGAAAAATACTTACTCTTAGCAATGTCTCTCAATGGTCATTAAATACTTTGAGGCAGGCAATGATAAAAATTACAAAAACAAAATCTTCTTTTGGCTACCAACCTTTCCTAGCTCTCTTAAATTCAAGTTTAAGGGAGATGTGCAGCTAGGTGTTAAAGTGACCAAGATTCTCTCAAATGTGTCTCTATTATTTTCTGTTCAATTAAGTACAAGGTTTAAGAATAGGAAATTACGGGAAGGCGCAGTGGCTAACACCCATAATCCCAGCACTTTGGGAGGCTGAGGCAGGAGGATCAGAAGCACTGCCTGAGTCTAGGAGTTGGAGACCAGACCCAGCAACATAGTGAGACCACATTTCTAAAAAAAAATAGAAAAATTAGCCAGGTGTGGTGGCATGCACCGGTAGTCCCAGCTACTGGAGAGACTGAGGCAGGAGGATCACTTGAGCCCAGGAGTTTGAGGTTGTAGTGAGCAATGATAATGCCACTGTACTCTAGCCTGGGTGACAGAGTGAGACTCTGTCTCAAAAAAAAAAAAAAAAAACAAAAAAGGAAATTAATCCTATGCCAAATATTATAGAAAGAAGCATTTGTCTGGTTTCAATCTGAATATAAAGATAAGGAGTAAATAAGAGTAATATTCAGAATGATCCAGAGTATGATGGCTGAAAATAGGCACAATAACATTAGTTGGATGGTCTAATGTGAACAACTGACCTGATATTAGGCAACTCATTAGTTAACAATTAGTGAATTTCTGGGGTAAACTATATTTAGATAGTTGTGCAAAGTTTTTATTTCTGACATTCCAAGCAAAATTTACTATATATTTGTTTCTGGAAAAAACGATGATAATAATAACATAATTAAACATTTGTGTTTAAATATATGTTTATATTATTTTAAATTGATTAATTAAATTAATTTTTAAAAATAAATGTACTTTCAAAAAAGTTTCTCTTTAGATTGACACTTAAAAATAGTAAATTCCCCCCACATATATTGACATAATTTTTCTGGCTTCAGAGATGAGTTTTTTCCCTCAAATATCTGTTTGAAAAAAATCAACACTTTCTCATTTAGTTCTCAACTTTGTGCCTTGGTCATCTGGCAGGTTTAGAATAGTGTAGTTGCTAGTTAAATATCATGTTAAAAGTAACTGATCCAAGTAACCTGACCAAGTGTCATATATAGTATTTCTATTAAAGAAACTAGTCATAAACTAAAATTCTATTATATTTTAAGAAATAATAGCTACCATGTTGTACATACATAATATCCTATGTACTGTACTCACATTTTATATAATAATTTATTTAATTGAATCATAACCATAACTCTATGGGATATATATAATCCATATTTTATAAATAAGGAAACATGAGGTTTTCCCAAAGTCAACTACCTAAAAACTAACTTAAGCAAAATATTAAGTCTTTACAAAAATATATTATACTATTTCCTAAGTATTGGAAACTAGGAAGCATTAAAACAATTTCACTAATGATTGTGAAACTTAACCAAGAATATATAGTAGGGTGAAATTCTCCTATTTACTATTTCTTCACATTGCTTGGTCTACCCTTTCAATCTCATATATAATTTTTAAGAAAAATACTTTTAGAATAGTACATTCTATAGGATAATTCTTAATATAAAGCATTCTCAATTAAACAAAATAAAAAAGGCTACAATTTTCAATTTTCTAAAGTTAGTGAGGGAGGGAATGCCAAGCTATCATTTTTAGATAATAATAGAATAAGGTAAAATTAGGGCTACTTTAAAAAAATGCATCCGAGTAGGTCCCTAGTCTAGTATAACTTGGGTTCATTTTAATGCTTTTATTATTTGCAAAACTGGGATTTAAAATGTTTGTTTAACATTATGTTGGTTAAAATTAATGATAACCTCACATTCTTTGACATTCCTGC
The DNA here is from genome assembly GCA_008086735.1 of Cheirogaleus medius. NCBI lineage: Eukaryota > Metazoa > Chordata > Mammalia > Primates > Cheirogaleidae > Cheirogaleus > Cheirogaleus medius. The sequence goes on from VBSM01003176.1 coordinate 27,456,119, forward strand.
TACTGAGAGATAAGGTTTATGGTTTTGCCCCTAAAAAAATGTGTCTGCTCCATAATTGCTTGACAAAAATATTATGGAAAAGGAGACATTGTGCCAATATCTGGCCCTAAATGCTAAGGTACTATCAGCTTACAATTCTAGCTTCTTGAAATGCTTATTCTTGGAACCCAGTCACCCATGCTGAGAGGAAGCTCAAGTAGCCCCATGTAGAGGTCTATGTGAAGATGAACTGAGGTCACCAAGTGACAGCCAGCACCAATGTGCCATCCAGGTGAGTATGCCATGTTGAAAGTGAGTCTTTCGGTTATAGTGAAGTCATTTCAGCACTTAGCAGAGATGATCTATTCCTATTGAGTCTTGTCCAAATTGCAGATTTGCATGCAAAATTAATGACTGTCATTGTTTTAAGCTACCATGTATTGAGGTGGATTTTTAAATATATATATCAATAGACAATAAGAATAAACTATTAACTCCTCATTTAGACACTATAAGACCTTTATCAATAATTTGTGTTATTCTAATGCTACTAAAATTACTAACTATATTTAGAAAGATTCAAAAGCTGAAACAATGTTTGATATAAACATTTAGCTTCCCCCCAAATCTATCATAAATCTCTATTCACACAATATTTGGCTAATGTTTGAAATACTTCACACTAATTCCTGTATTTGGTAGTATTAATGAAATGGCTACTCTTTGCAAATCACTCTTGTTAGGATACAGGAGGAAAAAAAATGTTTGGTTATAACACAACATAGAAGAAAAATATAAGAAAAAAAGTCTCATGGAGGAGGTTGCATTTTAATTAAGCCTTAAATGATATGTAGGATTTGGACACGGAAACATAAAAGGAGGATCATTCCAAACAAAGGGACAAATGCAAAGGCAGAGAAACATGAAGTAAATTTATATTAGCAATTTTTAAAAGTACATAATTTTCTAGACAAGGCAAGAATGGTGTTGGATGTGAAGCAGACTAGCTTTAGGTGGAAACTTAGGCTAATACTACTTGGAAGTAGTGAAGGGTCTAAAACAGGAATCTGAAAAAATATGGCTTGTGGGCCAAATCTAGCAAGCTGTCTGTTTTTGTAAATAATGTTGCACTGGAACATAGCCAGGTCCATTTATTTAGATATTGTCTATGGCTGTTTTCAAGCTACAAAGGCAGAGTTGAGTAGTCATGACAGAGGCCTTGTTAAGTAGAAAAAAATTCTCATCTTCTTTCATAGGAGATCCTTCCTTCTCAGAATACCCTCATATATGAAATATGTACATACTTTAATAGCAAAAGATAGGTGTTAATGAAGATTTATATTATACAGAATGCCTTTTAAAATATATTTCCCTACATCAACCCATTCTACTTAGATATCATCTTTAAATATTATACTGCCAATCAGGGTTATGTAATTTTTTAATAAGTAGATTTATTTCAACCATGCCTAACTGCCATATCACATGTGACACTTAAGAATTATTATAAGTATGTCCTAAAAAAGAAAAATGGTCCTGACTACCTTATAAAACAGTATCTTTAAAAATATTAGTTATATCATGTCCATCTAAAATTTTATAATTGATTTACAGTTCATCATGTCTCAATATATAGAAAATAGAATTCCACTTACTTTTAATTTCTCTACCCATATTTCTAAAATTGTGCTTCTGGGTACAGAAATGTCTACTATCTATGACTCCTACTCTCAAAGCAAGCATTATTTTCAGCTGTGAAAACTGTATCATGTTTTCTGTGTGATTTTTCTGAGCAAATCTGTATACGCTGTTAATTTTATGCCACAAGAGTTCTTATTTAAATAAGTATTTACTGTTAGCAATGATGTCCAGAACTTACAAATCTTTACAAATAACCAATTTTACTAAAATCCTTCAATCCAATTACATTACATTTTTAAAGAAATAGAGCCTATCATTTGAAAAACAAAAAACACTACCGGAAAGTTTTCTAGAAAAGGAACAAGTCTGTATTCACAAAGAAAAATTTTAAGTTGGTGTACACTTTCCCAGGTCTGTTTTATGTAGAAAAAAAATGAAACCTTATTACTTATGATACATTTCAAATTGGTCACCATAGAATAGAAAACAGTAGAACATGGTTAAAGAGGATTTTAGGGCTTTTGTTTCCTTGTTTTTAATAAGGACAAAAACTCCCCTATAACAATTTCTAAGGATTTAGATATAAATAAACCTTTATAATACAATGTGCTACTGAAGCACAACTTTCACAAAATATAACTTAATTGTCTAAATAGAGGAAGGGGGGAATTTAGCCAAGTCACCAATATATCATGCTGTAAGTGGTGATGTGTGGGTTCACTGACAAAAAAAGAGAATATAGGAAGATCAATTTAAAAAGCATACAGACCAAGATGTGTCCAGAGCTGTTGTTGCTATTCACATTTACTTCCTTTGGCTATACCTCTACTGAATCATGTCTGAATGCAAGGGGTAATGCTAAAGAAAGAACTCAGAGGACAGAGCACTTGGATCAGGGGCATGCCAATTTAGAATTTCTAATGTGATGTGGACAACTGACCTATTAGTGACCTGAGGATAAGTCTCGCCTTTCTCAAGAAAAGCATAAGAAAAGGAGATAAGCCAGGCCAAGTCCTTTAGTTTTCAATAATGTCAACTTTTTCTATGTGATCATAATTAATTATCCATCCCACACGCATAAATTTACTTAAATTCTTTTTTAATCTCCTCATATGTTAGACCATGATCCTGAAGAAGTTTCATAATTATATTACCTGCTAAAGAATAATAAACACTTTGATTTGTTTGGCCTTAAAAGAGACCCAAGAAGCCCAAAAAGGTTGAGGAATTGTGGAGTTTGGTGAAATTCTCATTCACCTTTTCCATATGGTTCATTATAATGGCCTATGTTGAAATATACTTGCTCACATCTCCTTCCTTATAAAAGTCTTTCTAACTTCGTAATAACTATAGCTATTTTTCCTTAGATGTTCTTTGTTTTTAAAAATGTTTTATTATATTTTGTTCCTGAGGCCTACAAACTACAATGCCTCTTCAGTGTCTAGCTATAAACACTCTGTGGTTTTATAAAACAGGATACCTGATTTCCTCTAGAACCCTTCCTGATAGGGCCCAGAAGTTTTTTTAGAAGTACTTAAAGCCAGCGACTTTAAGAAAATGACTGGTATCTACTTTAAGAAAATGACTATTATCTTCCATCTTAACTAAGTTAAACAGATACAGTGTTCATTCCCCTTCCTGAATGTCAATGCCTATTTTATGCATATTTATAATTTTTATCCATAAATATTTTTCTGAAGTTATTTCTGTATGTTTGAGGTTTTTACTACTAAGAGGTGCTTCATGGCAATATATTTCTCCATATTCTATGATAAGGTACAGTTTAAGTCTTTAAAAAAGTTACTTTTCTTAAAGTACTTAGAGGACTAAGTAAAAACAAAATCTACAGTTATTTATTATTAGGAATAAGAAATGTTAAATGCTGGGGAAACACTCTGGTATATGTTGAAAAACAAACAAAAAATAACAAATTTCTCCCAAATCCTGTGACAAATCTAGTTATGGGCAACAATCTATTAAGTTGTCAAGAAGTTGTATGATACATTTTTTTTCTCATATATTTAATCACAATGAGGATATATGTTTGATCCATGTCTTTTAAATTCTCTATGCCTCAGTTTTCTCATTTAAAAATGAAGGAGATTTCACTAGAAATCTTTAAGTTCCTCTAGAACAGATGCTTCTAATTTGATCTTTTAATGGAAATTTAAGATTTCCTTTTCTCCCCAGATCTCTTCTTCTAAAAATTGTTCAAATACCATAAAAGATATTGTTGAATATTAATATTAATGGTTAAATATGTTTACTTATCTCTATACCTACTTTTAAATATTCTTAAAATCTCTTACTTTTAAGGCACCGAGGACATCTCTTTTCAAATTTCCTAGGGTAATCCCAAAGGACCACTATTTCATTTTACCTATCTTATAGTTATATTCAGAGGGCCCGTATCATAAAATCCATTCTACCTATTTGCTGGCTCTCACAGAGCCATACAAAGGAACAGAACATAACATATATGCATAGGATTTCCACTTTTTTACATTTATGCAGCCTTGAATGTTTCCAAATGAAAACTGACTTAAAACTTGATATACAAATCTGGAATTTTGACAAACTAAAATTGTTCAAAGCATATGAAAGACTTAATTAAAATTCAAAGATTGAAAATGTAAAATTATTTGTAACCTCTGAACTGCAAATTTTATGTATATATATTATATATATATGGACAAGAACACTCACATTTGCACATATCAAACTATTTGAAACATTTTGGTTGTGGAATTATGAGTTAACTATAAATAATTATAAATCAGTTTTATTATTTTAAAAATGAATATATGATCTAGTATATCTAACTTGAATTTTGATTTCTAGTGCTATATAAGTGAATGAATGGATAGACAGATGCATGCTTTAGCATGATGTGAGAGTCTTGTCCTAGTTTGACACATGGAGAAAAAACTTGGCTTTCAGGTTCATTTTGCCGGGCTGGTACCAAGCAGGACTCATTTTCTACATCTTAACTTTCAAGATTGTCATAATTCTGTCTTGAATAAGAACCCAAGTTACCTCACCAATGACTTATCTATATGACCATAAAACAATTCAAAAACAAAGCAAGGGAACAGACTGGAGCAAGCCAAGAGGTGCCACTTTGGAAAAAATATCAGAGTATGTGAGATGGATGGACAAGGAGGCTCAAACAATGACATATGGAAAAACTAGATATATGTTATGAAAGAATGCTGGTGTTGAATTATTGCATGGATTGGAAAACTACCTGAAAATTTAATTGCAAAGGTTTGTCAGCAGTCAGATCTATAGTCAGTTTATAGCAAATGTGCTGGTAAAAATTCCCTAACCAACCACCACTAAATCTTATATATTGTTACTGATCATCTGCTATTTTCTAGGATTTTCAATTGGGTTAAAAGTGTAAGCTTTAGTTTATTTAAAATCAATAAAAATAAATCAAAGCCTGAGTGTAGCTATAATCGGTTTACAATGAGAAGAAAAACTCTGTGAGAGTCAGTATATTTGTTATGCTATACATATAGAGAATCTATATGGTTCTAATATTAAGCCACAGAAAAGTTTTCTTTTTTTGATTCATTTGTTGATGTGTGTAGCCTTTCAATGAACATTTATATTAGCCACACGTGCCAGTGTGATTACCTGGAGTAAGACAGTTGTCACAAATAGTGCAGAATGAATACTTCATAAGTAATGCTGAGAAGTCCTGTCATACTACTTAGATTTCATTTAAATTAATTTAGTAAATAAGACATTGGACTTAGTTGTTCTTTTTGCTCTGATATCATGGAATTCACCACATGTACAGAATGCACTGAATGGCACTACTATTACATGTCACATATGCCAGTACTCTCTCTAAATCGGAAAAATGAAGTTTACGTCTACCTTATGTTTTCAAGAATGCATAAGAGAGAAAGTTTAAGGAAAGGTGGTGAAAATGTGAAGGATCTATGGCTCTTCCTGCAGAACTCTGTAGGTCTACAATGCTTGCGGATAGGGTTGTGGATGTGGCTTCAGGAAAAAGATAACAAATGGCCAGATTTGTTTTTACTTTCAGTGTTTGGGGAAAATGCTATTAGGTGTGGTTTACTCATGCATAATTACTCAGAAAGATTTAAAGTTGAAGTATACTAGTTGGCTCTGGGGAGACATTTTTGACTTAGACCTACAATTCTGGCTGAGATAATGCAGAACTGTGAGGAGAAAGACTCAGCAGCATCTATCACATTAATCTCAGATGCTCTTGTGGTGGTGGTGGTTCTTGTGGTTTGGAGTCATTTCAATATATGCAAGGGAGGGCTTCCTTTTTGGCAAATGATTTGGTGTGGGAAGGAGATAAAACTGCATTCATTTGGGACACAGATAAGATGCAATTCTTTCTAAGAAGATTTTCAAGGTTGTGGGTCTATATTCTAGATGAATCTAAGTTTAACCAAACTCAAAACTAGATTTTTGAGTCTACCATAGTCATACTAGTTTCACATAATATGTCACAACGAGATAACCATTTGATAAGTAGACCTCTGACTCCTTCCTACTGTGGCCTCTATAGCTTGGGCCAGGGCCACTTCCTCCAAGGAAGACGTTTGTGTCCGCTTCCTTACTTCTACTCTGCCACCATGGTTTGGGGATAAGTCTTTCCTATGTGCTTATATCATGTAATGGGGGTATATTTAGACTACCGAACCTAAAGACAGGAATTGGATATTTATTTTTGCCAACCAGTGTCCAGTCACAGCCTAAGTGTTAAGTCTCTTCAGATTCTACATTGGTTAGACCTAGGTTTAAATCTTTGTTTTGACATATAGTAATCATAAATAAAACTTAGAGAGCTTAGGTTAAGGTCTTAATCCAAGCTTAGGTTCCTCACCAATAAAATGTGGTTGATATAAAGACAAAGTGTGATAATACATATGAAGCACTTAGCATGATATGCAGAGTGTAATGGGAATTTTCTTTATTGATCTCTCTATTTTATTCTATTGTGCTAGTACCAAGAGATGAAAAATCCCTGTGACATTTTTTCCTACACACACACACACACATACACGTTTCACTGGTAACTTAGAAACATTTCAAAATTAAGGAGAGAATATTAGAGCATAGCAAATTAGAAAAAGGAAAACCTTATCGAAATTAAATTTGAAAAGAAGTAAAATTTTAAAGTCCAAGTATAAATCTTTGAATGGAGTAGTGGTACTATTTTAAACTCCCCCTTTAAAGAGTTTGTAAAACAAGCCAGTAAAGATTCACTGTTTTTATAAATTTAGCTGATATTAAATACTTCATATGAAGTTATTTACTACCTTATTGGATACGCTAACAACTTTCTGGCCAGGTTCTTTTTTGTTTTTATCAGTTCAGAGGCTTCATCTATCTTTACACTCTAAGTATGTAGTATAAATAAATAAAGACTAAAGGTGTTAGTAAGCCTAGCTACTCATTCAGCAACACTTTCAGCAAATCATATCCCAAACACCAGGGTAGTCACTGGATAATGCACAAATGAACAAACCTGTTCACTATGCTAGAGCAGCGTGTGAGCTTAGGAGTACAATAAGCTAGTCTTCAAATGGAATAAAGTAAGTCCTAAAGAAAGGGACAAACCTTTTTAGAACCACAATAGAAGTGGTAACAAATTCTAATGGGAAATTAAAAGGGGCAATCAAGACATTTTTCATGAAGAGGATAACATTGACCAGGATCTTGACGTATATATGACTGAGAATTCTGATACATAAAAAACACAAAGTAACAGAGTGTATTCCAGACTTAAAAAATAGAGGAGCAAAGACCCAGAGACATGGTATATGTCGTTTCATTAGTTGATGTCAAATGTGATGTTGTGGTGGGAAATGATCCCTGAAAGGTAGTCTGGGGACAGATCAATTGGGAATTGATTGAAGAAGAGACAGAAATGCACTATTCTCTAAGCAAAATCTCTCATCATATGAAGATAGCCGATCTTTTTCATGCTAAATGGTGATCAAAATTTTAAATTATTTATTAATTTTTATTAGCCAAGGTGCCATATTAGACACTCTACTTGAAATTGAGAGAAATATATTGTCGAATGAGAAATTAACCCTGTCTTTAATATCTTTAAAATGTATTGAAGAATACAGACGAGGCAGAAGAGAAATACCATAACACGTACAAACACAGTAATGCAGAAGAGTGAGTGGTCAATATAGGCAGGTGAACATAGGGACAAAGCAAAGCTTCAAGTAATTAAAAAATACTTAATATCACCCTTGAAAAAGACTGAATTTTGGTAATTAAAAAAACGAAACAGACGGACATACCAGGGTGAAAGAGGAGCATGCAAAAGGCAATGGAATAGGAGCTTCAGGAGTATTTTAAGAAACATAAAAATATAGGGGAAATATTGACCCTCCCTCCTCCTCCCCCCAGGGAAAGACAAAAATGGGGAGGAGGATGGTAAGGAGGATGAATTGGAAGTCTAATTAGATTTGTCTGTTGGGGAAAGATGATAAGATGAATTATGTATCATTAAAAAATATTCTATAGGCCATATAAAGCCATAGAAAGAGAAAAAAGTGCCATAACTGGACTGATTCATTATCAAGAAGTCTCTGGCAGTATTCTGAAAAACAAACAGATTTATTTATTCATTCATTTGCCCATCCAATAAATAGAGACTTAATATCTACTATATGCCAAGGACGAAGTCACATGTTGGGAATACAATGAACAACCAAAATAGTCTCTGATCTCATAAATCTTATAGGATGCTGAAAAGACAGATGTTAATAAAATAACCACATAAATAATGTATAATCAGAAACAGTGATAAGTGACATTAATCCTTACAAGAGGACTTCATTTGGTTTAGAAAGCTAAGGAAAGTTCTGAAAAGAGGGGTGCATTAGTTATAATCTGAAAGATGGATAGGAACTAGTCTGGTATGTGTTTGTGTGTATTTGGGAAGTGAGGTACAGGGGAAAAACATTCTAAGGAGAAAAAAGATCTTGAACAAAGATCCTATGGTACAAATAAGACACTATTAGGTAAGTTGGAGCTGAGAGAGTGATGGGGAGAGCATTCTGAAATTAAGTTAGAGTCAGAGCCATGCAGAGAGCCAAAAGACAATTTTGTTTTTGTTGGTTGTTTCTAACATGAAAAAGTCACTGAAGCTTTATTTCATTTGTAAAGCAGTTCACCATGTGGTCCCTATATTCAACATTGTATAGCAATTCTTTATATTTTGATTATAAAATCCTACAAGTTAAAGATTATCTACAGTAAATTCATACTCCCTAATGAAGAACAAGGTGGAAATATCAAAAATGCGATGTGATAAGGATAGCAAAAACTCTAAATACCTGCTTTCAAAACAGAAAAAGTTGAAGTAGCTTAATATTTTGTTGCCTTAAAGCATCAAAGATACCTAACGGTCATAATACTTTTCACATCACAATTACTTTCATTTCAAGCTATTTTAATACCTTTTATATTGTATAACATTAATAGAGATCTAAATCTTTCCTTTTCACATATTATGGCAAATCAAAAAAAAAGTTATAGTTATTCCAGTTATATACTTTTTATACTATTACCTCCTAATGCAGAAAACATCTACTTCCTTATTAATCACCATTTCATCAACATGTCAATTTGCAAAATTAAGTTGAGAGTAATGTCTTATGATAAAGATAGAAGTCAAACATTTCAGTCATGTTGGACAGTCCAGCCTACAATTCTAGGCATCTCAAATATCAACTTTTTCCTTTAGTTTCTATATATCTTTCTAAAAACTTACCACTATGAGAAGGTCGCCAGCAGTCAGCTTTGAGGCCACCACAGATTCAAGAATGAGGATGAGCTGCTCAGAAAGTAGAGAAAGCACTGAATCAAAAAAGAAATTTTCTCCTTTCTTGTTTTTCAGCTGGTAAGCTTTACTCTTTTAATCTAATCTATTTGGGTGCAACACTCTATATGACATAGTATATCCTGTCATTGAGACCTTTTTTACTTTAGAAAACTTGACTGATACCCTCCCCACCACATATATGTCTTCAATTTATAAAAGCAACAATAGAAGAGCAAAGATGAAGGGACAGCTCTGATTCTTTCAGGGCATTTGAATCTGTAGTTAGGCAACCCCACAGATAGAGTGGTATAGGACAGGAGCAGGTCACAGGGCATGGCAGTGCCAAAGAGAGGAGCTGCAAACAGAAGCATTGTAGGTGCAAAAAGAGAGGCTAACGGAATAACAACTTTACTAAGAGTTCTTATGTGCTAAATTCAAAAGTAGAAAGAACAATCTTCAAGGAATTTAGTCTTCATTAACTACATTCTTTCGTTAAATAAATGAAATACTTATTGAACATTTATTACATATCAGATTGTGTTAATTGATAACTGGAAGTTGAATAATACTGTGTTTTCAAAAAGCTCACAATAGTTTTCAGGGGACAGATACATAAAAAGGTAATTTTGATACAATATAACATGCATTCATAGTATTTTTATGGAAGCAAAGAGGAATGATACCTAACTTAGTTGGGAAGAATTGCTTGATATTTAACTACAAGAAGGAGTTATTCTAGATAGAGGATGGCATGAACAAAACAAGGCACTATGGCCTGAAACAGTATGTTGTGTGGGGAACTACAAGCAGGATTGCTAGAGATTAAGCTATAAGCCAGAGAGTATGAAAACATTAGGCTGGGTAAGTAACTTGTCACTAAATCATTGTAACTTGTCACTAATCATTATAGGATATCACCGTAAACAGCTTGGATTTTATCCTGAAGGCAACAGTAAGCAAAGATTTTCTTAAGCAAGAGAGTAACATGGCAACAATTGCAATATATATATATATATATATATACCAAAATTAGATTCTGAATTGGATGGACATGGGAAATCAATAGAGAATCTGAGCAATCAAAAACATCTTCTAGGCTTCTATATAGAACTTAGAGGATTTTAGAGAAGAAACATTTTGGGAGAATTATAAAATGTTAAGTTTTATAGGTGATCCATTTAAAGTAACTATGACCATTAAGGGAAGATTCTAATAAACAGCTGTAACTAAATAAGCATGAAACTTTTGGTAGAGATGATATCTTGGAAATAGTAAAGTTTGAGTCGTTAACACATGTATACATGGTAGCTGAAACTATGAAGGTAGATGAAATCATCCGTGTTTATGCCCTACATCACAGAATACCAATAGGCTGAGGACAATGCCTTTAGGGAGAATTAAAATTTAATGAATGGGCAGAAAAAGAGGAGACAGAAAACAAACAGAGGTATGTGAACCATACCAGGAGATGGAAATGTTCTGAAAGTCAAAAATGGAGAGATCCAAGAAGGGCCTTCTGAAACAGACCCATCCAAAAGTTAATGCTTTCTGATACCTTACCAGTAATGCTTTTTAAAAATGACAATGTTAATAAGAAGAAAATATCTATTATTCACAAATTCTTTCTCTTTCTCCTAATTTTCTATTTCTGTTTTCTTATTCCCATTCTCCTCATACCCTAATGTGTGCTAATTATTGAGGAGTATGGAATATGATTGCCAATTAGTAACAACAGAGCATGTAAACAAGGAAGATGTTGAGAAGTAGGATGGAATGAATGTGAGCTTTAACTCTTCTCAGTGAGACAGTTCCAAATTACTATGTGGGAAGTAAACCACATTTGGACTTGTTCCCCTTATTCAGGTTTGATTATGTAGTTAGTGGCTTATCCTCACTCTTCACTTTTCTTTCCTTCTGTTACTCCCTCTTAAACAATTTTGGGGTTTGTTGGCACTTCTTTTAGGGGCAAGTGGGGAATAGAAAATAAATTCAATTCAAGCAATATACTTATGTAAATGGTGCTTATATTTTTATATGAAAACTCAAAGCCAGATATTCAAAATGAGTATCACATTTGTTTTGACTGCCGACCCAAAGCAGACCACCACCACTCCTCCTTCTAGTAGTAGCCAAGCATAACAAGAAATATAAGCAACCAAAAAACCACACATAAAACAAATCCTAAGGAATGTATGCAGAAGCTAAATAAACAGTGGAGGTCACCAAACACATGCACTGTCAGGAAAGGGGGAATTATATCTATGGAAAAAGAGAAACCACCTGCCAATTTCAAATAATTCCACTCCAGGAACTGACTGTGGCGAGCCTACTTGCTGATCCTAGACAGTCACCACTCAGAATTTCTATGCTTTGAACATTAGCAATAACAATCTCAAATTTCATGCAGTGCAGAGCTTAGCACACAGGTGTTATAATCACAATTTCAATTTTGAAAAGTGTCCTCACCCTATTTAGAAAATAGTGAGCTGTTTGGGATATTTGGAATTTGGGAAAGGCAGAAAGAAAACCTTAAGCTTGATTTTTTGTGCCATTGATGTCAATTACCTCTATTCCTTTTGTTAAATTACTTCTGAAATTGATAATAACTCATTATTTGGCAACTATCCCTACAATATGGAAAGAAATAAGAATTTTTCTGGAGTTTTTAAGAAGTGACAATATAACTGTTCTATCTTTAAGATTTTTCAGCGATACATGAGAGTTTAAAAAGCCAAGGCAGAGCTCAGGACTGGGGAAAGCACTAAATCCATCTACTATATCAGAATGTAATCAGAAAAGTTCTAGAGTATTATGGAATAAGTTTAGCAAAAGACCAAAGTTTAAAGATTTAAAGAACCTTTAACGAGGGTACAGTCAAGGTCTGAAGAACCAAGCTGAGGTGGCATGAGGTCTTGACAAGTAAGTAGGCATAACAACAGCATATCTGGGAGGGTGTTGATCCTCAGATATCTGAGTAAAGAATTCGGTTCTTAGAATGCTTCTGGGCCATAGTTGTCTTAAAGCTACTCACCTGACTGAAATCCTGGAGTGAAGTCTCTGGGGTGGAGACTTCAGTCATGAGAAAAAGAGGCAAGCAACTCCTCGGCAGACAAACTTCAAGGATAACTTGGGTGATGGGTCTGTAGCAAAATTCCAGTTATATAAATGGGGCATAGGTGAGGAATTGAGGTTTGAGAATCAGTCACTTTATCAGAATGGAACTCAAGAGGAAAGAAAGCTGAGATCTAGGAACAATAATGGGAGCCTCAATGGTTTACACTAGAAATTTAAGTCCCAGCCCAAGTGAGGGTTTCAATAGTATGATTTGGGTATAGTAAAGGAGTCCAAAGCTAATGCTTCCTGGGTTAGCCTGTAAGAAAGGGTTCAACAGATGGGAGAGATGGGAATGACTACTGGAAAAGTCTGAGTACTTTCTTCTTTCAGCACTGCCCCCAGGTAAGATGCCACCAAAGAGTCAGCCATGAAGAACAAGGGAAGACAGAAGGGTAAAATAAAATTGTAACTTGGTCTGGTGACTTAATTGATAACCTGAAAACATGGCTAAAGACATGGCTAAAGACACTCACTTCCCAAAATGTACTACTCATCTTCAAGGCTTTGCTACAGAAAAGAGAAATCTAAGGTTCTAAAGACCCATATGGTTGGATAGCCTGGCTATCTTTGTGCCATCTGAAAATGTTCCTCAACCATCCTCATTACTTGGATATTCAAGGTTTGCTAGAATCCCAAAAGTAACAAAGAACTCACTCCTACTCACTATTTGGAATGTTCTGTTAAAACATTCTTCTTTAAACTGAGATAGAGTCTATCTCTTTGAAGCTTAGATCTTATTAGTCCTTACTTTATATTCTACAATCAAATAAAATCATCTCTAATCACTCTAATAGGTTTCTCTGAATCCTGGTTATTGTCTTATGAATGCCTCCCAATTTGTCTAATCCCTCTTATAATTTGTTAGGCAAGAAACTCCAATCTAATGAGTAAAAAGGAGAATAAGAGTAGTGGCTCTACTCTCCTTGATAAAATAGTTGTAAAAATAAAGCTTTTTTTAAAAAAAGAAATTAGGTTGTTCTGTTAGCCATGTGATATTGATAAATAAATCAATTATAACCTCCATATCTTTTAAGACAGTATCCATATATGGTGGAATAGCTGGGAAAGGGCTCTATTTTTAAAAATAACAAGTGTTAATCTTAGAAATTTTGGGAATATGGAAAAGAATCAAGAAAATTTAAATCACGTATTATTCTAGCAGGTGTGGGTATGAAAGATTACTGAAAATTGTGGCAGGAGGGTTAATACTCATAATAAGTAGAGTAGAAGAAAACAGGTTTTAAAACAATGCAGAACTTGGGATGGGAGAGGGGCTGATTAAAAAGGGGCAAAGGAAATTGTGGTGAGTGATAGAACTGCTTCATAGATTGACTATGGTGGTGATTACAAGACTGTATGCATTTGTCAAAACTCACAGACCTACACAGTAAAAAGGGTAAAGCTTATGTATATTAATAACATTTCAATAAAAAGAAGTCTGTAATAAAATATACAATTATGATCTCAATTTTGTAGGAAAAAAGTTCTAACCAAATATTTTAACAGTGGTTATTTCCAGGGAGTATGCTTATGGCTTTGTTGAAAAACTTTATAGTTAGAAGTGGATATTTAAGTTGAAGGTTGTATAAAATCAAGACTAATGGCCATAATAAGATCATGTGCATGCAGAAATTATGAGCAGAAAATTACTGGAAATTCAAAGGAAATCTATTCAATTGAGAAGTGAAAACAATATAAATAAAGAGAGAAACAGAGATGTATAATATATATGTTTGTAAGTGTAAAGGGAGAAGCTTCCATTCCTATTGTACCCATGAATATTTTTATCCTTCTTGAACTGGATTTTTTTGGGGGGATGAGGTGGCATTTTTTATTTATTTATGTTTCTTTTTTTTTTTTTTTTGTTATTGCAGGGGTACAAACCTTTCGGTTACAAAAATTGCTTTTGTACTGTTTGTCCATCCCCCAGATAGTGTGCATTGTACTCATTGGGTTTGAAATTTACCCATCCCTCCCCCATCCCACCTGCTTGATTTCCAATGAATGTTATTTCCATATGTGCACATAGCTGTCGATCGATTAGTTCCAATTTAATAGTGAATAAACATGTGGTATTTGTTTTTCCATTCTTGAGATACTTCACTTAGAAGAATGGTTAATACAAGAGGTATTAGTTCACCATTTTTATGGCTGAGTAGTATTCCATGGTACACATATATCACATTTTATTAATCCACTCATGTACTGTTGTGCACTTGGGGTGTTTCCACATCTTTGCAATTGTGAATTGTGCTGCTATAAATGTTCAAATGCAGGTGTCTTTTTAATAGAATGTTATTGTTATTTTTTTTCCTTTGGGTAAATACCCATTAGTGGGATTACTGGATCAAATGGTAGTTCTACCTTTAGTTCTCTGAGGTATCTCCATACTACTATCCATAGAGGTTATACTAGTTTGCAGTCCCACCAGCAGTGTATGAGTATTCCTATCTCTCCGCATCCACAACATTTGTTGTTTTGGGACTTTTTGACTCAGCTCTTATGCAAAGGAGGTTGCTCATTACTAATCTAAGGCACTTATAAAAATGGTGGGAAAACAAAAAGAGAAAATGGAGCTAAAGACAGAGCTTTTTATCACACATATAGAGCCCACTTCAGCTAATCAGTACTCTTTGGGATTGGTTCTTCAACTAATTATGGTCTACCCAACCAACATTTTAATCTACTCCCTATTTCTTTATTTTATTTGGGTTATCATGGGAAATTTTACCAAATACTTTAGATATAAAGCATCTACCACATTTTTCTTTTTCCCTGTCAAGAAAGACAGTGTGGTCAGTTGTCAAAAGTATTTCTCTGTGAATTCATGGTTGCCTGTAGTGACATTGCTTCCCTTTTTTAAAGCTCATATATCATCTTTTAGTTATTTGTTCTAGTTAAAATTTTATAGTTTTGACAGCTCATCTACCTTGTTCTATCTCTTTTTCTTTCTCTCCTCCTCCTCTCCCTCTTTCTGTTTAAATGGGGGTCTCAGTACCCACCCTTTGTGCAACTCTTTGGGGCAAAAAGTTCCACTCTCCACATTTACTAAAAAATTCCAGACAGCAGTTCACAAACTCATTTACAAATGTTATCAATTTCCAAAGGGATAAAATTTGTTCATGCTAGATTTGGAAACAAGAGCTGTTTTTTAACAATCTTTTCCTTAATGTGGCTTCTGGTTCCTTTTTGATGGGTTTTATAACATTTTTCAATCAAAAGATTATTCTTCCTGATTAAAAACATATAGTTAAAGTAGAAGCTAGATACATTATTTCTTTATTTCTTAGTCATTTATTAGGTCTCAAGCAGCATGTCTATCACTTCCTTGTTCTTTCTACTTACTCTGAATACGAGGACATTTGTATTGAAAAAACATCTGCACCCTCGCCAGAAGTAGATGCAGTGCTATACTTATTTACAGCCTGCAAAATTATGACCCAAACAACCTTCTTTTCTTTAAAAATTAAAAGAAAAAAAGGAAATAACATTTTTAGCATGCATATTGTCTTTTTTTTAACTGGACTTCAAATTCATGGGAGGTGAGGTGGCTAATGAGCCATAACAGAGATTATGGGAGGGGGCTAACCCCTCCCATCACCAAGTTAATCTGGTCACCAACAACACTAACTGTAGTAAATATGTTTTACCTTTCCATTTCAAATTTACTCAAAAAATGTAAATTATGTAAAATTTTCTATAAAATGAGTACAAATAAAATGACTAAGGTCATATATTTTGATTTTTAGTGTTACATCAATGATAATCAAATACATTTTTAAAATGATCTTGATCTGTACTGTCCAATATGGTAGCCACTAGCCATGGGTAATGTTAATTTAAATGTCTTAAAATTAAACATGTGGCTAGTGGCCACTGTGTTGAACAGGAAAAAGTACAGATACATTTACATTGTTACAGAAAGTTCTTTTGGAAAGCACTGCTCTAGACATTCAAAATGGGATGGCTAATTGATGTTCTTCAAATACAGTTTTCTCTTTTGAAATTTCTACACATGCCAGTTGCTGATTTAGGAGGTGATTATATTAATAACAAGACATATATTGCATCTTGAATTAACTATTTGCAAGTTATAATTAAATGTATTGATTCATTCTTGTATCAATTGATAAAAAAGACAACTAATAAATGTAAACAGATTATAATGCTTCAGATCATAGGATTTAGTTATGATAGTTAATCTAAATTCCCAAGGCATTTTACTGCAAAGCCCTCTCTATTAGCATATCAGGCAGCACATTTTAGTAGTATTTGGCAACCAGTTACTATTATAGAGAAAGCTATGGTAATCAACTCAGAATGCATATGTCTGATTTCAACTCAGAAGGAAAATATCAGCTCAAGAACTATGATGTAGAAAGATATTATGCTGAAAATGGGTGCCCCAGAACTAATTCTTATTTCTGTCTTCTGGTGTTTGTTCTCTTAGACAACTCTGACATGGACAAATAGAAACCATAGGTAACCTCTGAATAGCTGGCACTTTTTTTTTTTTTGAGCCAGGAAGTATTTTTAATATATCTGGGTGAGGTGGGGGAAGGGAATACCTCTAACCCTTCTTAGAGAGAGGCAAAGAAATACAATGTAACCAAAATGTAAAAAAAAAAAAGGCAACAACAAACTTTTATCGGGTGGTGGGCAGGTGGGGGAGAGGGGAAGAGTGTATACTTACATAATGGGTGTGATGCACTAACAGGGGGTTAGACACGCTTGAATCTCTAGCACAGTGGGGGGGAGGGGAAGGGTTGGCAGGGGCAATATATGTAACCCTAACAATATCTATACCCCCATAATATAAAGAAATAAAAGAATAAAAAAGAATGTAAAAGAAACTAGCAAAAGTAATGTTAATGAAATGGATGGGGCAAGTTAAAAGACTCTAAAACAGAGATTGAGGGAAGACATGGTAGTATCTAGCCTAGTGACTTGAAGGTAAATAAAGTGCTGAATAATTTAAAGGGAAGAAAAAGGAGGGGATGGAGAAAAAAGGAAGAGAGAGAGAGAGCAAGAGTGAGACAGGAGAAATGGAAAATGGCAAAGTCACAGGATAATGCCATATAAGAGTTTTAAAGTTCAGAAAGAAATCTAGTTAGATGTACAAAACAAAAAGCAACTCATAAGAAATAATACAAATCAGAGTAAAGCAAATTGCCTAAACTTTGAATTTTATTCATAATATAAACACATAGAAATAGTAGTCTTGATTCTTAGACAAAAATCAAAAATATAAATAAAAGTACAGAAATGAAGAGAAGATTTCACCTCAGAAAGTTAACACAAGTAGGACATGATCATGGCCAAATGTAATAATAATTAAACCAGAAATCATGGCTAGAAGTGGTTAAGTAATGATCTATACATTAAAAAAAAAAAAAAAAAGAAAAAGGCATACTGGTTTATAAAATCCACCAGAGCAAACTCCTATTGTTATCAGACAACCAAAAGGAAACTGTTACCAGAAGCCAAATATAAACATATGATGGAAACATATGATAGAAACCAAAGTTTAAAGACAGACATTCAAAGCAGATAAAAGACAAATCTATCTTCTTTGTAAGGTAAATTCAGGCTGATGAAATCATCAAAAACATCATTTCTGAAACTCAAAGATAGGTATGACTATACTTCAGCATTTACAGAGAACTGATGCAATAGCACAAAGGCCATTAGACTTTTAATAAAAATAAAGTGCTAGAGGAAAATTTTTCATTTTCTAGCCTTTTTTTTCCTTCCTGCATCCAACACAACTTAAGTCAGAAGACACCTTCTCATCAAAAGCTGCAGTTTATCAAGAAAATCTCAAGGAAGGAGGGGTGGTGAAGGTTCAGGTAGAATATATCAAAATCTCCAGGGTAAAAAGTAATTCCCAAATTCCCCTTGTCAGGCTCCTCCCACCAAGATTCTATAGTTATAATAAAGCCATTTTCTTATCTCTCTGACACAGTTTTTTACTCACACTTACGTATTCATACTAATCATTTGTTTTCATTTATGAACGAAAAAAGGAAGAACAAGAAAGAAATAATGCTTAACAATTAATGTACGTAACATGTTTTTGATAGCATACAAAATTTATATAGTCAAATTTCTCACTTAAACCAATATGAGGAAATGAGGAAATTGAAGCCAAGAAAGATTACATAACTTTAGTATATGAAAAGCAAAAAGCAAAGACCAGCGACATGAATCCCTGTCAACATTCTTACCTCTTTACTACAATATCCCAATCGGGTACCTCAGTTTCACTAAAGCATCGGATAACACGTCTTTATTTACTTTAAAACATAGAAACTCAGGAATTATAATTCAGTTAAGCTTACTACTGGGTGATTGATACTTTAAATTGCTTTATAAGCTCCAGAAAACAGCAAGCCTTAAAGTAATGGCTTATGAAACTTTACAATAAATAAATCTGACTAAACAAACCTAACTTACTTAAGTAACCTCATGGGTTCCTTGAGAGCCATGACTTCCTTATTCTTATTTAAATACGAAGGGCCTGACATAATAGCTGGCACATTGCAGGAGCTTGATAAATATTTGTTGAATCAATCAATAAATGTGATTTTCACTGTAAAACTGTTAAAATCAGGTAAAAGACAAAACACTAGCTACAAAATCATTCTGATGACAAATATAGCAGCTTAAAATTTTAGAATTGGGGGCTTCTAACCGGTAGTTTTTTGTTTTTTTAATAACTAATTTGGACAATTGAGTGAAGATTTGAAAACTATTCACAAATCCAGAATAGTTTAAAATATTGGAAATAATATTAGTAAAGTAAAACTGAAAGGAAAACCATTAGACCACATATGAAAATATCGGTCTGCTTTTGACTCTCCAGTGATCTGCCGATTTAGCCTTCCTTTCAGTTTTATTTGTAATATAAAAAAAGGAGTACCTGCGGTACTGTCCTCAAGGGTTTTTATTCTAATGCGGAAAGGAGGAGGTGCCACCGAGCAGCTAAAGATGGCTTCCAGTAGCTCCGCCCCTCCTCGCATGCGCATGCCTATTCCCCCGCCTTTCCAGCTGTGCTACCCTTGTGACTTGCCTGAGCCAATAGAAAGTGGTGGAAGTTCCACTTTGCCAGTTCTGGGCCTAGCCTTTAAGAGGATTGGCTGCTTTTGCCTTTTCCGGGTAGCCAGATGTTGTGCTGAACAGAACCTCTGACTGAATGCTGAATGGTGAGAGAGGACAGTGGAAGAGAGATGTCACTGAGGAGCCCTGAGAATTCAGCTATGTGATTGAAGCGTTTTTGGAAGTTCGAGCCCTGCCGCACCACCACCAGAGGAAGCCAGCCAGCCACGTGAGCCATCCCAGCCTTTAACAGGTGGAGCAGAGAAGCCAACTAACCAACATCTCCCCCTGCAGATAGAACCCAGAGAAACAAATTATTGTTGCTTCAAGCCACTGAGTTTAGCATGATTATGTAAGAAACAATAGATAACTCCAATAGATAATGTATTTGAACCTTTGAAAGACTCAATGTGGAAAAATACTGGAATATTTCTAAAAATGCAAATAAATGCAAAAGTCAAGATAAAGGATCATAGTTAAGCAATTATAACCAATTGGAAGTGTTTTGAAATATGATTTAAAAATAACTACAATAATTGATTTTTAAAATAGTTTACATTTACATTGAAAATTAGACAAGGATGGTTTACAGACATTTTTTCCCCCCTTTCTGCCTGGAAATTCATGTCAGATGGTGTTTATAAGAGTAACATACTCCCTTAGGCATACCCAAGATTATGCAAATTTTTAACAATGGTAGTTAAAGAAAGTATATCAAAGTAGAAGTAATAAGGTTATCTATATCAATTCTAATTTTTATATATAAAATCATAGTTATTTAATTACTGCATCGTTAGCAACACAGTCTCTTTCTTAGTATCAAACTACTTAAGCCACATGTCACAGATGAGCAAGGCCCATGTAATGCTCAGACATTTTAACTTAGATTGTTTTGCCATTTAGCTGAAGTTGGAAAGATGACCTTGAGTTTTGTTCTGGATTTATTTTCCTTTGATTTAAATACCTTTTATTACTGTCATTATTACTTTACTTATTTTTAAAAGCTTCTTAATTTCTGTTCCTCAATACACTGGAAGGGAGAACAGAATTCACTTGCCTTATAAAATTGTCATCTTCCTAATAATATAAAATGAGAAGATATTTTTAATATGATAATTTGGTATAATGCTATATAAAACAAGGCTAAGAGGTAAGCTTTTAAAAATACATAAATTATTTAGGAATATGAGTAGCAATTTTTTTCAAAATATGACTTTTCTATGTAAATGAACTTCCTTTTATAAGAAAGCTGATGAGAGAGAGACTGCGAAGAAACATGATATTCATGAAAGAAGCTTATGATTTTGTTTTAATCAAGGTGATAAAAAGTATGGAACTTAACATTTAAAGGAATATTATGGTTAAATTTTGGAGAAATAAATATTCTTTTTTTAAAAAAATGGTGTTAATACACATCTGTCCTTTTTTTGTATATACTTACGATGTACAACATGGTTTTGATATACTTACATATAGGGAAATAATTTCTATAGTTAAGCAAATTAACATATTCATCCTTTCCTATAGTGACTCTTTTGTGTGTGCATGTGGTAAGAAAACCAAAAATCTACTATTAGCAAATTTCTAGTTTTCAACATTATAACTATAGTATAACTATAGTTCTCATATTGTATCCTAAATCTCCAGACTTATTCATCCTACATGTCTGCAACTTTGTATCCTTCGTCCAATATCTCCCACCCCCCTGCCCCATTTGAGCTTTTTATTTTAGATTTCACATGTGAGATCGTGTGATATTTTTCTTTCTCTGTCGGGTGTATTGCACTTAGCATAATGTCCTCTCAGTTGATCCATGCTGTTGCAAATAGCAGAATTTCCTTCTCTTTTAAGGTTGAATTATATTCCATTGTATATATACACACCAAAATTTCTTTATCCATTCATTGTTGTCATACACTTAGGTTGTTTTCATCTCTTGGCTATTATGAATAATGCCACAGTGACCATGAGAGTATAGATATAATTTATGCTCTTAAAAATATTTAATGCTAGTGGCTGGGTGCAGTGGCTCATGCCTGTAATTCCACTATTTTGGGAGGCCAAGGCGGGAGGCTTGTTTGAGGTCAGGAGTTAGAGCTGAGCCTCAGCAACATGGTGAGACCCTGTCTCTACAAAAATTTTTTAAAAAATTAGTTCGGTATGATGATGTGTGCCTGTAGTCCCAGCTACTCAGGAGGCTGAGGCAGGAGGATTGCTTGAGCCCAGGAGTTTGAGGTTGCAGTGAGCTATGATGATGCCATTGCACTCTATCTCTGGCAACAGAGCCGAGACCCTGTCTCAAATACTATATATTTAATGCTACACGTTAATTTCCTTAAAATCAATCACAATGATATGAAAGACCATACCTTATCAAAATTCTTATAGACTCTCCAATAGAAATGTTTTAAAATATGTATTGACAATCTGCAATGTATTAAGCCTAAAGCACCCAATTTTTACACTTCCCACTTTCTAGTGAGTTAAAGATGGATGAAGAAATAATTTCCATAAAAGTGGTAAGTGAAATGACAGATATATATTTAATATATTACTGGAAGAAACAGCATAACTTTTGGGGGTAAGAGTGAGGGTAAGGGCTTTCGGGGAAAGCTGATTTGGATCTTGGTGGATTGACGGATGACTAGGTGTTAGCTAGGTAGGCATTTTAGGCATAAAACAAAGCATGTACAAAGCACAAAATGGTATGGTATATGCAACAAAATACACTGCCAATACCAATAAAACACAAAATTCAAGGTAGCATGGTGAGGCAGAATAGACAGGCAGACACCATGAAGGGTCTTATGTAATGTGGGAACATAGTGTAAATCCTTTAACACTATGGGAAACTATCAAGGAGTTATTAAGAGAAAGAGTGGTAGGTTCAGCTTTGTTTTAGATGAATCACTCTGAAGCAATGTGGAAAATGAATTATGGGTAAGGAGGAGAGTTGGTAGCAAAAGTAAGGATGAGGAGACAGATAACTATGAGGCTAATAGTTTGATCAACAGATATAACATAACTACTTCTATGGCAAGTTGCGATGGGGAGAGAGTGATGGGTAAAAGAACTGCAGCTTGTCCATAAGCTGTTACCTTGGCAAAAGTCCAAAAGGTACTTCCATGAGATACTTTACTTTCCTCTGTTGGAAAACTCTATTTTAATGATTTTGTTGTAAGTACAAGAGACATTACAAATAGTATCTGAAAATCATGAATAAACCACATCTACACTTTCATAAGTAATAAGGTGTCCTTGTGCAGTGCACAATCTATACAATGGCAAATGGTTCTAGATATGGTTAGGAAAAAGACTTAGTGTTTATGATTGGTAACTAGAGAGGGTAGAGTGGAAGGATGAGCCAGAATTGGCCTGGTTAGATGACTGGATGCTTTTGCCTTAAATTGAGAATATAGGAAGAGAAAAACAGATTTCAGGTACAAAGATTTTAAAAATGAAACCAGTTTGGGGCTCATGAAGCTTAAAATTCCTATGGAATATCTTAGTGAAATGTTTAGTGGACATTTAATATATTGAAATATATATATATATACACACACACATATATATATATATATACATACACACACACCTGAAACTCAGGGGGAAAGGTCAGAGTAAGATAAGAGTTAGATTGGGATTACCTAGAGTTGTATCATGGAATGAGAAGAATAGCAGGCTGAGAAAGTAGCATTAGGGAAACAGCAACATTTAAAGCAGATAAAGGAGTAGATCCCCACAAAAAGACCAAGAATAGTCAAAGAGGCAGAATGAGAATCAGGAACAAATGCTGCCAAAGAAAGCAGGGACACGAGACTCACCAGTTGTCAATGCACCAGGAAAAGTCCAGTAAAAAAAGACCAATTGATAGGAGCTTTCTTACTCAAATCTAAATCCCTGGCATCTGGCACAGTTCTTGCCACCAAGAGGGTCCTGAGTCAATGTTTGCTGAAGGAATATAAGAAGAAACTCTGTTTTACATCATTTTGCTTTTAAGGAGGGGGTGGCAATGTGATGGAGTAGAAAAGAGATGGGGAGGAAAAACATTTACTAAATACTACAGTGTGCCAGGAGATTTCAGATGCTACCTCAGTGAAGAATAGATGACATCCATTATTAGACTGATAGTAAAGAAAACAGTCAGAGGACTTAAATGCAATTTAACCACTCAGTCAATGACCGAGCAGGATTTAAACCCAATGCCTATTTCTAAAATGAGGGTCCCTCGTTCTCTCCCATTTCTGTCACACTAGTTTTGACAAATGGGAAATCTCTTAATTTAACTGAAATTTATAAGAAATTGGAATAGATGATCTCCAACACTGTTTCATATTCAAAACTATTATTTCATTTTATTGGTCATAGTTAACATCCCTGGTTTGTATTTCTGCCTTACCAGACTTCAAATTTCCTAAGTGAATTTGGACTGTTTTCTTCTTCTGGAACTGTTTCAGAGAGTTCTAAAGACAACAGAAGTTCAATAAGTTCAATATTTATTTATAATAAAGGAACAAGTATTTTTAAAAGAAATTTGTTTATTAAACAGTTTAATTAGCTCAAGAACTACTGTAAGAAAAGGCAGTTAACATAAGTCACTTAGGACTTGCAAAGAAGGGAAAGGCTTTTAACACATTACCAAAAAAATCATCCAAAAACTTAATATGACTCCAATCTATGATGAAAAATTAAGAAATAAAGCAAAAATGAGAAAGGAATTGATTAAGTATTACTTTTAAAAGCTCCTCCTAGTCAGATCGGCAAAATGACATACATTGTAGAATACTTAAATAAAGTCCTTATGCACACCATGGCATTCAGCTATACTTTTCAAAAATTTGAGAGAGGTGAAATTCTGTGGAAGACTAGAAAGCAGGCTTCATCTAAGATTTCACTGATCATTTTAAAGAGACACCACTACAAATTTGAAAGTCAGCTTAACTTTCATACAGAAGTCTGAAATAGAACATAGTAATCAATTAATTTTCAAATCTCTGAGTTATACACTTATGTCTTTTTTGAAGCAGACCAATATAACATTTGTCTTTGACAGAAATAGCACTTACAGATGTCCTGGATTAAGGAAACAATATATCCAGATGTGCATAAGTCCCTTTATTCAACTTTATCTGATTGTCTTGCCAATAAGATTTTTTTTTTAAAAAAAGGGGCACATGGCTCATACTATATGTGCCCCTCTTTTGAACCAGTGGCCCATGATCAATCTGAAGAGAGTTATAGGGTGGTGTCTGAAGGAATAAGTTCAACTGGGATACTGTTCATATCACACTTAAGGAAAAATGTAAATGAAGAAACATTATCACAAAGGCTCACTGCTAGGAAGAAACAAAAATAATCTGACCTGTATGTAAATATGAGAATATAGTATTAAAATTTACCTATGGTTATTGAATATATAGAGAGAATACCAAATATCAACACCAAGCAATGTCTCCTCTATGGGGTTAGAAAGTAAAAAGAAAGAAAGAAAGAAAAAGTATAAGCAATTCAGATATTAGTTTATAGAAGAGAAATATGGAGAGCAGAATTTTAAAAATTACATTAAATGTATTATTTAGCCAAAAAAAATCAGTTGTTAGGTAACAACTGTCACCTTCCAACCACACTCCTGATGCTTCCATTTTGCTCCTGGCTAGCTCCTAATCATCTTTCTGTCTTAGATTAATTGTCACTTTCTCAATCTAAGATAGATACCCTCTGCATTCTTTTCTCATAACACCATATTATTTTTATCTAGAGTACTTATTACAACTTGTAATTATTTACTATTTGCATTTATGTATTAAGCTGCTACCATAAGCCAAATAGTGTGCTAGGTACATGATGTATTTTCTACTTCACTGAGTTGTAAGCTCGAAGAGGGTAAGCATGGTATTTATTTTGTCAAGTCTAAAGCTCAATAAAATGAATGAATAAGTGAAGGAAGGATAACGGGGGTGGATTTCTTTTCTTTGTGATAAAGACAAGAGCAAGGTATACCATTTAATGAGTGTATGTGTGTGCTCCAGGAAGTATTGGGCATTTTATGCTTGTTTAATTCCCCTGTCCCCATGGAGTAGATAGTATTATACTCATTTCATCAAACAAGAATTTGAAGATTAGAAGGCTAAGTTACTAGCCCACGGTCAACAGCTAATGATTGGTAAAAGTAAGATTCAAACCCAAATATGTCCACCTTAAAGCCAATATATTTGCTTTCTTTGCCACGAAGTTTCTAGGTCTGAAGTTTCATGAGAATATACATGTGTCAAGAGGTCATTTCAAAAGTCTATTATTTCCCTGACAGCACATTATCACTTGAAAGAGCAGGAATTAAAGTGTTTCCCACATTCTGTTAGAAAAATAGGTAATTTGTAGTTATTAATATTTTCTATTTTTATTTAATCTCAAATATATGTAGAAAATAAAAACATTAGTTGATGGATATAAAACAGATCTTGAGACCTTTTATCAGGTATTTTTAAACATTAAAAAAATCATGTTCTTAAGAGTAAATTTTTCTCATTTAAAAATATCTTTATATTAAAAATGATACTTATATCTTTAAAAACTTTTAATAAGCCAACTTGTATTTTAAATGAAGTGAAACATTAAGTTAAACAAGTCATAAATATACATTTTGATTTTTTAACATGATTCCTGAATATATGTTCTCTTAATCTATGCATTCCCCTATGTACTTTGAAGGGTTTCATCATTGTGTTTAAAAGCAGCAATAGTTGTTTTTTTAAAATCACAAAGAATTCTCATAGCTTTTTACTCCATGTAAAGCTGTTCCCAGACACATTATTTAACTGATGTGCATTACAGAAAATATTTTTCTTTTGGAAACACTTCAAACAAGGCAAATTCCATAGGAGACAGGGCTACTGACTAACACATCACAGCAGTATGACCTCTTGACCGAAACTTTTCTAAATGTGCATCACAAAAGACCCCTGACACCTGTCATTTTCAGAGATTAATAAAAAATTTCTAAAGAATACCACGATGCTGCTTTAGCAGAAATAGGAGAGATTATATACTCACATTTCAACAATTTTTACCCCTTTCCCTCAAGCTACATATTTTAATTTTGATCTGTTCTTATTTGTTTTAAAATAGAGAAAACTTGTAATACTAATGTGGCAGACCTGATTAAGTTGATCACTTTCCTGTCCTATCTTCAACACAACTGCAAGTTTCATATATGTCTAAAGAACAAATCTTCCATGTCAGGCATCTTATAACTTCCCCAAGTAAGCCAAGCCCACTTTAATGTTTTAAATAAAAGTATGCACTGAGAGAAGACATATGTTTTTGGTTTAAGTGTATCAAAAAACCTGCAGTAGTCATATCAGCCCAATAGCATCGAGTTTCAAAGCTAGTGTTTGCCTATAAATCTTCCTGATGTTTGCAAATGAATAATTTAATGTAAAATCTGAACATTTTCAATTAGCTAAAAATCTAACATTTCTGGAATCAGGCAGAATACTTTTTTATATATTTAATTTTATGCTAATTTGTAATTCAATACATAAACACAAACCTGGCTCTTGTATATATGTGTGGTTATAAAATTGTACAGAATTGTAATTTTAATAAATAAGTCCTTCTTAATAGAATAACAATGACATTTCTATGAATGTATTTCTAAGGTAAAGATTTTTTTGCAGCATAAAAATCATTTCTTTCATCTATATTTACTTATTTCAGACTTAATGGAATACAGGTTGATATATATATATATATAGCAATTGAAAGGTATATAAGAATTTTGAATACAGGTGAAGGTGTATGGGTTGAGGTTATAACCAATTAAACCTAGGTAGCTGAAGTGAATTACTTATATCATTGGCAAAGCAGGGACAAAAACTGCACTGTAAGCTGGAGGAATGGTGAGTATTTAAGATTCTATTTAAAGAGAGGGAAGTGTTGATAAATGAAGCCTGAACAAACTGATGGCTCAGGTTCACAGAATGACCCATCCATGAATCAGATACAAACAGCTTCTAGCGCTTATAGTACCAAAACTCATCTGTAAGGCAAGGAAAAATGTTCTTATTAGGTACTGTGTTTTGGGGGAAGGGAGAGAACAACAGGTACAGGTGTGCCTTACACTCCCTCTTAATTACATTTAAATATAATGATGAAGTAAAAGTTGACATTTATGGAAATAAAACATTGTTTGGATTTTCATTTTAGTGCTTAATGTGTTAGGCACTGTTCTCTGTCCTTTATATACTACAACCCATTCTGTTCTCATGATTCTATGACGACAATACGATTATTATTTCTGTTTTAGTGATGAAGAAACTAGGACATGAAAGCTTAAAATAAAGTATAATACTATTATTAAAATACTTGCTAGAATGTTAAATTATACTATTTGTATATTAAATTGTCCCTGTAGTTTTCTAGTTTTTTAGCAAAAATCTACCAAAAATGTTCCATTCCAGTATTTTCTCCTCAGATTACAAAATTTTATCCTGCTTTGCTTCTGAAAGAAGTTTAACAATCCAATCACTGCACTATAAAATAAAACTACTAACTTCATAAACTCACCTCAAAAAATAAAATTGCAATTATAAAGAAAAGACAGGAATTTCCAGGTTGTTGGTAATGAAATACCAAGTTTTATCCTCACAAACTATGTATGTCTCCTTGTTTAAGGCTGCTTGTCAGATGGCTGTTTCTTATCTAGAAAGTAGGGTGGCTAAATAATTATATATTTCTCTATAGCTGTACTACCAAATATTAACATGAAAAGGCTAGCAGCACCACTATGGGTGTAGCAGGAAAGGACAACATCAGGGGTAGAAAAAGGCATTAACTTCAACTTTAAATTTCATTTTCTCCTGTTTAAATTAGATTTTTTACGTTATTTAAATGTAATTTTATTACATTTACTATATTATAGTGACACTTGAAGTACAGCTATTGTATGAATCTGCCTGCACCTCAGGTACAATATAAACTAAAGCTTATAACTCAGCTTTGAAAATTAGCTCATGAACCAAAGGAGATATAAAGTCTAAGCTTCAAAAACCCATCTTTATTTACCAGATTTGCAAGAAATCCATTTGGCTTTTATTAATATTAGTAGTTATTTTTAAAAATCAGATTTTGATTTTCTTTACACTCTTAACCATTCTATTTCCCAGAGACCACTTTTCTCAGCTATTTATACCATGCCACAACATTTACAACTAAAATACAAATCATAAAATTACCAAAATGGGTTTTAAAGGCATTTTCCCTTCCAAGTTCAAAACATACATATATGAACATTGCAATGAACTTGCCTATTTAAAATTTATTTAATACTCGATCTATAAGTAACAGTGAACAGATGAAATACATTTTTAAGGAACACTTCACAAAGATTAAACTACCTTAAAAATTTTTTTTTCATCTGCTGGAAATCACTCTGAAAGATTTCATTCTAACTCTCAGACACATTCATTCATTTGCATTCAACAAGATTTATTGTGCATCTACCATGTGCAAAACCCTGTAATAGGACTTGTAGAAATGGTCCTTACCAGAGGAAATGGATGAGAAACAAATAATCACATGTTCTGAATGTTATAAAAGAGGGAATTTACCTGTGATGGGTACATGTCTGGGTGTTGTTGGATGGTAGGTGGATAGGGCCTCCCTAAAATGACTCTAAATCTCAGATTTGAAAAATGAGTAAGAATTCCACTTGTCAAGGATGAAGACTTAGGGAGCTGGGAGATGGGAGGAAAATTTTAGTGTGGTGTACATGTGATCCAGGCAGAGAACAGCTTGTTAGGAGATCTAAGGGGGGCCGGGCGCGGTGGCTCACGCCTGTAATCCTAGCACTCTGGGAGGCC
>VBSM01003176.1:27489650-27492150 GCA_008086735.1 Cheirogaleus medius
CCAAAAAAAAAAAAAACCTAAAATTACTATGGAATCTTGTTATCATTTTGGGGACTTCGTTCTCTTTTTTTAAACAGCTGTATTGAGGTACAACTTACATACCATAAAATTCACCCATTTTAAGTATACAGTTTAGTGTTTCAAGTAAATTTACAGATTTGTGCAATCATTATCACAATTCAATTTTAGAACATTTCCATTACTCCAAAAAGATTCCACTTGCCCATTTGCAGTCAGAACTCCTTCCTAACTCTGGCCCCCGGCAACTACTAGTCTTTCTATCAATTTGCCTTTTCTGAACATTTCATACAAATGGAATTATAAAATATCTGGCTTCTTTCACTTAGCAAAGGTATAGAAAATAAAATGATAAGCTAAAACCCAATCAAAATAATTAATCTGCATTTTCTCATTATTGGCTACTATTTATGTACATGTTTATTATATGCCAGAGTAAAGAAATGCCCTCTCCACTCCTACCTGTATCTGATTAACGTCTACTCATTCTTCAAATCCTCAAGCCTTCCTTGACTACCCCTACCACCATCACAGTGTCTCTACTGTATGCTCTCAAAGTAACAATCATATCTTCTTTGAAGCATTTGTCACAGTTATAATTTCATGTTTATATCTGTATGATTACTTGATTGGTGTTTATCCTCTACTAAACAGTAAGTTTTATGAAGGCAAGGACCATGTCAGTTTTTGCCCAATTTTTTATCTGCTGTCCAGTAAACTGCCTAATACACAGTAAGTGTTCAATAGATATTTGTTGAGTAAAGTAATAAAGTTGCTAAGAATTTTATAAGCATAATTTTATTAACTCTTAAAATAATTATATTATTTTACCTCCAGTTCATAAAGAAAATGAATCACAGGTTAAGTGATTTGCCCAAGACCACATAGCTAATAATTAGCATTGAACTCAAATAGTTTGATTCTCTTAATCACTTTTCAAAACCTAAGCCTTGCTTTTAAATTTTTTCAATGCTTTAAAGTACATATCCAATCCAAGTATTAATTGAGTTTACATCTTAAATTAATTTGTTCCTTTTCTTTTTCTGCCTCTACCTAGGCCCACCTGTATAATAAAGTTGTCTTTCAACAAATTTGCCATCATGTTTCCATTTAAAAGATATTTAATGGCTAACACCTACAGAATAAAAGTCAAAATTTCTGGGCACAACAAATAAGATCCTCCAAAATCTAGATCTCGCCTACCTACTCCAACCTCATTTCCCAATTGCTCTCTAAATAGTCTGTATATGAAGGGCATCCAAATACTGAGTGGACCTCAATATTCTGGGCTTTTTTTTTATACTTTCTTGTCTTTGTGTACCCTTTTCCTTCTATCTAGAATTCCTTCTCCCCTTTTTCTGTTCAGTGATCCCTTCCCTTCATGACCAATTAAAATGTCCTTCCCCAAACCTTCCCTGACTGAATCACTCCTTCCTCCTTGATCCCTCAGGGCACATCTACCTCAGTCAAGAAGATGGAATTAATTATTCTATACTGAAAGCTGGGGAAGTACTTTTAAGTGTTTCTTTTCAACAATGAGTGAAAAGTGACTGGTTCATAGTTGCTGAACATAGTGTCTGAACAGAGAAAGATTTCCAAACTCCATATTCACAATTCAAGTTAAGGCAACTTCCATTACAGGAGCATCATAAGAGTATTTAATCAGTTATTCAGCAGTTTTGCATACAAGGTGGGACACTTGCAAAGGAGAAGTAGAAGGAGTGGGTTGCCAATGGGCCATAGGAAAGTTTGAGAGACAGCAAAATGTTTTTCCTTCAAAATGCATATATTAAATATAAACAATGATCTTTGTATTTTATTATTAATAAAATTATAATTAATTTCCATGGATTGAGCACATACATCAGAAAGCTACTTTAGAATATATTTAAAAAATCTGTGGGATAGCAAATATATATTTGTGGAAGGCATTAATTTGACAGTATCAGTTAAACATGGCTTTTTACTAAGAAGCTGTTTTACACATCCTTTTTTTTCCTCAACAAAACAGGCTGCTCTACTATAAGAAAATCAGATCTACAAAATAAAACTATATCTGGTTAGATTTTTACCATGAATTGTCTTTACAACTCCTACCTCCAGATTTCTCCACACAGAATATGCAAATTAGGAAAAATATATATTTACTGCTAAAATATATATATTTACTGCTTATTTACTCTATATCATTCTATACATAGAATTATTTAGAAGTACTGACTCCATGAAGGTGCAATATGCAGGTAAAATTTTATGAAGAATTAGTTTTTCTATTATTAATTATATGACCACATATTTCAATAAATGGAAAATATTTGTTTTTGGAAAATTAGAAAACCACATTAATAACCTATTTTTGCTAATGGTGATCACCATATAAATTTATCATGAAGCTTTTCACAAAGTTTCTTGTTCTGCATTATTCATTTTTCTACTATAGTACATATAGTACATATGTAGTACTAATACAATATAGTATACA
>VBSM01003176.1:27497150-27507150 GCA_008086735.1 Cheirogaleus medius
TTAATGTATATGAGAGAGGTTATTATAATTGTGTTACATACAAATTAAATTATTATTTACTCATAGGTCAACATAAAACACTTCAATAGAGACAGAGAAACAGGAGATGGAAATACAGAATTAGATCAAATGGATTTAAATGCTGAAATTAGGATGGCTATTTATTTCTACACACATATGCAGTCTTTTAAAAGATTTTACACCTTGTTGGTCAAATTATCAAGGTTAAAGATTTTAAAATATAATTATAAAATCACAGGTAATGTTATTTATTAAATATCAAATATTACATTCTTTAAACATCACTATTCTCAATTTCATTTTGAAAATAAAATATGTGGATTCTAGGATTTAAATGGTTACTCAAAGACTCTGTTTTAAATGAATAGAGATAAATGAACTGACAGTAAGAAAGTACTGACCAGATGTTTTTAAGCACCATCACCTGAAACACCTTCAAAGCAGTACAATCTCATAAAACATTCAGAAAGATTATCTGACTTAATGAATGCTCAAAATGCAAGCTCAAATCTAGCCTGTAAAGCAATCAAGTTTTTAGCAACTATTTTGACCTTAGTGACACAAACAATTAATTCTGCAAACCTAATATCAAAATAAAATTCTACATCTAATGCAGAATAATTTCTCAATGTAGTTAATCTAAAACAACATCTGAAATATGCTACCTCCATATATTATACATTCTAGTATTTAGTACTAATTTTAGAAGATTAGAAAAGAATGAAGGAGAGAGTAATTCATCAGGAGAAAGCTTTTTTTACAGTAATCTTTCAGTGAATATAAAACAGCAGAACATGCTAACAAAGATGTGGCTACCATGAATATATCCACTATATTATACATTTTAAAATTTAGAGATACTCCAGATTTCAGAAATATTTTAATATTAATGAATTAAATGGTAGGAAAAATACTAGTTATAGTTTATCAATCCCCTTTTACTCCACCAATCCATTTATCATTAAGTATTTGTTGCAATGCATTCCAAACATCACCCCTTCCTCCTAAATACATGGCTGATTTAAGTCAAACTACTCACCTCTACAAAAATACAAAAGCCATAAAAATTAAGATAAACATACTGTTCTTAAAATAGACCATTTCTGCCAGAAGTTCATGGCAAACAAAATTTTACTTTGTTTATATCAGTCACTACCTGCTAAATTATATTTCTAAATAAGAGATCTTGGCGAACAATGATTAGTCCATTATACTTATGAGAAGTAATTTAATTATTTGCACAAAACTTTACATTTAAATAAGAACATGTAAAGATAAATTTATAAAATTATTTCATTTTTCCACTTCTTATGGATTTGTTTTAATAAATATTCTTCATGGTTTTTAGTTCTTCTGAAATAATAGTGAATATGTTAGAATTAAAAGCAATAATTGCATTAATTTTATAGAAAAGACATACTAATCCTTAGAACTTAAAGGCTCATTCTAAAATGCACTAATGGAAGTAAAAAAAATTCAATAACCTTAAGTATCTAACTATATTAATATAGTTAAAACATAAGTAAGGAAAGGGACATTTACAAAAGTTTATGCATGTTTATTTATTTATTTTATTACATATCTTCCTCTAGACACTTCCTGAAGTGTCTATGTAGGTGCCGACTATACCCACTGTGTTAAATCACTTTTAGAACTTACTCTACAAACATCTAATACATGACTAAAGTTTCTAAGTCATTTGAAGGACATAACTTTTATATTTACTCTTGTTTATGGTTTACATAGATGAACTGTGTAGAACAAAGTAAACTTCAAAGTCAGGTTGTAAACACACTTTGTAGACCCAATCATAAGGTGCCTTGAGACTACTATATAGTATAGCCATAATTTTTACTCTGTTTTTTGTTTATTGGAAATCTAATCAGAGCGGTGAAGGAAAAGAAAGTCATTTCTCTTCAGAACCTGTCATATTTTAGTACTCAACTGCAATGTTCGTTTTAAATTATTATTCTCACTCGCCTTTATAAATGCAGTCCACAGGATTCTCAGGCAAAATAGAATCTGGCTAAAAAAGCTAAGAACTCTTTTAGGGAAATTAGTAGGAATATTATTGCATTCCACTAGTGTGATATTTCCTGTAAATCCATTAAAGGAAGAAAAAGGCTGTCTTGAAAACTGCATTTATTAAAGTAACCTGTAAAATGAGCTAAGCCTGGGACTTTGGTAGGCATTTACTTCCTTTGATAGTTAAAACAAACTATTTCAAAACAATAAAAACTGTCTTCCTAATAATTACTGTCTCTGAAAAATGACATAATTCTAAAACAATAGGTAACCTATTCAAAATGCTATGTTTAGCTATTTTAAAAGATTATTATTGAAAATAATGCCTAAAGGTTAAGACATTATTCAATTCATACAACTTTTAAAATGCTGTTATTATTTTAAATAATGATTCTATTAAGTTTTATTCTAGTGTGGGTGTTTGCTTTAACATTTGAGGTGCATTCTTTCTCATTATATACTACCTTAAAATGTGAATGATATAACTTAATTTGAAACATTTTCAATAATAATCCATTATTTTAGTGGATTTAATTTTAATGATTTCTTTGCCATTTAGTCTGAATGCAATCCAGAGCTTAAAAAAATCTTTATTTTAAAACAAGTGTAATCTTCTTTTCAAACAGGTGTACTCATTTTGGCCTAATATAAGTATATGCTTTGAAAGCTTCTATTCTCTGTTACTGTTTCTGCAGACTTGAGTCAGTGAAGAATGGAGTGGCTATTTTTTGGTAGAAAATAAAATTTCATTGACAAACAAAATTAGGAAAAATGAATCTGTTTTAAAAAAAGAATAATGGACTACGTAAAAAATGTACCTTTATTTTGCAGTTGTTTACTTTTCTAGATTTAAAGAGAATAATTGCATTTTATGAGACACTAGAACACAAAAAGTGCTCTTTAATGTTATTGAAAGATGTATATTCAAAATATCTTGGAATGAGTTCAATAAAAGCTACAGAGATAATCATAGTGTTTATATGATTTACAATCTCTCCGCAGATTTCAACTAATTAATAGGTAATATTTGTAGCTATCACGGGCAAGCATCTGTCTTGTGAAAAGTCCTTGTGGTCCTTTTCACCTTAGCTCAGACTTGGAAGAAATTCATTGTATAAGCAAGTATCAAGTAATGTGGCCCTCTGGTGGAAAACTAAGTATCACATTCTGCAGCACAATGTTAGACAGTAAACTAGAAGCTATAAAATATTTGTTACAAAGCTTTACAGACCTTCCAAAAATCATCCAGTGAGCTTAATTAATATCCTGACACCTGAAGGGCACTCTGGTGCTAGTATGACGTAGCTAATATGAAAATCTTATCTTTACTCATCCTTCAATCATGTTGCAAATAATAATAAATTCTCAGCATTTTAGCTTAACATGACATACTCGATTTGCTATGAGTACATTTTTCATATTCAAGAAAACAGGCTTATTTGTTTTAAAGAAGCACTGAGGAAAACAAAACTTACCTGCTGTTGTTGCAGATGCAGCAGTTCCACTGTGCTTACTTCAGAGCTGGTGTCACCACTTGATCTTCCATCTCTGCTGCCAGCATCTAATTGGCTGCTTAGAGTGCTCATTCCATTTTGATTCATTGAACTGTTGCTTATTGTCTCTGTCGCAGATTCCTGCATCATGACTTAATACCTAAAAGTGATTAAGAAGTATCAATTAACACACGTTACACCTTCACACTTCCATTATCAAGATGTCCCTCTCTGCCAATTACAGAGACAGCATCTTTAGAAGGAGGGAAAAAGCCTTGAATAGTCATTTACCAAGAAAAGCAATACAAATTCAGCTTTTGGCCAGATACTAATCACTGAAATTATGGTTTCTATAAGCAATTTTTGTGTGGTTACATTTAATAGCCAAAGTAACATACCATGCATATAGCATGGTCAATAGCATTTATGAATGACCACATTTTAAAGTCTACCTACCAGTTTAAACGAAGGCACGATTGCACACTCTGTTCTGTGTTTCCTATTATCTACCTTTGACAACCATGGATGACTATACAGCCTTATTTTAAATATTCACTATCTTGATTCTGTCAGAATTTTACAGCACATCTTATGCAAGGCTGTTGTTTAATGATGCACAGCTAATCATACAAAATTAAAATTTTGTAAGGGTGTTACAAATCATATGGTATCAACCAATGATAAATAGTATAATGGGTTTCTTTTTTTTGTGACTAAATAAAATTTTGCCTTGGAGGCATTTTAAGAAAAAGCTCCTGCTGCAAACACGTCAGATATTGCCTATTTTTTTAATCAAACAGCTCATATTCATTTATTTTTCTGACATTTAAAACATTTAATACTGTCCTTCCTGGGAAGTAATTAAGCTTATGCATGAGCAGCAATCAAACTGTTCACTTGAAGATGACTTAAAACTCAATTTTAACATAGGCAAATAAATGAAAGATATAAAATTAATTTTCCAGGCATGTATTAGATATGAAAGCTGGAAATAAAATCTATCAAGAATATCACTAATGATTGTGCTAAAAACAGCATAAATTATGCATATTACCTTCTCTACAGTAATAAATGTTTTATCATTTTCACTGCATAAATATACTGTACTTTCAGGATAGCAATGAGATGTCCTGCCAAGATCACTGGAAATCCTTGCAGTAAATAAAGAACCAATGTGCTCTTACAAACCAGAATTTCACAGTACATCTTGAATCTGTGGTTTAGAAAGATCAGTTTTGGCTCTTAAAGACATCTGAATCCTATGCCATTAACTAATAGATGCACTTCTCTGTTTTACTTCTACGGACCGAATTTCAGAAGCAACCTGGCTGCACGGTGACTTTCATAGTAATGCTAGCTAGTCAGTGGACTTACCTTAAACTAAAGAAGGACATTAAACTTATCACTCAATCTAATTTGTTTTTCTACATGATTTCGCTATTTTAAACTTGGTCATATTTTAGTGCTTTTTTTCCCCATTTAAAATTTTGAA
Organism: Cheirogaleus medius; assembly: GCA_008086735.1. NCBI lineage: Eukaryota > Metazoa > Chordata > Mammalia > Primates > Cheirogaleidae > Cheirogaleus > Cheirogaleus medius. The sequence continues at coordinate 27,502,182 of VBSM01003176.1, forward strand.
ATACATTTATTATAAAGCAAATATAAGCTTAATATCTCTTCCTGTCATGGAGAAATGTTTTTTACCCAGCTATCTTTTAAAATGTGATCATCACACACATATACAAAGAAATGTGACACATCTCCAAAAGATATTTTTGAATGTTAATATTATAATTATTAAATTTAATACTTACAATAGTTTTAATAGGTATTTTCAACAAATGCTAAATTACTGAATTATTTCTTTGATTCTAAAAAGTTCATTAAAAAAAAAGACCTACTGATTTTGAAAAGAGATCCTGAGTAGCTGTACTAGCAAAGCAAGTTAGTATAAACAAACCTACAGATACAACTTAAAGCTGTTCTGATAAAAAATAAATGCACCAACAAAAAACATGATTATAAAGGAAGTAATTGCTATAACTATAGTAAATATCTTTTGAATCAAATGCATTTATGAACAAATAGGTTTTGTTAAACATTGTATTGAACATTAACAAAGAAAAATCATATAAATAAAAACTGATACATAGTGATGGATTTTGTAAGAAAAAAACAAAGCTAGTACTCTTTTCTGAGATTAGGCAGCTAATAAGTATTCAAATTAGGCATAAATTTTACATGCACAATGTTTAAAATATTCAGAGAAAAGATCTGATTGCCTTTACCAGTTATATGAAAATTATAATTTCAGTCCTCTCCAACTGGAGAAACAGACATAAGTTCTAAATATTGCATTTAAATTTTACTTTTGACAGTATATCTGAGTATATATATGTATGTGTGTTTTTATTTCATCACCCAAATTAATTTGAAATACTGATTATCTCTGGGTGAAGTTTGCAACAACAGGGATAAAAATAAATAGCTATATTTTCAACTGTAGCAGACAGGTACAGCATTTAATACTAACCTTTGTGTAGTAAATGTCAGGACCAATTGGATGAATGAAAGGATTCTGCATGTATTACTGTGTCATAATCAAGGCCATCAAATAATTAAGAATAATCAACAAGCAGAGAGTCATGTGTCTAAATCTTTATTATAATTATGAAAAAAGACCTACATAACTTCTAATTCCTGTTAACTAAAGGATTTTGTTATCCCTTGTGGAGTTTTTGACTTTATAAAGCCCTAGAGTATAAATTATGATTTACATTTTAAGTTCAATCATCTAAGAGTTAGTAAAATTATGCTTAAGAAAACTATGAGTGATAGTATTTCTTGCTCTATAAAACATTAGAATCTGACCAAACATTTATATGAAAAAAGACGGGCAATTGTATAATTAGATTGTATTGTGCATTAAACCTAAAGAAAAAATCCTGAAGTGTGTCCACTACAAAGGAGACATTCTCCAAGGATAATGTAGATGGTTTCCAGTATTTACTAAGTTTCCTTTAGTAACAATTCCACACTTGCTTCCCACTTAGAGGAAATATTTCTAGCACAATGTGAGGTGCTGTTTACCTTTTAAGTATATTTTAAATAATTATAAATTCAGCATATTCTTTCAGAGTGGATGTGCCTGTGATCCCAAACATATTGAACTAAATTATTCATTCTTCTCAATCCTACCACAAACATTTTATAAAAATCAGTGAAAATAAATTCCAGATCATTAAAGGGAAAGGTGAGTTTGGGAGTCGCTGTTTTAATGTTTGTCTGAGCTGTAAGTTAAACCCTTAAGTCTTTCAACATACACAACTTTTCAGCCACATCAGAAAATAACTCTTTAGATCTTACACTCAAATGATACAGTTCTATTCTTCTCCCCTACATTAAGTTTTTCTTTCTTTCTTTTTTCTTTCTTCTTTCTTTTTTTTTTAAGCAAGTCACTGTACAGATACTTATTCTCTACACCACTTCCCTTTTGAAACATTAAACTGACACTGGAACTGACTGCACAAGATTGCATTTTCTCTTCCTAAACAACTTGAATTGAAAGGTTACTTAGTGTAACAATATTTACTTGCAGAATTGTGTTGTTACCAAGGGTATAATGGATGGTGGCTATGCAGGTTTACGCAAGAATGAGTGAAGCATGAGGCATTAGCCATGTGTTTGACATGTTTCAAATTGCTATAATCCAGCATTAAACACACCCAGCAATTCATGCCATTTCTTGCAGCCATAATCTTGAATAAAGCGTGCACAACCACTTATTATATAAATTAGTATATGACTCCCTGTTATAGTCACAACAGTGCTTTTGTGTTTATTTTGCATCAAGATGTAGTCTTTTATTTGTACAAATAGCAGGATATAAAGACATAGCTCAATTAGACCTCCTTACTTTATGATAGGGTAGTACTGAATGTTAGACTTGTTGGTTTTATATTTTCCTCTTAGAGTTGTAGGTCCTATTGATATAAAACTGTATCATGTGAGATAGTTATATTCCAGAGTGATAACAGAAGTCTGCATGTATCCTATTCTGTATTCGCTCCAATGTTCAAAAGTTTAAAACTTGACCTGGGCAAGTACAGTTAATTGTGTTATCTCAACTACCACCAGGGACACTATTGGTCCTTGTTGCTTACTCAACTCCTTTTCTCTCTGGTCTTCTCTCTCATTTTTCTTTCTCCCTTTCTCTCATCTTCCCTATCTCTTTTCCTTTCTCTCTTCCACTCCCCAGCCCCTTGCATGTATATATATATGTGTCTGTGTGTGCATATGTATAGATAGATCAATTGATCAATCTATGTATGTCAAGGATTATAAGAAGATAAAAATAGCCTCTACTTCTAACCACACACTCCCTTATCTACATACTACATACACAGACACCCTATCTGATAATTTTGGTGCTTAAATATTAACTCATTTTTTGGCATCTAACCATTTAATCAAAACAAACAGATTAAAAAATATTGACTTCTTAAAAGATAAGAACAAATAACAGTACATACAGAAAGTTTATAACTATTTATTTCTGTCAACTTTTCTCAAATGAAATTATTTATAGTGTTATTAAAAGACATTTTGTGCCCAGGATCTGATTCATTCTGGTGTCTAATTTATTTAACCAAATACATACATTAAATCCAAAGAATTTTCAATATGACATTTAAAGAAAATTAAACCATCAAATTAAAAAAGTATTATATATTCTTAAATACTTCTTTACTAAATCATGTTGAAATTATTAATTATAAATATTAAGTATTTCTATGTAGATTCATCTAAGAAAAGGTTAAATATGAAGAAAACCTACATATGCAAAAAGAAACCACATCTGTTTACTCCAAACTATCAGCTAAATTCTGATTTGAAAACTTCACTGTGATGTAAAACTTCTGAAAGAAACTAGCATTTAAATAATGATAACTTTTTTGCTCTAGTGGAATTAATTCATCATGGGCACCATGCATAGTGCATTTGAAATCTAGCACTGCTTTGCTAAAAGTCTTTAATACTAAGATTGCCTAATAAATCAAAATGCCAAATATGAAGGATATAGTTGAATGTGTAAGAACAAAAATTGAGAAAGCACATGAATATTTTTTTAATTTTTAAGAACTAAAACAGGATGTCCTTTAAAACATGATTTGGAGAACAGAATCTGTTATAAAACGGGTATACTTTTTACTATAACAAGTGATATTATGATTTTAAGGAAATTAAACTTGTTTATAAAGTATTTTTCACTGTTTATTACTTGTCTAAACACAATGCCTAAAATGCTGTGCACAAATTAAAGCTATCTTTTTGGAACAACAAAAAAACATTTTAGTAAAAATTCAAACTTTTATTCAAAAAGGTTAATATGTCAAACATGCAAAGCTGTAAGACATTTTAACATGATAATTTTTAAAAATAATTATGATGACTACTTTTAGTAAGCAGTACTGTTAGATCTTCAACAATTACAAACATCTGGGAAACATAAAAGTAGAACAAATGAAAATCTTATCTTCCAATTCAATCAGCTATTAATTAATTTAGAAACTTAATATGTTATGTTTTGTTCCAGGATCAATACTAAACTAAGTTTGAAACATAAGAAACAAAATTTAAGTGTTTAATCTCTATGCTATTTTGTTTAAAGAAAGTGCAATGAAGAATTTGAAAGAATGGTAGTTATGTAGGTATATTTTACTGCAACATTATGATTCTGTACCTATAGTTCAGTGACTCCTGTTCACAAGCATAAATTGGAAGAGATTGATAATACTGATGATTCTGGTGAACTAATTACTCAAAAACATATTTTAAAATTATATTTTTACATTAATCTTTATATTGTAGAGACTTGTTTTAGTCTCACACATTCATATAATTTTCATATATAGCATCTATTTCTCAAACACGTGAAAATGTACACCAAGTTTTACTTTTCAAGGTAAATGCCAAATGGTCAATCTTCCTTTTAAATTTAAAATTTTTCAGGCTAGTTTAATTCATTAAATTGTTAAAATGTTTTAAATCAGTCCTTTAGAACATTAATATTTATTTTTTTAAGACAAGGGGAAAAGGAAGCTTAGGGAAAGTTTATTTCATCCTGTTACTCTATAACCTCTGACAAATAGAGTTGACATAATTCATAATACAAAAATGTAATGGTTTTTGTAATGTGTTGAACTATCTATCTACATATCTTAGATATGTGAGAGGAGGACTTAAAAACTAAAGAATGTTACCTAGTTGCCAATACAAAGATAAATGCTAGTTAGTTTACAGGATACCTGATAAGCAAGTATATTCTGTCACAGATTTTCTTGTCCTTGCCTAAAGAAAAAAAAAAATCTTCAAATTTCTGAGACCAGGAATATTTTAGTTTAGGAAACAGAATTTAACAGTAAAAATGTTAAAACAATAAGAAATAATTAGCTCTCCAAGAACATAGAAAGACCTGCCTAGCAGGTAAAACCTCCCTCTTTTTCATTTAAAAAGCTTAGTGATTGAGTTGTGCAAGCTTGCAAGCTTCCATGCAGTGGGTCCACTTACAGTCAAATTCCCAAAGGCTGGACTACTTGCAATAGCCT
>VBSM01003176.1:27514650-27641440 GCA_008086735.1 Cheirogaleus medius
AGCGGACAGCCTCAGGCTGGCAGAAAGTGTCAAGAGCCCATCTCTGTAGGCAACAGTTTCACACAGCTATCAAGCCATAGGTGCCTCCCGCACAAAGCTGTATCGGGGTACGTCTAGTTTGGCTGGTTACAATGACATTAACCTTCAGTTCAGGCCTAAATAATTTATAGCAAGCTTCACTAAGCACATATAAAGGTGACAAAAACCAGGAAAAGAAATAATTAACTAATGCAAATACTTCTCAATGTACACAAACAATCATGGAAAAAAATGTATTAGGAGAAAGTGTATATTCATTTTGTCAAGTCATTTGTTCCTGGAGAGTCGCACATTCTTTACTATCAGCATACTACTCTTCGATATCACCTGGGAATAACTCCAGGTTATTAAAGAAAATGTTACACTCTGCATATCAGTTTTCACAATCAAATTTTGCTTAACATAAAAGACTGTGACTACATTACATTACATAGTAAAACTCCTTTCTTTTTATAACCCCATGGCAGGGTATGTGATTAGGGAATGCCACTAAGTAAAATATCTTAACATATATCTTCCAAAATAATCATAGTAATTTAAAAAATAGATTGCTAACTAGAATGCGATGTTTTCTTTGTTCTTGTTTTTATAATTTATTCTTTTTTCCAATAGCAAAGCTTAAAAATCTTTTAATTTCTTGAACATGAGACAACCTATTAGCAATGCCACTGTACTATAACACTGATAATATTGTACTGACAACTGATTTTATTCAAAACAAGAATATTTCAAGGAATAACATAGCAAACATTTGCTTTATTAAAATTTATTTTTAAAACATTGAGTACCTACTATGTGCCATGCACTGAGCTCAATCAAAATCCACCTTGTTTTCCCCCAGAAATAATTATGTAAAAGAATGTATGAAAGGTCATATTTCCCCCAAACTGAATATGATCAGTTGTAAATCCCCTGGACAACTGTCAGCTTTGAGAAGACTTGGTTGTACTCTCTAGTGCAGAGGGATCTATAAGCAAGACACATCGGATGAGCTAGGACACTGATTAAATACCATTCTTGAAAGCAGCAGAACAAACTAACAGGAAGAAATGCCCAGTGCTATCAAAACTGTAACACTGCAACAATAAAATCTAAACTAAATTGGTGGCATTTACTAAATTGCAGCCACCATTTCAAACAGATAAAAGCTGAAATACATATTTCACAAAATAGAAACATGGGAGAACTGCCTGCTTTGTTTTACAGCAGTACTGTGAAATTCCTTTATTCAAAAAATGATAAAGTATCCATATTTTGAGTGTTATACTTATGTGAGGCTCACATGAAAATTAATATAAACTGTGGGAGAATTCTGTGCTGTTTCAAATATGTGTCTCATTTGAGTTACAGGTGTATTTTTTCATTGTCAGGAAAGTGAGTGGGAAAAAATTCATTTATATTTATTTTAGTCAGCATTTTAATAAATACACAGGTTGGGGCTAATCTCAATTTCCTTTCTATTACTCTAAATACATTCACACGCCATTTTAGTAACCCAAACACCAAAGCCACATAGAGAATATGGTATACCTTTGTGGATGTGATGTAGTAAGACACAGTGTTCTTACGTAGCTACCACTGGAGTATTGTTCTAGAGTTGCAACTAAATCACAATCTTAATACTTTACATATGTCTCTTATCTCATTGCTATTTATATATGTATTTTATCTTCCCGTCCCAAATTCTGAGTTCACTGAGAGTGGGATCTATTTTAGGTTCAATATTGCATCTACTAGTTAAAGCCTTCAAATACTTGTTGCCTAAATGAATAAATTGAATACTTAACAGATGAAGGTGACAAGAGTCCTTTTTTTTCTATTGTCACCTTCATCTATTATCTACCTCCTCCTGCACTTTAGCAGTGCTGTTAAGAGGGATATTTCAGAGAGGGAATAGTTGGCAAATGCAAATGAGGAAACTATCTACCTATGGCCATAATGTAGCAAGGTCATCTTTCCCAAAAGCAATGGCAATTTTTTCTCAAGACAACACATTTTGTTATTCAAAAGTCAACTCTCCTAGCATATTTGCAGTGATCAATCTTACATGCACTGCCATACTTTAGATGGCAAACAGTAGAAGAAATAAGCTTTCTTACATAACACCAAAAGGGAAATATTTATTGAGCATCTACTACCTTATAAATGTTTTACATGCATCATCTCTAATCCTTGCGTCCAGCCTGAAATGTCAATAATGATACTGCCCTCTTTACAGATGAAGAAACTGGAACTCATATAGGTTAAATTGCTTAGGGTCAAACAATATTTAGTTCAGGCTTCAAATCTAAGATGTTTTTACTCAAATGGCTGTGTCCTTTCTTTTGTGCCACAATGTTTCCCTAATAAACTATATTTATGGCTTCTATGTACAGAGTACTATATAGGTGTTGTGAGGAAGTAGGAAAGGAATTCATAGTAAAACTTGATCTAGTCTCTGCTATGGAAACTCCCAATTAAGTAATATAGATATGCATCTAAGCCTACGTAGAATACAAGGTAGAGTATTATGAACACATTAAGAGAGTACAATGCCATGTGATATGAGTTCTGAACTGGGAAAGATCATATTGGGAAATCAAAGAAGCCTTTATGGAGAAGATCCCAGTATTGAAACTGGCCCCTAAGAATAGGAAGGACTTTTGTAAACAGGAAATATATCTGAGAATGCTTCAGATAAAGAGATGCCAAACTAAAGACATAATGATGAGTTGTATTCTGAGACAGGCATATGGTTCAGATTGACTAGAGCATACTCAATAAGTCAGTGAGTAGTGTAATACACAACAGTAAGTTAGATCTGAAATTGGAAGTATCTGAAGGAGCAGTCCAAACCGTATTCTATAGGCAATAGGGAATATCAAAATGCTTATCAAAGCTGGAAAGTGATAAGATTAGAAGCGTTTTAGGAAAGTTAATTTTGAACAAGGTATAAAATAAAATTATGAAGAGAGGAGAAACTAGAGAAAGTAAAATCAATTGGAAAACAATCCTAACAATAACTCTATGATGTATGTAATATTATATTTCCCATTTTTCAGAAGGGGAAACTAAGGCAGAGAAAGATTAAATAATTTGTCAGGGTGACACAGCCAGTTAATAACTAGGTATGGTAAAAATAAACAATAGTTAAATATTCAGTTAAGATATTCATATGTAGAAAACAGGAAAAAATCAACAAAATATCCATTAAGATGTATTGAGTTTATTCTTCACTAAAAATCAGTTTTTTGAAGTTCCTTAAAGATAAGATAGAACTATTTTTATTTTATGGAGAAGTGCAGGATAACATCCATACAACAGTGAGATTTTTAAAGATCTGTAGCTTAGCCCTCCTTATACACTCTCTTAACATTGTATACACTCCATCCTTAGATCTGGGTTAAGAAGGAAATGACATTGAGTGTGTGAAGAGGAGGGATCCAATTTGTATTAATGATTATCTCAGGAGAAAAATGCTAGTATAGACTATAGACCTCTAATGAGAATTTTTAATCTGTTAAATAACTTTTAATATTTTAATTGCTTTTAGATCCATTTAAGGCAATATTTTTTTTATCAAAAAGAATTTAAAAGTGTTGACCCAAACCTAATTTAATGGTAAAAAATTTACATTTTAAGACATCAAAAGTGCTAAATAAATGGTAAATAAGAAAATATAACTTTCCTCAAACTAAACAGCTCAACTTTTACCTTAAAACATTGTTTCATTTATCAGAAATTATAGAACTCTATAGAATTACAGCAAAAAAGAAACCAAAGGTTATTAATAAGACACTGAAGAAAAAAGTAATAAGTACTAAGGTAGACTATGCAAAAATAAGGTTTGTTTTCTCCTTGCCACCTTGAATTTGTAATTAACAATGCTTTTCCAAAAATATGACATCATCAGTGATATGAAAAGATAAAACACATATTCACTATACTATTTAACATGGGATCACAGATATGAACACTGTTATCTATTATGGGCAAGATATGAATTAGGACATTGGCATGTTTTACACTTTGAGATTTTAAGAAATTATAGCAGGAAACTATGTCTTATATAAATTTGAATTTAATCATCAAGAACAAAAAGTAAGGCTATCATTTTTATTTTAAACTGTGGTAGCCCAATCTTCTAATTAAAATATGTTATATTTATTATGTTTTTCATGCCATTTTTGTGACAAAAAAACAAGAAAAATAAAAATAATTTGATGCCAAACTATGAATACCTAAGTTGATAAATAAAACAATCATGTAAATCACCATTATTATTGTTCATTTTTATAAATAAAACATTAATAAATTCAGCTTTACATATATATATAAAAATGAAATGGAAAGAAAGCAGTCTTGTAATATTTAAGAATTAAGACATTTTGTTTATCCTTTTAAGCAAATTTTAAAGATGTGTTAGAGCTGAAATAGCACATGAGAAAGCTGTCTGTGATGAAACATGGACTAAGATACAAGAGAATAAAAAATGTCTTTTGTGAATGATGCTACAGTGCTGGTTCTTAGGGTTCCTCCAGCTTTAACAGACACTAACAAGCATGTCCTAGATAAAGTTATTAATCCCTAAGCATGTACCTATATTTTTTGCAAAATTGCCATAAATAAATACATAGGTCAGGGAAAAATGTATAAATATTTGCATAGAAATAAAATAGATAACATATTTTAGAAAAACATTGTTTGCTCATAAATATAGTTGTTTCTTGTTCTCTGCTGAAGGAAAGTATTAACCTATGGTTATTCATATTGTTAAAAAAGGATTTAATATTTGCTCTCTAGCATCTCTCACTATGTAAAGCATTTTTCTCATCTCTTTTCTGAAAACCATTTTCAGTACTGTTTTAGGTAAAGAATCTAAGATGATAAAGCCACATAGTGCAGACTATTGTTAGCATTGGTTTTTGATACTGTTGCTTATATTATGAAGCTAGCAGAAACTTTAAGACAGAAGAAAGCGTTTGCTACATTTCAATATAGGAATTGCGTTGATATTTTCTATGCTATTAAAGCACCTTCTTTGTTGTCTGATATTTGATTGTTGTATTAGTAAAGCAAGTTAAAATTGTAATCCAACTATTTGTCTTTGAGAAATCACTAAATCTCCCAGGAATGTTTTATTTACTATTTATTTACTAATTTATTTTGCAGGATGTGAAAATGATTTCAAGAATGGAAATATCAATTTCTCACGCATTTAGACAGTTTTCACACTTTTCTTTCCTTTGATACACAAAATCTGCATACAATGTAATCTGATTTATTTCCCTTTCACTTGCTCTCACTCCTACCTTTCTCTCTCTTGTTCTCTTTACTTATTAGTCTTTCTCTCCTTTTCCTCCTGTTCTGCCTTCCTCTCTCCATCCCTTCTCTCTGTCCAGGTTACTAAGACAAACAGAAATAAAAGTCTCAAAAATAATACTTAAATGCTTCCAATTTTGTTTCCAATTTTAGAATTTAATGGCAATGTTAGTCTAAATTAACATAGAAAACGATACTGTAAGGATAAAGACAGAGACTTAGGCTAGGGTGGAAGAAAGAGAATCAATGTATAAAGAGTGTTTTTATGCCTTGAAGGAAAAAGTATGACTTTTACTTTTTCTCTCTCTAGAAAGCAAGTTTTGGATATTCAAAACACTTTGTTTTTTAACTTTTTCCTCAATTTAGTTGTGACTCAATTTATTTTAGAATGGAAACTATATTATATAAGTGAAAAAGTTATATATTATGAAAAAGCAATTTCCTCACGTTGTAGCAACTATTTTTACAGTGCATAGTGTTTTAGTAAGTCCTGTGTAATGGAAATATGAAACTAAAGCTAAAATATGTATGATAAGAATTCAAATCACAATAATAAAATCATTATATTTAAACAAGTCCATCAAGTCACACCTATAAAAACATCCAACAATAAATTTTAAACTTGGTTAAAACCTGTATTTTGTGTTGAGCTAATGTTAAAATAACCTCAATTTCTTCTCAAGACTATAAACAAAATTAGTTTATTGGAAAATAAACTGATATATATGCCAAAGCAATTCTAGCAAAATATTTTTATTTTTAGCACAGAATACTCTGAACTTATTTTAAGTGGAACATAGGAAAAGTAATCCTTACATATAGGTACACCTTATTTTTAATTTTCTAAAACTTTGACATCAGTGCTTTAAAAGCAGTCTAATTTAATTTTTCCAATTAGACTTATCATATACTGATTGCTGCATATATAAATGATACTTCTTTCTATGAATAAATGGTCTCAGTGGACTGCCAAACTATCCACCTGTCTATTACTAAAACTGACAGTTATTTCTCATAGGCAAGGTCTTATTTATCAACTAAACATATTTTGGAAATGCTGTCAATGTTAAAAAAAGTCTATGTTATCAAAGAAGGGCCATACATAAGACAAATTGTACAGGCATCACATGATTAAAAAGAGACAGCAAGAGTGTGAGTATCCTATTTATATACATTTTCCAAAAATAAAAATTAAAAAACCCCAGAAATCTCATACCAGAAATACTACTCTTATAAAAACTTCACAGTGGATTTGCTATTAAAACTAATGAAAAAAATAATTTACATCATATGTAATAATAATAGCAACCTTAGATAATCATGTATATCACTGAACACTGGTTTACTACACCTATTTTCACTTGCCCTTTAAACACTACTACTTCTTACCAGTAGGCAGCACTATTACATCTTTTACCTGTTACCAATGTTAATGTCACACAATGCCATCTGTAACTTATTACACATTATCTGACCTTTGCTTGCATTCTAGCCTCATTATTTTGGCTCCATGCTATTTATCTGACAGATATTCTTTTCTTCCTAAAAGCAAAATTAGAAATAATAATAAAATATTAGCAATGTCAGGTACAGTATATGTGAATGTCAAATGGGAAGTGTGTAATTAATAGATGTTACTATTTCTTTTCCTAGTTAATAGTTTATTCCTTATTGTAATTTAAAAGATACTGTAAGTGTAGTGTGAAATTGTTTGATTAAATGAATTTTCATTTCTGATGTTATATATTCACTAAACTATTGCTTTTATAATAAGGATTATATAGACCTTAATGTTAAAATATCTGTTTAATTATCTATATGTCTATTTTTTCAGGAAAAAATAAAAGTATAGTAAATTATTTAGAAATCCATACACATAAATTTATAAGGGAAATATCATATAGGGACACTTGAAAACAATTTATATTCTACAATAGCGGGCCACATATTCACTTGACAGAATCCACCCTACTTTAACCAAAATTATTTTATACTTCATTCAAAAACACTTAAATTTAAAATGGGCTAACATCAAAATATATTAGGAGAAATTCTTTGGTTCTTTCACTAACTAATCAGAAATACACAGAAAAGGACCTTTTAAGTTTAATGATACCTGCTCATTAAATGATGCTAAACACTAAAATACCACGAACAGCAGGGAATTTCAGTTTACATTAGAGAAAAAAAATAAAAGGGTAAAAATGACTGAAGTTGGTCAGTTCAAGCTGATAGGGCACTTCAAATGAATAACAGAAGAATAAAAGAGACACTCTAGGTTAAATTAGGTTCTCCTATTCCTTTTCTTGAAAGTGGTTAACTTCGTAAATTTTATTTGAATTAACTAAACTGACAAAATCAAAGCAGACATAAAGTTAAACAGGCACGTACACTTCACAGTAATTTACCTATTATACAACCTATTAATTTTTAAAAAGTGAGTTTGATTTTTAAATGTGTATGTGCCTTTTCTTCACCGAAGCAATTTGATGTACTTTATTTTTGAGAAAACACTGATCCACAGATTGAAAATACACCAAGCTGCAGGTAGGTTTGTTTATATAATTTTAATCCTTCATATCATAGGTGAAATTTTTTTCCTTCTAAAAACCAATATCTGATAATACTCAATAAAGTTTTATGTAGCCAGTTCTAATTACACAATATTTATTTCATATAGCTGTGAAATGTAGGATATTTTCCCTTAGTTTATAACTTTTGACTTCGAATTTTCATTGACTAAACACTTATATTTTTTCCTTGCTTGAATCATATTTTCAAATTCTTATTTACATTTGCTAAAGAGTGACATTTCTGTAGGTAAACAAGACTAAATCTTGACAAATTTGTAAAGTCATAATCATTTCATATTGAAACCCCTTTCTCCACTCATTCTTCTTTCCCACCACTCATCCCAATTTCACCCTCACCTGTGCTGTTTACCCTTTTTATGAAAGGTCACACCATTCATAAAGCTAATTACAGTACCAGTGAATTTACACTGCTCTCCAAGGTGAATCAATGTCCATCTTCTTCAGGAGGGCAGAATAAAAGTGAGTCTGTCCTTCTTAACCCCCAAAATAAGTTGCTGAATAATAAACTACATTGGCTGGTAAGAATTATTTTGGTTCCAGGGGAATTCCCCTGCAAACTTCAAATCATACCATGTATGCTTTTTTTTCTTAAACTTTTGCATGTATAGCTGTAAAATGAAGGACTCTCGTCTGCAGTAAGTAGGTCTATGTTAAAAAAATATTTGAGCCTCTTGTAGACTCACAAAGACTGCTAACTTACAAAGGCCACAAGAACTGTAAAGAACTGTGGTTCTCTCCCTTTCATTAGTTAACTATTAAAGCTCATGTACATTAGTGTTCTGGGAATATATTTTGCAAATCTGAGTGAATCTCAAGAATTCCTTACAAATATACTAAACAATTTCATACCAACAATTCTGATATACAAAAATCTCTGAAAATCAAAGATTTTTGTTTATTTGGTTTGTTGTGATTCAGTGGATAAAATTTGCCCTAACTTGAACTCATTTGGCAGTAAAACACAACTAAACTGACATGAGGCTGTTAGTGTCTGTATGCATATATTTTACTGCACATATATAATTGTGTTTGATTAGAAGGTACTGCCCAACTCTGCAGGGTTTGTTATATAATATACAGAATATGCATGTTATTAGCTTTTTATAATTCAAAGAATTATAATTTTGAAATGTATCTCCCAAGTACTTGGGATAAGGGATTGTGGACCTATGGAAATGAAGCAGGGTATGAACATAGGTGCACTTGATAAGGAGTAGAAGAAGCAGTACAGGAGCAAACAAATTCACTTGCATAAGACATGTTGCAAAGTTTTTGTAATAGCATGACACAAGAATACATTTTAACAACTTAAGTGGTCTGAATCAGCTTGTTTACACCAGCATACACAACTGTGCCTGGCACATGGTAGGTCCTCAATAATTATTTATTTAATGGATTAATTAATTGATGAAGACTAGTGTGGACTTCAGTAGGCAACTGGCAATTGTGTAAACTATTTAAGATAGGTGGATATGTGTTCTTTACCCAAATATCTCTAGTGGTGGAAACCCTTCCAGCCTCTCTTGCAAGCATCTTGGCAATGAAAATATCATTCCTTATATTCAAATACTTCTGCTTTAATTTGAATTTATGTCTTCCTCTTAATTCATGGTTTACATGTGTATTAAAATCATCTTTAAAAATTATTTTTAAATATTTCAGTTTCCTCTTGTCTAAGTTAAACAAGTCAAACCTATTTAGTCTTTCCTCAAGAAATGATAGAGATGGATTTAATATCTATTTCATTTTTCTCTCTTAATTTTCTCTATATACTTTTTAGTATCCTTTTATTTTAGGGTAGCAACCTAAGCTGTAGACAATATTCTAAAAAGTATACTATCAATAGCATTTGATTCACTTTGCCTTTATTTCAAATGTTAAAGTTTGCAACGGAGTGCCTTCAGCCACAGGTGAGAGATTAGCAAAGTATAGAGAGAAGGGCTATGTAATCTAACAGACCTGGCTTTGACCTTCAGCTCCACCATAAAAATAAATCACTAAACTGCAAGAAAATTATCTTCCTGAGCCTTTGTCTTTTCCACTGTTAACATGTGAATGATAATTTTAACCCACCAGCATTGTTGTGGGGGTTAAGTGAGGCAGTATGTGAATGGTGCCAGGGAAATAAGTTAAGTGGTAGTGAGGGAGGGACGGAAAAAAGAAGAAGGAGGTAAGTTTTATGACTCTATCTCTGCGACTCTCTAGAAGAAACCATTTCTTTTAAAAAGCAAAAGTCTCAGGGCACACTTTCTGGAAAGATATGCCTCTAAATGTTAATGGTGGGGTTTTTTTGGTAACGACATTAGCAATAATTTGTATTTTTTTCTTAATACTTCTCCACATTATTGGAATCTATGACAAATATTTTTATTGCTTGACCAAACTTTAGCCAGACTTTGAACCTTCTCTTAAGCCCATCTGTGTACTTCCTTGTAAAATCCTTGATAAAAAAGAACCCTGAGGAGCAGTTCAAACAGAGAGAAGAGTTCTTAAAATGCCCTAAGATGGCAGTGAGCAACAATAAGAAAAATATTTTCCTTGATAAAAAAAGAACCCTTTTAATTCAGTTTAGCCAGAATCCCCAATCTTCCATATATAATCAGGTTCCTCACCCTCTCTATCCTCCAGGTGATGTCTGATCATTTTGGTCTCTGTTCAGCAAGAATTCTGTTAGGTCGGTTTACCCAGAATCCCCCTCACCTCAGACATTCCCTCTTGGTACTTTTCCACGCACTGACCCGCATCCTACTCTTTGGCTATAAATTCCCACTTGCCCATGCTATATTCAGAGTTGAGCTCATGTATCACTGAATAATTTTTTTCTTTAACATGTATTGTGATAGGTGTATGTGACTTTTAAATAGGAAAAGTGGAATCTATTTTTATTTTTAGGAATAATGTGTTTCAATATTTAAAGTAAAGAGCTTCAATTATATGAAAAATTAATTTATGAGGAGCTTCTCAGTTCTCAAAACTTCTGGAGAAATAAGCTTTAACTATAAATGGAAAATTATAAGAATGAAGGGAGTTTTACAAATCTGTTCATATTTTATTCCCTTGTATAACATCCCCCATCAAAAAGAAAAAAAAACATAAATTTTATAGAGAAAATAGTGATTTTGACTACTTCAAAATTAAGGTTGATATTTATTCCCTATCTCCCTTATATTGGTTTATTCTTTCCCCAGTAACTCTTACTGCTTTTAACACATCATATTATTTATTTAATTAATTGGAGTTTTAAAAATTTTATTTCCCTGCCTCCACCTCTACTGAAGTACAAGTTCCACAAGTTAGGAATTTTTGTTTTCTTTTGTTTATGAATGTATCTCAAGCTCTTAAAACAGTGCCAAGCACGTACTAAGCATTCCATAATTATTTTTGAAAATATTCCACAGAAAAAGTTAACAGGTAGATGAAAAAATGGGAAAAGATATTGGCAAAACCTAAAACCAACAGAGTTAATACCTAGGATATACCCAGGGATTTTTGCAAGTCAGTCAGAAAAATGAGAAAAACCTAATAGAAAAAAATGTCAAAAGACATGAATATTCAATTTACTGAGAGAAAGCTGAGCAATTAACCTTTTATGAATAGATAATCAATCTTATTGGTAATCAAAAAAATACAAAGTGAAATAATAAAGATAATACTTTACAAGCTATTGCAGAAAATTAAAATGTTAGATAACAGCAACTACAATTAAATACTTAGTGCTCATTATCTTCCAAGCATTGTTCATTGAGTGCTTTAAATTAACTCCTAACAGCTCTTTCAGATAGCTGCTGGGTTCATCTCCATTTCAAAGGTGAATAGAAAACCTTGGTGAGAAAGTTTGTTGGTGAGAGAGCTTAACATGACTTCATCCAGAGTCCTGCAGTACTACTCCTGGATATATAAACCTGAGAGACATTTTTGTGTTTCTGGGTTTTTATCCCTGAAAAATTATAGTAATTTATACTATGCATAAAAGTGTTCATCTACTTCATCCAAACTAAAATCTTTTTAACAAATTGCTAATAAAGCAATGGTATATACCACTGTTGTGTATAATTTACTTAAAAAAATTACTAGTGAATTTAAACTTTTTCTTCATTTTCATTGGCCACTTGTATTTTGCAAATTGCCTGTTCACAGCCTTTTGCTCATTTTTATATTTTGGTGTATTTTTATTGATTCTAAAGTGCGCTTCATAAAATATATAAGCTTTGATACATTTTTTGAAAATATCTTCCCAGTTTGTTTAATTGTATATAAGCTGATCCCTTTTATCTTTGTGATTCCTTTCATATCTTGTCTAAGAAGCACTTTTCTAATCCAGAATTAAATTAATATTTGTAATTTGGATGGCTACAATTTTATATTTACTTAAATATATTAAGAATTTTGCATGCTGGGTGTGGTGGCTTATGCCTGTAATACTAGCACTTTGGGAGGCCAAGGTGGGAGAATCACTTGGTCAGGAAGTCGAGACTAGTCTGAGCAACACAGCCAGACCTCATCTATACCAAAAAATAGAAAAATTAGCCAGATGTGGTGACAAGCGCCTGTAGTCTCAGCTACTCAGGAGGCTGTGGCAGGAGGATCCCTTGAGCCCAGGAGTTTGAAGCCACAGTGAGCTATAATGGCACCACTGTACTCTAGCCTGGGAAACAGAGTGAAAGCCTGTCTCAAAAAGAAAAAATTTACAAATGATATTTTGAAAAATGTAACTTTTTTTCATTGCAACTAGCCAATTTACTTGAGACTTGACTTGAAAAAATCTATGCCTTTGTTAGCAGTTTAGATTGCTTTTTTATTATATGATGATTTTTAAATAAAAGGTCTGTATCTATTATAACTCCTCCTCCCCCTGTCTTCTCTCCTGGTTAATGCAGTCACTTTCCACCTAATTTCTCAAGGGAAAAAAGAAAAGAAAAGAAAAACTAAGCTTCATCTTAGATTTCTCTTTTCTCTCTTACATATATAAACTGCTAGGATATTATTTCAATTTGAATTCCAAATCTTCTAATCTGATCAACTGGTTCTCCACTCCTACCACCCTTATTTAAACCACTATCATCTCTGGTCTCACCTACTGAATTACCTCCTAATTGTTAGACCTGCTATACTTTTGCTATTTTCAAAATGAAAATAAAATTGAGTCACTCTCTTGCTGAAGACCCTCTAATGGCCGTGTGTCTACTATACCAAGAACCCATGTGATCTGGTCCACACATAACCCTCCAGCCTCATCTCATTATCATTCTTCTCTTTGTTTATCTTGCTTCCAGCTTTGGCCATATTACCCTTCTTATTGTTACTTACTGCCATTTTAGAACATTTTAACAGCTCTTCTCTCTGCCTCAAATGCTCCTCATAAGATAGTTCTTACATTCCCAATCACAGTTTAAATTTTACTTCCTCAGTACCACCTTCCTGAAAAACTCAGTATAAAGTAGCTCCATTGTCATTCCCATTCATATTATCCTGTTTTATTTCCATTATATGGAAATAGAAACTATGATTGCCTAACTTTTCTATGTTTATTATTTGTTGCTTTCTCTCATGTTCTATGAAGGCAGGAAACATATGTGACTTGTTCAATGCTCTATTCCCATGCCTGGAATAGTGATCAGTATGAGATATATATTCAATAAATGTTGATTGTATAAATAAATATTTTCCCATTTACTGCTATTTTACATATATAAAAATCTCAGATAAGCTTTAAAATATTTTTAATAAGCTTCCATTGAAAATTTTTTGACTATCCCTAATTATCTTACATTTTTCATTGCTGTTGTTAATCCATTTTATCTTTTCACAGTATATAGAAAAACTATAATTTTAGTACTTGGTATTTTAGTATATGTTTTTTTAATTAGTCATGATGAAGGAGTTCATAGTTATTTTCAAGTTATCAATAATATAATTATATTTTCTTCAAGGAAATGTTTTTATTACATTGACAGATAAAATTATATGTATTTACTGTGTACATCATGATGTTTTGAAGTATATATACATTGTGGAATGAATAAATCTATCTAATTAACATATGTATTACCTAAAATTTGAATCATTTTTGTAGTAAAAACACTTTAAATCCACTCTCTTAGCATTTTTCAAGAATACAATATATTAATTATAGTCACCATGTTGTACAATAGATCTCTTGAACTTATTTCTACTGGCTAATTGAAATTTTATATCCCTTGAGCAATATCTTTCCAAAACTCCCAAAACCCCCAGCTCCTGGTAGCCACCATTCTACTTTCTACTTCTATGAAATCCACTTTTTAAGATTCCACATATGAATGTACATCAGCAATGTCATTAGGGAAAATAGTATGAAGGTTCCTCAAAAAATTAAAAATAGAACCATCACATGATCCAGTAATCCCATTACTGAGTATATATCCAAAGGAAATGAAGTCAGTTATATCAAAGAAAGATATGTACTACCATTTTTACTGTGGCACTACTCACAACAGCCAAGATATAGAATCAACCGAAGTGTCCATTGGTGGATGAATGGATAAAGAAACATTGTGTGTGTGTATGTATATATGTGTGTGTATATATATATATGTGTGTGTGTGTGTGTATAAAATATATATATGATGGAATACTATTCAATCATAAAAAGAATGAAATTCTGTTATTTGCAACAACATGGATGAGCCTAGAGGACATTATATTAAGAAACTAGACACAGAAAGGCAAATACTGCATGATCTTCAAGGAAAATTTTAATCCTGCTCTCCAAACCTACACTGCATTTCTTTGTCATATCTAATAATACTAGAAATAACTTCTTTCACTAATCTTAGTGACTTCTTAAATTCATACAAAAATATTCTGGTATGAGGTTCTCTTACCCATAAAAATTTATTTTTTCCCTTTATCTAAAAAGTGAAATTCAGACCTCAGAATCTGGCATTGAAGGCTCCATATATTTCCTTTTAAAAATTACTTTCCTCTTCTTCCTAAATAAACTCCATATTAAGCCAAACTGTACTCTTCAATACTACCCAAACCTCTGAGCTTTTGTTCCTGTCTTTTCCTCTTCTGGAAGGCTGTTACTCCCATTCCTACTTAATACAGTCTTTCTCAGTGTTCCTCCGTAGCATCTCTTTAATGGTACCCATCAAGAATAATTTCTTCCTCCTTCTGCACTACCATACCTTTTGGGCTGACCTAATCAAGCAATGGTTATTGTATTTTATTTGTAGATGTCTGTTCATTTCTAATAAATTATAAATACTCAACAAAACATGTTGAATGAATGGCTATTATTCCTACCATCATTTGAGGTTCTAACAGAGAACCCGATAAAACATGGTCATAATCACAAACTTACAGAAAAGCTGTAAGTATAGTACAGGTTCTTTTTTCCCCTGAACCATTAGATAGTAAGTTACCAACCTAATGTCCCATCACCTCCAAATATTTCATTGGATATTTGTTATAAACAAGAAATTTTTCTGCATTACCACAGCACCAACAAAATCCTGAAATTGACAGTGATACATGATTAGCACCACCTAATACTCAGCCTCCTTTCAACTGTAGTCATTTGTACTAGTAATGCCCTCTCTAGCAAAAGGATCCAGTTCAAAATCACACTTTGCATTCAGTTTTTATGTTTCTTTAGTCAGCTCCAGTCTTGAACAGTTCTTCAGTCTGTCTTTGATTTTTATGACTTTGACTCATTAGAAGATTACAGGCCAGTTATTTTATAAATGTCCCTTAATTTTGATTTGTCTGTTTCCTCAAGATTAGTTTCAGGTTATGCATCTTTGCCAAGCATAGTACAAAAGTGAGGCTCCGTTTTCCTCACGTTCTATCAAGTGGTACACGATTTTGGTGTATCTCTTTACTTAGAATGTTTACTTTGATCACTTGATTAAAGTGGTATCTGCCAGACTTCTCCATTGTAGAGTTACTCTTTGTAATTAGTAAAAATTTTGTTGGCAGTTATTTTGAAACTATATAAATACCCCATTCTTCATCAGATTTTCAATTTATATGTCTGTATGTAGGTATGTTCCTGTGTCTGTGTGTGTATTCATATTGCCTTCTTTAGTCAGCTGTTTATAATTATTTACTTTATAATTAATTTACCTTGTAATTACTTGTTATTTACTTTGATGCTCCAACTGTCTTTAATTTGACCAGTGGAAGCCTCCTCAGGTTGGTTTCAGTGTCCTTTTAGCACTTCCCCATCATTTGTTAAGTGTTTCCTTAATTTCTGGCACAAAATGCTCCGGGCTTATTTTATACTTTCCTTGTCCCAGTTAAGCAATCAGGCCTAGTTTCCTTTTAGAGGAAAATGGTATTTAGAAAGGAAGATCTGGGTCCTAGGTGTGATAATTGTTTTTGGGGTATTGTGATTTCCAGGTCTTTTTGGTGGACAGAGGTAGGGAGTATGTCTGTCATTCTGTCTGTCTGTCTGTCTGTCTCTCTCTCTCTCTCTCTCACACACACAGATATGTGTTTACACACACACACACACACACACACACTCATTTCTCATCTTCACCTCCATTTTTCTCCTACTTGGTTGCCCTAGGCCCAGCTTGGTCTCCAATAACTCATGCCAGGCTGTTCTTCCACATGGTTGTCCCCATCATGCTGTTGAGGCTCTGATGCTCTGTAGCCCTTCTGTAGATAATGCCCTTACCTTTCCTCTGTGGCTTTGAGCCCCACCCCCCGGATGCCCATCCCATAAGGACACTTTATTTAGCCCCTCAGGATCTAATTCTCCATGCTAGGCTGCACTTCCATGTGAATGCTCTCCTCTCTGTGGTCAGGCTCTGACACTCTGTGCAGGACACCTCTCCTTTGCAAATACCTTCCTCATCCTGCTTGGTCTATGACATTCTGCTCTGGGTCACTATGGCTCCATCCCACTGCAGATACAGACACCTACCATATTTACCCCACCTAATGGCTTTAGAACTAAACTGTTGAAGAAGGGAAGGGAGGAAAAGGAAGAAAGGGAATGAAAGGGGGAAGGGGAGAGAAAGAGTTGTTGTTATTGTTTAAAGTTTCTTAAAGACACATAACTAAAAATATTCTCACTGCTTTTGGCTTAGAGAGATGAGAAATTATATCAGCAACAATTTCACTAGAAGTATTGAATTGCATGTCACTTGATATTCTGTGTATATGTGGCTTATAATCCAACTACAACAACTATGCTAAGCTCTTTATATACTGAACACTTACTGGTTTCCTTGACAGCATCCATTCTGCATTTCTTTCTTTCTTTTTCTTTTTATTTCAGGATATTATGGGGGTAAAAACATTTTGGTTACATTCTGCATTTCTTTCTTCCTGAGAACCTAACTTCCCAGCTATCTGGTTTGAATTGGCTTGACTCCATACCAAGCTCCACAGGTAGGCACTGATTCTCTTAAGTCTTTCAGCTTATCTCCTCCTCCAGGCTACTATAATTAGTTCAGAAATGGGCATGGAACTAGGCTTAGCTGGTCAGCATATTCCATTCACATGGCATTGGTTCAAAGGTAGGCACTTGACTAAGTTGATCCAGCATGACTGGACCCAGGAATACTAGGATACAAGTTCTATTTTCTCTTCTGGGTTGGTGATGTGAAGACATAGAGCTTGGGTCTATTATAAGAAGAGAGCCTGAAGCTGTGTGGGGGGTCACTGTGTGGAGCTGGAGGATAAAAGAAACCCAGAGATATCAGCACCATGGGAAGACTATTTATATTCTATCAGAAAATCTTCACTATCAAGAGGCAATTCAGATCATTTTAGTTACCATCCCAGTTGATCAGAGAAGCATTCAAGGATTGTTCTTCACAGAAGAACTCATTGTTGATTCCAAAAGGTCACTCTGCAGCTGGACATTTAAACCTAGCTGTCCCATCCATGTACCATGACCCATTCACTCCTAAAAGCAAGTCAGGAATGAAAGATTGTTCTTGGTAATACATTAAACCCTTCCCCATTCACTCTCAGTTGTATTTGCATTACCCTAGCTCTTAGGTTTCTGGTCCCACAAGTTACTGTGGTTTCTGGACCCTTCTGTCTGGCACTCCTCCAAGCTTTCATCCCAGCTTACTGGACGTTGGCTTCCCAAGTGGATCTTAA
The DNA here is from genome assembly GCA_008086735.1 of Cheirogaleus medius. Classification (NCBI taxonomy): domain Eukaryota; kingdom Metazoa; phylum Chordata; class Mammalia; order Primates; family Cheirogaleidae; genus Cheirogaleus; species Cheirogaleus medius. Next base: position 27,532,692 of record VBSM01003176.1, read on the forward strand.
CACTAATTTTGATCTTCTGTTTTGGCCTAAATCCTCTTCTCCATTATCTACTGAAAAACGCTCTGCTTCAGCTTGCATCTGGCAGAATCTCACTATGTCAGCATCTACTACTTGGGTTTTGTGAGATTCAGGAACACTGAACAAATTATGAAATTCTTACTCTGTGTCAGACATTGTATTAAAGATCTTGACAACATGTTTTTCCTTGACATACATAAGATATAAATAATATATTATTAATTCATGCAATTAAAATATTTTACTTTAAAATTACCACAGGTTCTGTCAGAGATCTTTATTCTAAAGATCTATTAATAGCATGCTTTTCATAGTATGCAGTTTAACACGAACTAGAATAATGATGATCTTATTTTGATCCCATATATATGAAATTATCATGTTCATGTGGACATTTGAGTATCAAATATTTTCTTGGCTTAAATCAATATCAGTTGATAATTCTTAAAAAATCTGAGTAGTCACAGACAGAAAGGCCTACTTTTTATGGTCTGTGTCTTAACTTCTAAAATGAAGTACATTTTAAGTAGGAATATGTTAAATTAGTATTTGTGGAGAGTTTCATTACTATCTTCAGTCACAGAAACACTTATTAAGCCCTTGGAACAAGCCAGGCACTGTGGCAGGTTCTGTAGACACCACAGTGAGCAATAAGATGTTCTCTATGCCCTTGCAGAACTTACCTAAATTGTGAAAGACAAATATTTATCAAAGTATCACTAAAAAAACATGCAATCACAAAACTCTTTTCATTTGGATCTTTCCCTTGCATTTGTATAAGCATATCTTGAGTAAAATACTTAGAAAAATCTTTGAATCAAGAGTCTTAACTCACATAGGCTAAGCAGTTGTTTAGTTCAGTGAAGAAACAAGGTAGGAAATGTGGCAAACCGGCAGATGCATGCGTAGTCTAAAGGGACATAGTGTCACATGGAAACTTGGGGTTAGTGTTGCCAGAGCTTCATATGTTTTCCAGAGAAGCCAGATTTTTTAATATTGAAACCCAATTTAAAAATTCTGGGGGCCAAACAAAATATGTATGAGGATTTGGCCTGCAAGTCACCAGTTCGAAATATATCATGTAACAAATGGTGCGGCCCAGCTTTATGATGATCTAACTTAATACTATCAATTCAAATCTTAATGTAATTTTTCTTAAGTAAATTTAGGTTCTGGTCCGGAGCACCTCCTCTATATAGGATAAGTAACCTACCCAGTAGGTTGTGTTTGATAGTCACATTCAATAAATGGTAATTTTTATAAATTTTGTTATATTTCATTTTCATATAATAATGACTCATTATTCTCTGTCTCTATTTTTCAATTGGTACATACTATACTGTTTAAGCTAACTATACTGCATGTTTTCTTCTACTTTTAAATTCTTGAATTTTTCATGTGTACCTTGTAATTATGTTGTTTTATAATATTTATGCCAAAAAACATTTAATTGTCACTAATTCCTCTTTGAACTTCTTAACATATTTTTCATGCCATAAATGAATATATTATTCATGGTCTAAATATCATTTAATATTCTATGGTCCACTTTGAAATTTCTTCAAGCTAAAATACTCTTCATCCTGCCATATGATGTTTGGACACAATTGGGGATTGATCAGTAATTTGTTCACATGCTCTTTCTTTAGAAAATAGTTTCCTGTGAAAAATCCTATCTTTGTATATAGTTACTCTTTTTGGAGAAGAAAAATACATTCTTAACACTTTGATTTTCACAAAAGGCTGTCAACTTTAAAATCTGCCTAATTTATTTCTAAGGCACAGAATCAATATTCTGTCAATAACCTGTAATAACAGTTCTTTAGGCCCCAGTAACCTTCATATGCCTGGGTTACAATTCTCATCTGGAACCTTGTTAAGAGAAGCAATCCATTCATTCCTCCAGAAATTCTTAGGTTGTTTCTTAGGTGTCATTAGAAAACTGTGTAAATGTATCCAAACATCTTGGTCTGCTATAAAATTAGTTTTACAGGAATGATACCCTTATTCCATCAGGATGCACTAAAATAAACAGCTTTAGGTAAGTGTTACAATATTCACTGTATCTATGATATGGAGGAAAGTGTCTACTATTTCACTCAGGAAAAGTTGGTCATAGCTAAAGAGAATATAGTATATTTGGCTTAAGCCAAATTTGCAGCTCAAAATTAATAATTATTTTGTAGCACTCTATTCTTATTTTGTGGTGATTTTCATCCTCTAATATCATTTATAATATCATTTTATGTAATTTTATTTTACACTTCTATTTTGCTGATATATTCTAAAAAGTCGTGTGGTGGAATTTGGCATAAATGATTAAAAGCAAATAAACTTAACATAATCACTGACAATTTCCATCTATTTTTCTTTGACAAATCTAGTACTTATAACATTTCCAGTATATGTGTTTTTACTACTTTTTCTATATGTTATAAGTTCTCTAAATCTAAATATTAGCTTGTTAAGAAGTTTGGAAAGGAAAAAAAAAATCAAGCGATTGCCCATGGATGAAATACAAGAAATTTCATGATAATTTCTGTTCTTTCTAACAGGATTTGCTTTTTTACAAATTAATAAAGTGCACAATATTATAAATTCTAGAATGGGACTATTAGAACTCCTTCGTAAGGAATTCCAAAACTTTTAAAACAGCAAGAAAGATGTAATAGGAAAACTCCAAAGTAGTGGCAAGGAGATAACAGAGTCATTCAATTTTAACCTCCCAGATGCTTCAAAGTTCAAAAACCCTACTTCCTAAGAAGGGGTATGATTTTAAAATGCAAAACTCTCAAAGGTTAAAAAAAATAAGAGAGACAAGTTCCTTAACTTAGTGAATTTTCAGATGGCACAAATTGCCATTTTAAACCATTTTGTCAGAAATATAAAAGGATTGAAATATGTGGTCACAACTAGCCTCACAGTGAGGCTCATTTTATAATTCAGCATTGGGAGATGCAGGCCCACCTGCAAAATTTGGTGAGAGTGTGAGGACACCTGCCTTAATACCTTAGGGAAACTTTTTAAGGAAGTTAAAGTGAAATAACTATGACTAAAGAGATTTGACTAACCAGTTGGCCAAACTTAAACCTTTTGTCAAGCCTTGTTATAACTCACTTTGTATATCAATGGCATTAATCTTTCACCTTTCCCTGGAAATTAGTATTAAAATATGAGTATTATATTATGTTCTATTATATTATGTATTATAATATTGGGAATTCCATGATTGGAAACCTTAGGATGAAATTTAAAATATGGTTGAAATAAATAGAATGTTGAGAGGAAGTGATTCTATTGCAACAGGTCTTCATGAATTTCAAAATCTTTTATTGTTCTGATAGTGTTCTAATCCTCTCCCCGTGTGTGTAGCAATATGACAACAAATGAATTTTAAACTAATCAGTTTACCTTGTCTCTCACCTAAGAAACCATGTCAGGATTTCATTAAAATATGATATATTTGTTACTGTGACTATTTTCATAAATTCTATGTTTACATTCTTTTTCTGTTTTTCTCATTAAAAGTGTTTTGTGTGTCTATTGAATTTGCTAACTTTTGTTACATACTTCTATCTTAGCAAAAATCCTGACTGTTCAAAATGTGGTGAAACATACACTTTTATTTGCCCAAATCTCTTCAGTCCTACTTAAAAAAAGTAAATAAAATATTAAATCTGATTTCTAGCCAGTCCCCAAGAGTAGTCACGAGTATTCCATTGGGAGAAGGAAATTCTTAATGACTTACAATTGACTCATGTATTATTACAGTCTCTGTTTACAGTAAAGTGGCATCAGCATGTCAGGCTGGGAATTAAATATAATTTTCTCAAGACAAGAGAATAATTTTTAACCAAATATTCAATTCTGTAATGAAAATTTTGAAGATTTACACACCTTTTGCATGAAATAGCCCTATTCCCCAAAATACAGGTGTTTTCAAAGTCCATGTGAACATTGATTTTCAAAAAATAAATAAGCAAGAGATTGAATGAATGAATGAACAGAACTTGTAAAGAACCTCCAGTATTAGAGGGTAACTGAGGTTTTAACATACCTGCGTTTATGTTTTCTTATCTGTGTTGTTTACATAGCATTTAACTTTTGGAGTTAAATTCAGTAATGTGTTATAGAAGATTGGAGAAATTGTTTTTCTAAATAATTATCCTGATGAGGTTAAGTTGTCCATAATCAACTCCAATCATGTTTAAATGTAAAATCAAAAAGTGCATTTGGAAGAATATATGAGGGATATTATGTGCAATGATTATTTTCATTATTATACTTTTTCTGTATTTCTCAAATTTTTCAACAGTGTAAGTACATATTTCTATTGTATGAAAAAATTTAAGAACTTTAAATGTCATTGAATAATTACAATGGGAAGATATACAGATGCCTACTCAGAAATACCCTAAGACCCCTGATCTCCAAATAGTTTTAGAAATAATCCTCCCCTCCTTTTTCCTCTTGACTCTATATACTGGCTACCGCCTGAGATTAGCCTCCTTTTCCAATATTTCCCCTATGTACTAACCATAAATCTAGCGCAACATGGCATTCCTCAAAGGTGAAACCTGCAATAGTGAAAGAGAAGAAAGAAGAACGTGAACAGTTGCTTCTGCCCTTGCCCTCCCATGTTCGTGCTCCCTGGCTCCTTTCACAACACTGCTGGGCCCCAGGGGAAGCTTCATCTCTGAAGCAGTTTATAGGACCCATATGACCTAGGGTAGCCTGAATCTGTTTTTCCTTTCAGTTCTAGAATGGTCTGCCTTTGATAAACAAATCCAACACGAGTATGTTTTTGTGCTTTTGCTCTTCAGATAAAGTAATAAAAGAAAGCTTACAAAGCTTTAAAAAGCAGAAAATGAAGACACAGAAGAGAGTCATTTTACCTCCCGTATTTTCCCTCTTTGCTGTTTGCAGTAAATCCTTTAAGAAACTTTAAAGAATTGTATATTAAACTGTGTGCTGTGTTCAGGGAAAGTAGCATAAAGGAGAAGTCATAAGAGATAAGGATTTTGCACTTGATAAGAGATGTTAGAAACACTTATCAAAAGTAAGAAGACATTAGTTTAAAAAAAAAATCAAAAGGCAACAAGCAATGCCTTGTAAGCATCCTACTTTAAACAAGGCACTCTTGTAGGTACCAAACAGCAGAGGCCTGTGGTTGTCCCTTTTTTCTTCTAATAGTCGATCAAATAAGTTAAATTCTGAGAGAATTAGTAGGAAGACTAATTGGGTCTACAGATAAGGTAGAATTTTTAAATCAAGATTTAGCAATAGCAAAGCTGTTAATGTTAATACTCCATCTGATTCCTATGTCTACTTCTCAATTCTGTTCTATGTTGGAGGTGGAGACGGAAGTGATTTAAACCCCATTAGTGGATAAGGCAGACTTATCTGCCTTGGAAGAGCTTAAATTTTAGTTGTAGTGAAGAAAGAGTCATCAAACAATTATTTGCACAATCAAAACGTTATTCACAATTAGGATGAATGCTACAAAGATTCAATGGAAGCCTCAGAGGGCCTGACCGAGTTTGGGAGGTCAGGGAAGGCTTCCTTTATGAAAGAAGCTTTAAGCTGAACTGAGAAAGGTGAGTTATAGAGACTATCCAGGTAGAGGAAGAGAGGGGAGTGAGCATGCCAGGCAAGACAAGAACTTGGGCAAAAGGAGCATGGCACCATCTTGATTTAGAGAAGTTCCTGTGGTTGATGTGTAGAAGAAAGTGAGTAAATGACAGTGAGGTAGACAGGGGCTTTCTTCCAAAACAATGGGAAGCCATTAAAGGATTTTAAGCCAGAACTTCATTTTTATTTCTTGGAATAATCAGTAAGGCTGCAGTGAGGAGAATATTTCAAAAAGGTGCAAGAAAAGATGTGAAGAAAGCTTCTAGGAGACCGGTAGCCAAGACCCCCTGCCTCTCTTATCCTCACCAGAAGCCTGGAGATTCCAGAGTCCCCAGCCCACTGTCCAATCAGAGAGAAAAGACACACTCTCATTCTAAATGCATTATGGGAGATAGGTCCTTGGTATATCTGGCATGAAATATGACTGCATATTTCCAATAGCAGTAATGCTAACTAGTTCCTCTCATGTTAGCAGCAAGGTCCTAGGCCCCTAATGTACCATGAACAGAATGGGCCTTTGAAAGCACATTTTTCTTGGACCTCTTTTCTATTTACTTCCCAGAATGATTTTACTTACTTCTCCTCTAAGTGGGAGTTACCAATGTATGTTAATTCTTTATTTTCAACTCTTTACCCCAGAAAAATATTTTCAACTGACTCCTTAATACCTAGTATTCAATAGATATTTTGAAGGTATTTCAAACTGAGTATTTCTCATACTGTATGTGTTTCCCAATCTACCTTGAATTCCCTATCTCAATGACTAGAAATCCTGTAGTATCACCATCCATCACTCTTCTAAACATTAACCAAATTCACCATAGAAATATCTCAAATTAGTTTCCTTCCTCCTCCTCATTATTATTGGAGGAGGAGGAACCGAATAATAATATTATTATCATTATATTACCAACAACTAAGATTATTGAGGGCTTAATATGTGTCTGGCACCTGTCCTCTGTACTTTATCACTTAATCCTCACAATGATCCTATGCTATTATCCAGATAGTCAGTGGAAACTGAGACTTTATGTTACGTTACATCCAAACTCACGACTATAAGATAAAATTTGACCCCACAATTTGACCTCACTTTACCTCTTCAAGCTCATTTTTCATAATCTATCCAGCTTCGATGATTTTGGGGTAATCAGCCTCTTAATTGTTTTCTAACTAGGCACACTCTTTCTTGCCTCTGCAATAAGTATCTCTGGCTCTGTTTTCACAGCCAACCTTGAGAGTTAGCCCCTTATGGAATCTCTGACCTTCCTGCACCTATCCAGTCCATCTTCACAATCCTTTATTCAAGCTTCTATCCTACCTCTCACCTCATGCTGCTATTTGTTTATATTTTCCTCAGGAGAATTTTAGTTCTCCAGGTGTGAAAAAATATCTAACACATCTTTATATATTTAGAGTTCAGAACAGAGCCTGGTAGATGGCAGGAATTCTGTGACTTTATACTGAAAGAATGATGATAGCTAACATTTACTCCCCAGACACTGTGCTAAGTTCTCTCACCTACCGTTCATTTAGTCCTCACAACCGGCCTAGGAAGTAGGTGTAATCATTATCCCTGTTTTGGAAGGAAAATGAGAACAAAAGAGCTTAAATAACTGTCACAGAGATTATAAGTTGCTTCCCAAAATCTATTCTCCAATTTTCTCTCATGGGAACAGAACTCTCAATTTTCAGGTGGTTTTATGGCCATCTAGAATTAAGACTTTATTTTCTTGAGCTTCTAAGTAGGTAGGCCCTGTAACTGAATTTTGGTTATGCTATTAAAAGGAAGAAGGTACCTACCCCTTTCATTTTTCTCCTTTCCTATTGGCTGGAATATGGTGGTGAGTCATCTTGGACCACACAGAAGAGGGCAACACCCTAGAGATGGCAGAGCAACATGAGAAAGCAATCCAGGCCAACTGAAGATCTCTTAGAACATATCTACTTTGATAGGTTATGTCCAAAGATGGCCGCAATAATTCTTCCCATTCTGCAAGTCCCTCTCTTTAAATCTGGTCAGGCCCTATGTCTTGTTTTAGTCAATAGGATTTAGCAGAAATGACACTTAAGACTTTCAGGTCTAGACCTTGCAGCCTCTGTTTTCACTATCTTGGAAGCTAGTACCCAGGTCATGAGGCTAATGCTAGACTATCAAATGAGAAATGAGAGAGGGAGAGAGAGAGAATGAACCTGTGTAAGAGAACTAAGTGGCTACAACTGTAGCTAGCACTAAGGCACTAGACATGAGATTTAATATGTCTTGGATCTCTGAGACCCACTTGAGTCTGCCCAGTTCATACGATGTGAAGCAGAGATGAGCCTCCTCACTGAAGTCTACTCAAATTATGATCCTCAGAATCAATAGCTCTTTTTAAGCTACAAAATTTTAAGGCAGTTCATCACACAACAATACAAATAAAACAACCACCATCATACCAGCAGGACTTTTATGAAAAGAAACTTCTACACCGTAATAAGATACTGTTATTTTGTGTCTCTGGGACACAAGCAGAGCCTATATTCTACCTACTGCATTAACTGAACTAAGTTTCCAGAGTACGTGGCTGAATGATAGTTTGACCATAGGAGGTCTAGTTCTGAGTTCAGGATCTAAACCACAGCGTTCTATTCTCTGAGAGGTAGGAAGGAAAGAAGAGGAAGAAATATATTTTATTTGTGGGTGAACATAGATTTTTTCCAAATAACCAATGAAATATATCCTCTGTCATAAGGTAAGGATTGCTTTGATGTTTATTAATGATAATGTATAAAATGACATTATGGGCTTCTTATTTGGCTATTTAAGACCTATATTCCAGTTTCAACCTTTATCTATCTATCTATCTATATTTTTTACAAAAATCATATCATTACAGGAAGTCTGAAGTACCCACTACAGCATAAAATATAACTTTTCTGTGTTTCTACCTTATGAATGCCTTGCATGCTCTTCCACCTAACTGGAATGCCCTCCCCCTGTTTCCCTACAGTTCCTTTTTCACATTTTCTCTGAAGTACTGTCTCCTCTGCGGAAACTCTCCTGAGCTACCAATCCCAATAAACTTCTACAGCACTTGCCGCCAGTTCCATGCATTTGGCAGATCAGATATAGAGTCTTGTATTGTTAGTGTTTTATATATTATTCATTCAAAAGCTATTTATGGGCCACTCACTGTGCGCTGTATTGCCTCAGGTGCTAGAGGGAATTACAAATAAGGATAAGTCAAGATCCCTTCAACCAAGAAGTTACAGTACAGTAGGGGGGGATAAACAATAGTGCACAAATGATTATCAGTCAAAGTAGGAAATAATGAGTCCCAAAAGAGAAGGCCACTGGAATTCCTTAATTCCATAATTCCACTGGATGGAAGCTCCATGTATGTCTTTTTCCTTCCTATTCAATTATAAGCTTCCTCAAAGCACAAATCTTATCACAGATTTTGGGTCCTTAGCTTCTAGTTGACCATTTTGTATACTGTGAACATCCAATAAATATTAAGGTGTTTTCATAATTCATTTAAGGAATATAAGCAATGAATGCCTAGAAAATGGTAATTTACTCAGATCTCACATAATTATTTTGAATACATGAGAAAAAATTAATGAAATTTTATTTTATTAAAACTTAAGATGTTCAACAAATTAAATAATATTACAACAAACACCAAGAGACAGTCTCACCATTTTTATCAGAACTTTGTATGACATATGAAGCTTGACTAATCCATCATCTACGACTTATATATTTTTCTGAAAATAATATTTTAGTAGTATTTGCTGTAATCAAAATTTGCCTGGCATACAAAAGGACTATATACACACATATATTTACATTTTCTGGATAGACTAATGATTCTGTTGAGGATTATGAAATGCCAAATTAAAAGACAGTTATATCACTGGTATAATGGTTGCCTAAACTTAAAGTGTGTACAAGGAAATGTAAATTAAATGAAGAAACTATGGAAAATGGAAAGATCAATGGATGAAAAGACAACATAGCTTCTATGAAGCAATAGGGGGAAAAAAAGCATGCCTCTGAGTTTTGAATTTGAACTGTGGGCTCTGCCACTTACAACCCATGCTCTTTTAGGAAAGCTACTTAAACTTCTCCAAACTTCAGTTTTCTCAAATGCAATGAATGAAACACTGCTGATCTTACAAAAATGATGTAAAGCATAAATAAGCAAAGTATGGAAAGCACATAGCCCCAGTGCCTTATATAACAGACATGCAAACTATAACACAACTGTTATTCTTATTTGGGGTACTTTGACAAAGGTAAAATGTGGATGGCCTACCTTTTTCTTCTACAAGAAAAGAAGGTTGATTCTGATTGTCGCATACCAGACTTTTGAATTCAACAACTTGTTAATTTCTTTCAAATAAAAACTAAAATAAGAAAAGAAGTGGGAACAAGGCTGTGTTGCCAACTTTATATTTTTCGAAGTAAGGGAGGCAATGTCGGAAAGAGCATTCTCTTTGGAGCTTTTTTTTTTTGGTCAAAGTCCACTTTGTCATGGTCATCATGGTCAGCATTTGTCCACAGGCTCTGTTTGAAGATCACTTGATTACATACTGTTTTGTAGCTCAGGATTTTTTTACAACTTAAAAATTGTTTGAGTCTATTATTCCATGCCCATATGATTACAGAGATGTATGGATAAATCTTTAAATGCCAATTAAAATATAAAATTAACTTATAACAGAGACTTAAGTGAAAGAGAATAAAAAAGGTGTTCAAAATCTTCATAAACATGTTGAGCTATCTAGTTTTCTAGTCCCTTCCTTTACAATGTATGATAATTATTTGCTTTTTGAGAACAGATTAACCTTATTTTATTTACATATCAGAAAAAAAGCTAAGAGTGGAATGATTATGAGCGTTGGAATTGGACAAAATTGACTGTAAATCCCTGGCTCATCAGTCACTAATTTTGTGAGAAGCTGCCTAAGCACTTAACTTCTCAGAGCATCTGTATTCTTTTGGGAAAATTGATCTACAAATATCTCAAGGGCAGTAGAGAGGAGTAAAGTGAGAAAACCCACATGAGTACTTAGTGCTTGGTAAATATTATTTATTTTAAAATGCATGTCCTTCTCCCCCCTTTTCTTTCCCCAGTTTTCCCAGATGTTCTATTTCCACATGTCCCAGACTAATTATTAACAGAACCCCTTTTTACATTTGTAAGTGTACACGATTGGATGACAATTTATATGGTTATAAGAATATAATTCATGGAAGAATTATATTCTTCCCTATTCATGGAAGAAACCTCCCCATTATGTGTTCTTTTGAGAATTACCTTCATTCTCAGGCTAAGGCTTTTCAAACAGTTGTCTAGAAAATATAAGGATTTAGCGAATATCTAGTGTCCATAGAGTGGAGAATAGAACATATTTCATTGTTGTAGTTGGGTTTCCTGAGAATCATATTTTCATCTACTATTTACTAGCTATATTACCACGGCCACACTGTCTAACCTATTTCAGTATTTGTTAATCATAGTTCATCTAAATTGGTGATGTGAAGATGAAAGGCACACTGTAGAATCTAAATGTCTAATATATGATTATAATTATATCCTTTTAAAACAAATACATTCATACATTAATGAAAGGAGGATTCATTCATACAAACTTTCAAGGGCATATGTATATACATTTAAAAGTACATAAAGATATGAGTATTTTCTGACCTTTAAAAATGTCTTCAGGAATTATACCAAGGAAATAATTTTAGATGTGGTTAATTATTTACATATAATAACATCATCTCAATGTAGTTTTCTTGTAAAACTTTTTTTATAGCTTTATCTAGGTATAATTGATACATAATAACTACATACAAAGTTAACAATTTGGTAAGTTTTGATATTGTTTTATATATACTTCTGAAATCATCAACCCAATTAAGATAATGTGTATCTATCATTTCCAAAAGTTTTCCCCTCTCCCTTTGTAGTCCATTCCTTTCTCTTCTCTCCTGTACTCAAACAAGCCTCAATGTAGTTTGTAATAGTAAAAGAATGGATAACCTAAAAGTAACAATGGGATACTAGATAAATAAATTTATATTAGTACTGAGTGATGATACAATATGGTGGTTAAAAGCACGTACTTTGGAACCAGACAGCTGTGATTCTAATCTTTTTTTTTTTCTTTTTTCTTTTAGTACTTGTTTGACCATAAGTAACAGTCTGAGACTCAATTTCCATATTCCTAAGACAGAGATGATGCCTGCCTCAGATAATAAATGAGCTAAAATATTTATAGAACTTAGTAGAGAATTCATTTTGGTACCCATCTACGACTCAATAAATGGTAGTTATTGGGTACTGAAAATAAAATGAGATGTAGAGTATTTAATGAATTCAGAAAATGTTTGTGATTAAGTGACAAAAGCAAGTTATCAATTATTTAGAGTACCACCATATGTTAATTTAAAAAATACATACATAGATTCATAGAAAACATATCTGTACATACACTAGTATGTTAACAATGAGTATGACTACTGATTTCTATTTTCTTTATTTCTTTTTTCAGTATTTTCTAATGTTCCACAATTAAAACATTCTCACTTTGGTAATCAAATAAAAATAGAAATACTTTAGATAAAAAAGGTAAGTGTGATGTTCATTTATTTTTTTGCTAGTCAAACATTTATTTTACATTTACTATATACCAGACACTGTGGGACACTGGGGTTAGAAAATTACAATGACAAAATACTCTCAGGGGAGAAAAAAATGCACTAATCACAATTTTTGTTTTCATTTCATTAATAGAACAGCTTTGACTAAGAAATTAAGTGGCAGGGTTTAGGTAATAACAAATAGAACCTAAAAGCAGGATTTGTTTTTTCACTTCTAAAAATATACATCCTTTACATCAAATATAGCTTCTCAGCATATATTTCTTTTACTTATGAGAATTTTTATTTAATTTTATTGTGTCTATTGTAGTAGACAATGGCATCCGCCATCTGTATCATCTACCTTGAATCAGAAGTGCTAAGTGATAAAGCATATACCTATTTAACACTCTTTTGTTTTGCACCATAACTATTAATAGTAATCTAATGGACACTTTATGGGAACAACTCTAGATTAGGGAAATAGTTATACTTCAGTTTGGCTCTAAAGCAACCCAGGGTCCTTCTGTTATTGTGAGAATAGTGAATTCACACTAAATACTTTCACTCATTAAAATCAAAACTATCTCCAAATATGTTATTTCTTTGGCTTAAAAACCTGGTGTATTTAAAACAAAATTACTATTGGTCACAGGTATATACAAATATGTATATTAATTAGACATTAAAGCAATGAAAATGAAATTAACAAATGTGAAAGAACTTAAAAATATTCAAAAGAACCACATTATCAGAGTATATTGTTATTGACAAAAATATCTTTTGTACTATCAAAAAGCAGTCTAACACAAATCCAAACTTGTTATTAATCATTTCAAACATAAGGAGCTCTAAGAGTTACTGAATTCAAGCTTCCTGTGTTACCATCTTGATTTTGCTATTGATCTAGTTAGAATGTCTAGGTTCTCTTGCTTTATATGTTATGGTAAATTGCTAATGCCTAACAACAAGCAGCACTTTGCCAGGCTCAGACATCACGCTGAAATGCTAATGATTCATAATGAGGCCATCAGACATCAATTACATAAACGAGGCTAGGAACAGAGCCAACACAGGTACACTCTACTAATTTTTTCATCTCTGTTGGCCAAAAGCCAACTGCATGACAAGTGAATGCCCCTAAAGCCATTGGGGCATGACTCCTTTGCTTCAGAGAGGGATTGGACATTGCATACCTTAGTGTTCTCTGTGATCTCTATCTGTCTAAGGACACTTTAATGAACCATACAAGTACATCTAATGAGAAGACATATGAAGGGTCAGTAAATTCACATACTAGAAAGAGTACAAGGTAATAAAGAAAAGTTAAAAGGAAAAAAATAAAAACATCTGAGACTGACATGGAACTCAATCAATTTCTAAAGCCCAAAGCAGGAATCACATAAAAAGTGACATTTTTTCCCTAATATTTTTAATTTTGAACAAGTACAATTCAATATCATTAATAGATTTAGTATAATTGGCTTTAATCAGAACATTAAATACTTTTTCTTTACTCTCATAATGTAGTTTTATGAATGATAAATTTATAACATCTAGCAAAACATTTTCCATTAGCATAGATTTTTGAGTTTATAATAGAAAAGAACAGGGAAATATAATTCCTTGAATATGATTTTTTGACAAACATAAAGACATTTAATGAATGATATCATTGTATAGAAGGGACTTGACAGTGTAATAAAATGAATACATAATCAATATGATAAAATTTAATGTGTTATACAATGCCTTGGAAATAATTTGATTAGGGATTTAAACAAAGGGATGCCAAATTTACACATATCAAAATTATATGGAAAAAACTCTACTCTGATAATTTTTTGATATATTAAAATAGCTGTGAAAATTGTTCATTGGTTACTTTTGGCTGTCATGACAGTCTTTAAAAAGAGAAATATTATATGAAGTGTCAAGCTATTTATTAGAAACTTAGGGTCCTTTTCTGGAAGTGTCCAAGCAAGAATAGCTTACTCTGAGCAGGAAGAGGCAAAGAAGAAGGTACAGGCACTGGAAGATATGGGTTCAGCATTTACAATTAGGAAGCCTGCTCCAAGTGGATTATGCAGGACTTTTGGCATATGAATGATAAGGAGCACAAATGCCAAAATTCACCCCATTTGCTGTTGTAGATTAAAGACAGCCACAATTTCTTGGCTACTCCTCCCTCACGTTGTGAGATAGAGTCTATTTCTCCTCCTCTCTATGGACTTGCTAGACAAATAAAATGTGATGGAAGTGATGTTCTTGGACTTCTGTGGCTAGATCAGAGCTTTGCAGTTTTCTCCCAAGAACGCTTTTGGACACTTATTGCCATGTTGTGAGGAAGCCCAAGCAGCCCACATTAAGAGGAATCAAGGCACTCAGTTGACAACCCTGGCTGAGTTTACAGCCAGCAGCCAGAACCAACTTGCCAGCCATGTGAGTGAGCTATCTTAGGTGCCTTGATCCTCCAGCTTCAGTCTAGCAGCTCCAGCTGAAGCTATGCAGAGCAGAGACAAGCTTTCCAGCCAACTTCTGCCAAAATTATAGATTTGTAAACAAAATAAATGGCTATTGTTGTTTTAAGATCCTAAATTTTTGGATGGTTTGTTACACAGCAATAGCTAACTGAAATGTTGATCAAGGTGGTGTAGTCAGCAGCTTTATCACAGAGTTCTGTTTTACTGGCACATAATTTATTTTGGAACAATACTATCCAGACAATAGCAGTTGGCAATATGCATCACTGCTGAAACTGTCTATGTGCCTGGAATGTTCACTAGCCAGGAGGTTTCACCTCTGGCCACACTGCTCAGTCTTCCTTATGAGACCCCTTAGAGACTAAAGATTTTGTTAAAGAATAGTAGAGGGATTTTATACCTGCTGTTCTACCACCCTTCTTCAGGGTAACATTCATGGTTGAGGCTCTGACTATGATCAGCCTGGCATCCCCAAACTGGAGGCTTTTACATAATAACTGCTGTGTTTGTTATTTCATGCTGTTATAAAGAAAATACCTGAGGCTGGGTAATTTATGAAGAAAAGAGGTTTTCGAAAAAACAAACAAACAAAAAAAAAAGATAAAAGTTTATTCTGCTCATGGTTCTCCAGACTGTACAAGAAGCATTGCACCAGCATCTGCTTCTGGTGAGGGCTTCGGGGAGCTTCCAAGCAAGACGGAAAGTGCAGGAGAAGCAGGTGTGTCACATGGTGAGAGAAGGAGCAAAAAGAGGGGGTGGAGGCAATACTAGCCTCCTTTAAACAACCAGCTCTCCTGTGAGCTAATAAGTGAGAACTCACTCATTACTTGAGGGAGGGCACCAAACCATCCATGAGAGATCTGCCCCCATGACCCAAAAATCTCCCACCAGGCCCCACATTCAACACTGTGGATCAAATTTCAAGAGAAGATATGGAGGGGTCAAACATCCAAACCACATCAACTGTTAAATGGTTATAATGCCGTTTTTCACAGTGATTATAAACTACCTGAGATGATCTATAGTCTCAAAATGGCACTCTCTTTCAGGTAATGAATTTTAAGTACGGAGACATTTGTTCTGTTTAGTTTTAAAAGTAAAGCCGTATATATCAGTCAGGAGATTTTAAAATAGTGTCACCAGTTGGTGTTCTCAATGTTCTGTATGAAATACCCAATTTTGTTTTCAAATTCTATATACCACGGAGTACTAACCAATGTGTATAATTTAGTTCAACTAGAAATTTATACTGTAAATAAAACAGGTTTCATAAGTCACTTCAGACTAGTGAGGATATCGTTGCAACTAAAAATAATAATTAAAAATTAAAGAAAATAATTAGCATGCCTTTCAGCTTTTAAAATCAGACAGATGTTTTACTAACTGTTAGGAAAACTGGAGTAGTACTTGCCTTGGGCCCAAACAAATGTGTCTATTTCACTAATTTCTGTGTAGTGCTTAATTTTTAAGAGAACCAGATATTTTTTAATGTACAAAGCCAGACCAAAAAAACTTTAATTTTTGCTAGTTATAAATAGAATTACATATATAATGTGTGTATTTATAAAAATGGCAATTGAATTATAGGGCTTATTTGGTTACCTTTCTTACAGAGATACTCCTGTCTTCACTAGAAAGAGGTGATGTTCCATGATTTTAGATGGGAAATACTGACTTGAGAGGAATTGAGTGTCAGTTACAAAGCAGTGTTAGCGTGTTAGTGAGGATCAGAGAGTAGTAGATGGGAGTAGATAGAAACGTCCAGACTTAGAGCTCAGGGGGAATGACTTCCAACAATCCAAAGATCTATGATGATTCAGAGATATAACTGCATGTATTCTGAAGCACGAATGTTAAGATTGTCTGTTTTGTAGTTCATAGTTCTATTAATCAGACTATAATATTTACTAACTTACTATTAATTACACTGACACATTCTGATAAACTCTTAGAAGCAAAGGGGTCAGATTGGAAGGGCCACAACAGTGATTCCTCCATGGTAGAAAATCCCTGGGTGAGGATATACAGAAAAGCTGGGCTTTTAAGGAAGTCTCAAACTGGGACCAAATTCAGTCAGAAGTGTTATCCTTAATTCTGACAGTATACAAGATGCTTTAAAGCAATTGAATTCAATACCTTGAGAAGGAGCCTGCCATCTCCAGTTCTGTCACTGTCTCCACCACTTCCTAATTTATTGCTAAAAGCCTATTTTATCCATTCTTGGGCTTTGATTGGCTCTCCAAAGCATACAAATTTAAAACTTCTGAACTGCATGTTTAAATCTTATTATCTTAAAATATGTTAGGTATGATATAAAATATACACAAAACACATATATTGTAAGTTAGCCTGTGCACAAAGTATTATATATACTCTACATATTAAAAGAGAAGGAAAGAGATCAAAATAGTTAAGTGGAATTTGTTTCCCTATTCTAATAACAGACCTGGTCATTTGAATTTCTTAATATCCAATCTTAACAAAATGCTAATAATGCTTTAAAGGCAGTAGTATAATTTCCTGAATCAACTAAACTCTAATTTTACTAAAATATAATCTAATAGGAATGAGAGGTAATAATATGTATAACATATCTTATAAATGGCATCTAAGACAAAACAAAATTACAATTATCTTCATTTCATGACGCAATAATTGTTGCCAGGAAAAGAAAATAAGGATGTGACAGCTTAAAAGTCTATCAACTGAAAATGTATAACTATTGCTGCTGAGAAATTTCATAACACATTTTTCATTCACCTCCCCAAACAAACAACAGTGCTTCAAATGTGCTGGAAGACTATTAGTGAATTATTCCCTTTGTTTTGATTTGTTTAAAGCCACTGAAATTCATTGACAAATGTTCATCTTCTCTTTCTACATATATAAGTGCAGATTTTTTGGTTAAAGCAAAAACAAACCACAATGTAACAAAACAAAAAAGGAAAAGAAAATATTCATATTTGTTAGGTTTAGGTGAACTAACTATACATTGAAAAATAAAAACAAAGACAAAATGTGCCTTTTTAGTACTTAATTATGATCCATCATTTACTCTATGTTTAGAACACACAAGGGAAAAATAACATTTGTACCCATAGGTATTCTAATGAGATTAGACATGAAGCTTTTGAAATAAACCTCAAACAGCTATTACCAAGCCTTATTACTGTTTAGTAGCTTCGATCACACAGCCGTTTAGTAACAAATCTGTGACTATGGACCAAATCCATACAGATTTCTAAAAGGACATAAACACCTCAAGGGACAAAAAAGATGCCTGGAAAGCCTTCCTTGAGCAGGAGTTCAACTACTTCCCATGGTAGTTTGCACACGTTTTCCAGCATGAATTTCACTTATTTGAACAGGTGAAAGTAATTAGATTTTTAAATGATTGTATTGTCAATGGGTCTGCACTCTGACAGAAAAATTCATACTGACTGTAAAAACCCTAAAACTCATAAAAGTAGGAATTTCAGGGAAAATGATTAGCAGCACATTCCTAAGTTTCCACAAAAAATTCTAAAGAATTAAATATATCTATTTTTTGTATGGTATATGAAATAACCATAGACAGTAAAGATAGAATTGTTTTGTTGGCAATCAGTTGTGAGTACTAAGCACTTTCTATAGGGAAATTCTGAAACTACATTAAAAAAAAAGAAATCCACATTGCGGTTGCTATCAATTGTGCTGTGCTATAGCTTATTGTAAAAATTAGATTGAAACAACTTAAAAAATCTCAGTAAAGAGCTATTGTTAGACTCTAGTGGTCTGAAAATGGTCTTTTAGAGATCTAAAGAGATTAATCTTCTCTAAACACAGAAGTCATTTCATGTAAAAAATCATACAATGAAAACTGCAGAGCTTTAATTTCTGAAAAGCCCAGATAATTATATATTCCATGGCTCTCACACTTCCTTACCAATAGTGGCACTCAGTTTTAACATTTATATTTTACATTTGGTATTAGAATCAAAACCCTGAAATAGGTTCAAAAGAGCCATTTTGAGTACAACAGGAATTCACTGTGTACATTCTATAATCTACTTGTTCTAAAACTAAGGTTTTGATATATGCTGATTAATTAGGCTGAATGAATAAAATAGGCTTCTTCTGTATTAAATTAAACTCACCATTTTTAAAATAGAATGCATACAATTTTGCTAAGGTTGCCTCTTAAAAGATGTCTGAGATGACCAAATGAAATGTATAGTGCTTTTAAAGGAAAAGTTAAAATTCGTTTATTAAGTTGTAATTTTTATATATAAGTAATGCTGTTTTGTATGAGAGCCTGTGGAAAGAAAAAAATTAAAAGTGAATCCTAGCTATGTTCATATTAATTACATGATACAACATGATTAGATGGGAGTAATTAGCGTATGCTGAAGTAAACTGAGTTTGAAAGCTTACTCAACATTATTAAGCGCCCTTTTTGAAAGTAGTGAATAGCTTAATTTAATTTGTGCTGGTTAAAGCACACAGACTTCCAAATATCAAGACAATACTAAATTTACTCTTTTACCCAAATCACACTAATAAATGCAGAAGAGATGTCTGAATGGCACTAGCCAAAGATTATGTGCTTGATTTAACATTTTTTCACGATTAATATTCAGCACAGACTGATTTATTCTCATCAAAATCATCAATGCTCATGTGATTTTTGCCCATCGCCTTTCTCAAAAACTAAATGAGACTGCTGCAAATCCAAAATGCCCTAAAATGCTATGAAAATTTAAATGTAAAAGAATTAGATTATATGAGAACAAAACAGTAAAAAATTGTCAAATATTGTTATAAGATTTTAAACCAGTAAGTTCTAAAGGAGGGAAGTATTTTATCTATTAAATAAAAGTGGGATTTTCTAGAAGTAAGATTAATGACAAACTATATATCTACGATTCAATTGAATATAAACAACCATGTGTTGTCCATTAGGAAGGCATTTGTTCAGGGTTATTTTCCTAGCTATGGTGATGAATTTGCACCAATCCATCTACACAGTCTCACCCAGTTCTCCTTGTCACCAACTGCACACATTTGCCAGCCAGCTGGCTGGGGTGAGGGGCGTCTCCTGTGCCACGTAACAAAGAGAAGCTTGCTGGCCTGCCCTGGGATGAAACCCATGACCTCTACTTCATTAACAATATGGGTAGCCAAGTGAGCTAACCGGCCACTGATTAAAATAAATGTATACCTTGCCAGGCGAGAAACACTAGCATCAACTTTCAATATGTATGTTAAATTTTGCCAGCAACAAATTTCATGAAATTCAACACTACTATCATTACAATGAAACTACTATGAAATTGAAGGGGGAAATGAGCTTCAAAAAGGAATTAAGCACTTAAGGCTAATTCATAAATTTAGGATAGAGTTTAATTCGGTTGGTTAAAAGTCAACTTTAAATTGAAATGCCTTTTAAAAGAAAGGACTTGAATTAAATAAGCCTCAAACAAAATATTTTTAATGAAAATTATTGAAGACATACAAGCAAGTATAACTTATAGACAGGAATACTGAATCTACTGCTTAGCAATCATAAATTTGCTCTCTTATCATGGGTGTAAATTTTATTTTTCGAAATACACACATACACAAACGCATGTATACACACAAATACTAGCAACAAGGGAAAGGATATGAAAGAAGGTAACTTCTAAAACAGAGGATATCTTATTATAACATTATAAGTATCTTTAATGTAACTTTTAAAACAATCAAGAATAAAAAACATCACAACGTGAAAAAATATTGTATAGCTATAATTTACTCAGTTGTTAGGACTTTTCCTCATTAACACTAAAGAGAATTTATTTAGTTGCTATCTCCTGTTGCATCTACATCTCTGTGTGTGTTTATCCTCTTTCATTTCTAATCACATCTTTTTGAAATATATGCTCTGAACTGGAAGTAAAATACATATTTATTTTGTTTAAACATTATAATTTTAATGCTTTTACATTTTAAGACACATTGTGTCACTGACATATTTTTTCCCACACAATGTTAAACTAAGCATGCCTACTATTTTACAAGTCATTCAAAAACCTATATCTGACACATTGCACTAAATGTATTATTTATTCACATCCCTGAGCTTCCATAACAACTTGGTGGGTATATAGTATAGTATGGCTTATCTTTAATTGCAATTATTTCTTAAAATGTCTTCTCTTCATGCTTCTAAAGTAAGAATATATCTTATTCATCTTTGCCTCTTTAGGAATAAGCCAAGTGCTTTACATATAAAAGGTGCTTAATAAATGAACATTGAATAGAAGAAAAATGGATGAATACCTATTAAATTTTACTTTCTTTGTTTTGATCTATTATCCCATTGAGATCTATTTGAATAAGAATTATATTAACTATTCCACCCACCTTTGTATCATCCTTAAATTTGATAGTCAGGTCTCCTACCTTTTTCCCATCCAAAGTCATTGATACATGTTGAAAATGATAGGGTCTCTGCCATGTCAATCATGGACCTCTCTTCTAGTTGTCATCCACCCATTAACAAGTAATCTTTGAGTATGCTCATCCAAGTAACTATGCTCCACTTAATTCTATAGTCTCTTTTTCTCTAATTTCTCCACACAAATATTTTCAAAGATTTTGTCAAAAAGCTTGCTATAATCAGGATTAATTATATCTTCAGCATTCACTAAGTACTGTATAAAAAAAAAGACAAGTTTGATTTTGCATAGCATATTCTTAGTGAAAAACATTTTGGTTTCTATTAATAACACTACTTCTGAAAACTTACAAACATTCTGTTTAATTATCAAAATGACCAGACCAATATGGAAGTTCTGCTAACTATCCAGCTTCTCTACTGTTAAAAATATGCCTCTTGGGCTCATCTCCAATGTATAAATTATTCTTGTTTTTGATATCTCAAGTACCACTCATTTTTGTTCTGGGATAACCATAAGTTGTTTCAGTACTGCATTCTGTACGAGCCTGTATATCAAAGTAGCTAAATGCTCTCTCATCATTGTTCACTTGGCTTAAAATTCCTCTGAAACATGTTTTTGTCTACCCCTTGCAGATCACTCTCCTTGACATAGAAAAAGTAATGTAGAACTTGAGTTCTTCTTCGTTACCATAATCTGTTAACATTACACCATTGTCCTAAGCATTGAAGTTACGCATTGTTCTTTTGATTTGAATATAGGTCAAAAAGATGGGCTTACATATAGTATTTTCTTTGCCTTTTTTGTAAGCCTTACATCAATCTTACATTTACCATCCATGACAACTTTCTCATTATTATAAATCACAATATTATATTAGCTTTTTACTGTAAATTCACTGTATTTTTTATATTTGTCTTTTCTTTTTTTTACATGTCTGTTACACTCCATCCCCCCTTCTTGGCCACCATAGTTTCATCCTATCAATTTTATTAGAATTTTAATTTTGAACCTTTTCTTTAGCCAGGTTCCCTTTTAGTGTTTTTGGCTCTGAGCTTACCCTGATTTGTAGGCATTCTTCCTATAGATCTTTGTAACTAAAAGAAATATGAATTAGAAACTTTATTCACATTGCACAGCCCATTCTAGGTTACTTTTGACACTTCATCAAGAACTAGAAGGTGAGGTGGCTCACACCTGTAATCCTAGCACTTTGGGAGGCTGAGGCGGTAGGATCGCTCAAGGTCAGAAGTTCAAAACCAGCCTGAGCAAGAGCCAGACCCTGACTCTACTAAAAATAGAATGAAATTAATTGGCCAACTAAAAATATATAGAAAAAATTAGCCAGGCATGCCTGTAGTCCCAGCTGCTCAGAAGGCTGAGGCAGAAGGATTGCTTCAGCCCAGGAGTTTGAGGTTGCTGTGAGCTAGGCTGATACTACAGCACTCTAGCCCAGGCAACAGAGTGAGACTTTGTCTCAAAAAAAAAAAAAAAAGAACTAGAAATCCAGTCTTGAAAAAATGCATTCTATAAGCAACTCAGCTGCTTATTTGGAGTGGGTTTTTACTTTGTTTTTCATAACATATTGCAAAAGAGATTTTCATAATGTTTAAAACATTTTGAATTAATGATAATGCCAACAGTGCTGAGAAGAAGGTTTTAAGATATCATCAAAGGTTAAATTTGCTGAGTTTTGTGAATATACACTGATTGCTATAAAAAATTATTACTAAAAGTTCTATGACAAAATAACTTGTCATCAACTATCTTGCTCCTAAAACTTTTTTCCATTGAAATAACTTATAATTTAAGCTTTCTTAGGCATAGAACTAAGACATTATGGCTGAACAAATTATATTTGAAATCTTTCCTAAAGCATGTAGTCTCTTTTTTGACTATACCTAGGATTTTTTTTTCTTGACCACTTCAAACTCTAATTTAATGTGGCAACTATCTCCCAACATTCTCTTTCTTTTTACACTGTCAACCATTCTTTTATATTGGTTATACAAAGGATTAAGTCCTTTGAGGCATTTCCCTGTATGGTTTTCTGTACATTCTTACACGGGACTGAAATCAATTCTTAATTATCCTAGGCAAATTGTGCTTTTAAGTTCTTATTGACATTTAAGAACAAATATCATTTATTACATAGTTTGATCATGATTTGAGTACTGTCCCTAATGTTTATTCATATTTGCCTAACATTTCTTTTATGGGAGATCCTTTGAAACCAAACCATTGCTCTATCTAGACAACGAGAAGGATCTGAAGAGAAAGAAAGGAAAGGCATATTCATCTTAGTTGGTGATGATGGTGTCCTATTCCAACATTATGTGGCTGCCTTAATGAGACTGAACAAACAAGAAAATTACCAGCACTTCCTAGTAAAGTTTAAATATATCTTCACTGTTTGGTTTTAAGAGCATAAAGCATTTAAGTTGTTCATAAAACTCCAAACACTACCCAAACCAAACTGAAACAATTTTTGAATAGTTTGCAAAGTTAGATTACATATTATTCAACTTGTCTTTATTAGTTTGGATAATTGAGAGCTAATTATATTCTTCATATCTTAGACTTTACATCTTATAGTGTAGACTTTATATCTCAGACTTTATATTCTTAGACTGTAAATGTTGTGGTAGTTTTCCAACATCAACTTTCTACTTTCCTGATAATGAATATTTTGTCCTAAAAACTGCCTTACTTAGGATATTTTTGACTATAAGCATCAGAAAACCTAATTTGCTTCTTTAAGGGAAAAGGAACCTTATTTTCACACAACAGGAAATTCAGAAGTAGTTGGAGGGTTTGGGAATAGACTGATTTAGTGATTTAATAATGTCAACAAAACTCTACAACACTGAGTTTATTCTAAATCAGATTTTCTTCTCAGCCAAAAGATGGTTATCAGAAGAAATAAAGGTGAAATGATTCTTTCCTAGTGTAAAGGTTGAGAGGGAGAGGAAGAGGGAAGAAGGGTAGAAAAATAAGGGGGGGGGTGCACATCTCTTGTCCCTGTTAAGAGCAAAGAAGAACTTTCCTAAAAACCTCCAGCCAACCTCTTTTCATTTCTTATTGATCAAAATTGGGTCACATGATAATTTCTGAATCAATTGTAGGCGATAAAGACAGGATTACTCTTAGACTAGTGAAGGTAAGGTTAATTTTACAAACTGTGTTGCTTTTATTCAGTAGAATATTCAGTGGGATAAATATTGAAAAAAATATGTTCAGCATATCCAAATATCCATTGATCCCCTATTGAATCAATGTATTTGGAAACTAATTCCTTAGGATGCCATATGACCCAGTTTTGTTCACTGAGACTATAGAAGGCATTTACTTAAGGCTTGTAAGAAGTAAGCTCTCCATCTTCTGAGAAAGCTCTAGAAACCATTCGTTTTGTCTCCCAAGACGTGGCCAAAGAACCATGTAGTCTTTTATGTAGTTGGCAACTATCTCACAACCACAAAAGGAAGACAGGCTTAGGACGAGCCTTAGGACAAGGCTGATATTATGGAGAGAGAGTGGGCAGGGTAAACAAAGTGGATAGATCCTTAATGACATCATTGAACCAATATTACAAATAACCATGAAACCCGGTAAGTTCTTGGTTTCTATTTATTGAATCAATAAATCTCCATTCATATTTTCCACCATTTGAACTTGATTTCCTATAACTTTCAGATTTATCCTAGGTGATAGCAGTCTGTAGTTATTTAATTCAGGAGCAGTAATTTTTCAAGACATGTTGCTACTTTGTACTGGTGAAGTACCCAAAATATATGTAATTATATGTACTATTATGACAAATTCCCAGCAATGAGAGTCTTATCATTTTTGTTTTGTTTTGTCTTTTTTCCATTTATTTTTTATTTATTTTTATTAGCCATGAGGTCACAAGTGAAATTTTGTTACATTGATAGATTGCATTGTGGTAATGTCAGAGCCTTCAGTGTGTACATCACTGAAACAACACACATTGTACACACCAAGCAACCTCTCCATTGTCCATTGTTCCACAGAGAGTCTATCCTTACAGCTTCATTAAGGTTTTCAAATGGCCAAGAAAAAATCTAATGATATTTACTTAGAGAGTTAATCAAGTTATTAGAAAAAAAGCAACAATCTAGATAATACATCCGTATCTCTTCAAAACCATTCTGAGAGCTGTGATTCGGCTTTTCAACTCTGATTGGAAAACAGTTCAAATATGCTCAAAACTGCCTCCTCTCCACATAAGACAGATAAGTATTAAAACACCCTAAGCCTCTGAAAATGTCTGAATAACTAATACGGACTAGCCCTATTTCTGTATGTTTCTATATGGGTACTCATTCATTCAACCAGGAAATATATTATAATTTAGTAGTGTCTACATCTATAAAAGCCAGAGAGTCTCATGTCTTTGTTTTGAATCATAATTATCATTACTTAACCTTGATGAAAATATTAAAAGGATGCATCTGTTTTATTAGTTTAACTGACAAAAATGTTTCTCTATTACTCTCTCTGATACTGTTAAAGAAATCTGTAAGAACATGTGGTACTCACAAAGCTTTCCTTGATTTTGAACCGAAGCTTTCACACTTGCCAATATTTACACATATGATGCTTGCATTAACAGCAACCAGCAATCATTCCTTACCCTCTAACCAAGTAGGTGTTACTTCCTGGAAATACTTCCTCAAGGTGCTATTTCCTGGAGTCCTCATTTAATTTCTTAATTAAATGAGTATTTTTAAGTTTAACCACATAGAGGCCACTTTCTTGCTTTACCATCTGGTTTGACCCTGAATTAACAGAATGGCCTTTACAAGATGATTAGTCAGTTAATGAAATTATTTCCCAGATTAGTCACTATATCAGCCTGTGTGGTATACAAAATTAACAACATGCAAAGTATCTGGTAAGACTAAAATAAGTTACTTAACTGAAACTGGAAGCTACTCCAAGTACCAGAAGATACATCTTATTTATTTGTTTATTTAGTTACCTACTTATTTATTTATTATTATGAGAGAGTAAAGCTACTTTTTATAATTTGGGGCTTCTTAAGAAGAAAAACCATTTAGTCCTGTAAAATTGAATGGAGGCACTAAGGTAATGATAGTGATGAAGATAATGATAACTACAGTGAGAGCAACTAATTAAAAATGATTTTTAAAAAGTTAGAAATTGGAAATTCATCAAATGCGGGTAAAAGTACTTTGAACAGAGTTAACTATCACTTTAAATCCTGGCATTTGGCATGAAAAAATGTTCAACATCACTAATCATTAGAGATATGCAAATTAAAATCACAATGAGATATCATCTTACCCCAGTCAGAATGGTTATTATTAAAAAGTCAAAAAATAACAGATGTTGGTGAGGATGTGGAAAAAAGGGAACACTTGTACATTGTTGGTGGGACTGCAAATTAGTACAACCTCTATGGGAAACAGTATGGAGATTTTTCAAAGAACTAAAAATAGAACTACCACTTGATCCAACAATACCACTACTGGGTAACTACCCAAAGGAAAAGAAATCAATATATCAAAAAGATACCTACACTCATATATTTATTGCAGCACTATTCACAATATCAAAGATATGGCAACAACCTAAGTATCCATCATGGGATGAGTGGATAAATAAAATGTGGTATATATACACAATGGAATACTATTCGGTGATAAAAAGGAATGAAACCGTATCTTTTGCAGCAACATGGATGGAAGTGGAGATCATTATCTTAAATAAAACAAGCTAGACAAGAAAGACAAATATCCAAATATCATGTGCTCTCACTCATAAGTAGGAGCTAAATAATGTGTACACATGGACATGAAGAGTGGAATGTGGACAATGGAGACTAGGAAGAATGAGGGAATAGGGGTGGTGGATGGTGAGAAATTACTTAATGGGTACAAAGTATGTTATTCAGGTGATGGATAGCCTAAAAGCCCTGACTTGACTACTGTACAATCTATGAATGTAACAAAATCGTACTTGTACTCCAAACATTTATACAAATTTTTAAAAATCCTGGCATCTGAAGTCCTAAAATGTAAATAAAATGATTATTCATATTGAAAAGTTAATGGCCAAAATGAGAGAGCAGAGAACCAAGGACACTAGGAGAACTAAGTGTAAAGGGCATTTTTAAGGGTAAAGATGCACCTTCCCCATGGGTTTAAGAAGAAATGCCAGTCTTCCCTTTCTTCAGCTAGCCTTGGCATCACCCTCAATGGGCTATAGCTTTTGCTCCATACAGACATTCAAAGTCTGGTTTGTCTCCCAGCTGATATACAAAATCAAAGGTGAGTTACTTTTTTTTTTAACTACATAAATGACTTGCTACAGACAAGAATCAGCTCTGTGATTTAGTTCACTGAAATACAAGTCCAAAATTCAATCTTTCTTACATTCTGAAAAAGTCTCATCTGAGCCACAGAAAACAGGAGAAGTCTTCAGAGAAATTATTATACTTGATTTCTGACCTAAGTGTATTATTTTTCAAAAAATGAGTTTTTTTATTTCTGTTCCTCCAGAACAAAGGTAAACACCACACATATGGTTACAGGATATTCTGGTACCTTCATAGAACAGCCTCCAAGCCTAAAAGCCCAAAGTAGCCACAGCCTCCCCGTGGGACAGATAAATCAAAGTGAGAGCAAAGTTTGATCTCATTCCAGATTTGAACCACCTATGGAGGCCAAACTAACCTGGTACTTGCTGACTCCACAGAGGAGCCCACCAAAGGTCAGGCTAGATGCTCAGTTCCCTAGTTGCTTGGCATGTTTCTGAAAGAGTGCCCATTATTTTTATTTCCCTAAACCCTAGAAGGAGGGGGGCTGAATCTGATGACAAAAGAGTATTTTTAAAAACCACTGTGATACTCTAACACCAGAGAACAAATTTAAAATATTAGTTACAGATAGATATTATAAAATAATTATAAATGGGTGACCTACTCATTTCCTCAAAGAGTGAAATTTTTGAGTCCTTCAAAAATTCAGTATTGAAAACAGTGACAGGAAAAGCAATAGTGGTACTTATTTTTTTTTAATATCAAAATAATTTTAATTGTCATTAAATGTATATATCAAAGTCCTGATTATACATACTCTGTCCAGAACATATAACTTTTCAAACATCCTGTATTTAACAAAAAACCATAAAAAATGCCATTTCAACATTTTTCATGTATATGTGATTTCAGAACTTTTAATGGATTAAAAACAGGTATTCACAGAGAACATTAATTATTTTAACAGATTTATATAATATAGAGGGAGAGAAAGAAACATGTCATCTAGAAACTTAGATTTTAAGGAAATAGAGATGATATTTACAGCATCTAGAGAGACCTTTGTTTTTAAGATAAGAGAGATTTAATTTATTTGTTTCTCTTGACAGTCTAAGTGATGGAAGGGGAAGAAGTATGGGCTTGCCGGGCACCTCTACACAACTACTGGCATTCTGCCAACCAGGTGTAGCAGAAGGATGAATGAGAAAGAGAGTTGTATTAGTCAGGATTCTCCAGAGAAAACAAATCAATAGAATAGATATAGATATAAATACACATAAGAGCTTTATTTTATATATATATATATATATATATATATATAATGAGGAGATTTATTATAGGAATTGGCTTACATAATTATAGAGGCTGAGAAGTCTCACAATCTGCCACCTGCAAGCTGAAGAAACAGAAAAGCCAGAGGTGTAATTCATTCTGAGTCCAAAGGTTTGCCAGACCCAGGGCTGGAGTCTGAGGGTGTGAGTCTCAGTCTGAGTCCAAAGGCCCAAGGACCAGAAGCATCAATATCCAAGGACAAGAGAAGATAAGTGTCCCAGTTCAAACAGGAAGCATATTGCCCCTTTCTCTGCCTTTGCATTCTATTCAGTTCCTCAGTGAATTGGATGATTGGATGATGCCCAGTCAGACTGGTGTTGAGCTTCTTTGCTCAGTCTACTGATTCAAAAGCTAGTATCTTCCAGAAACACCCTCACAGACATACCCAGAAATAATGTTTTATCAGCTATCTGGGTACCCCTTAGCCCAGTCAAGTTGACACATAATATTAACCATCATAGGAGTCAAGATTAATACAGAAAAGGAGAAAAGCTGGGTGAAATTCATGGCCAGTGAAAATGTAGTGGAAGCAAGGAAGTAAAAGATTTGACTAGAAACAGTAATGGTTAGAATTAAAATACTAAATTTTTAGATTTAGGGAGTGGAGCTGTTTCAGACAATGACTTAGTTCAGCATGCGACAACAGGAGTGTGTTGATAAAATAGAGATAAAGACCACCTGGACTAATCAAGACACCAACACATTATTGTATGAGATGAGTTATACCCATGAACTCAAAAGTCACCAAATGTGATGGTGAGACATGGAGTAGGGAAGAAGCCTGTGAGCTATGCACCAGTGTATTCACTGAATGTGAAGTGACCTGCAGATCAGTAAATGGCAGCAGAGAGGAATAGAAGGTGGTCCAGGTGAAGATCCCAAGGAGGAGTGGGTTTTATAAAATGAGTTCTCTCTGTAAAAGGAAGTTTCAGAGGTATTCTGACCACCTGTGAGGTCTATAGAGAGTAAAGTATTACTAGAGAAAGTGTGAAAGCTTTCAGATGATTTTTTTTTTTTAAAAATAGAGTGCATTGAATGTTGTTTCATTCCATAATGATACCATTCTCATGTGAATAACAATCTGCTTTCATAATGGAAAAGGAGTTAACATTGCCACTAGCATGTTCACAATTGTGCTTGGAAGTGTGGGAATATCATCTTTCATTCAATGATGGTTAAGAAAAGTGAGATCTGGCTTGGGGAACTCGGATGACACCAAACCTGTCTCCCAACTTTGTGATAGACACAGCTCTGATAAAGAAAAGGCTCCTATACAGATTGACAAATGGCAACGGGAGAAGGGATATCTGAAGAAAAGTTTGTAAAAGAGATCCCTGAAGGAGACGAATAAGAAAATAAGACTTCAGATAGCAATCTTGAGAAGAAGGACTTGTCTTTGGCAATGAAAACAGTGATATACGATTTCTGTCATGTCAGGATAGGACAAGGTCTGAAGGTTTTTTGTGGGGCTAAAGGACTGTCTAATGGACAGTTGGTGAGAAGTTGATGTGGAGTCTATGAAGAAATCTTAGCCCATGGGATAGGGGATTAGTTACTTCTCCAAAACCTCACCTCATTGTAGATACAGTAACAAAGCCTCTTCTTCCCCATTATCTAGCGAGATGAAGGATTCAAGAATATATTTCCTGGGTATTCAAGTCAGACTTTGCAACTTCCAGTTTGAAAATCTGTACCTTGTCAAGGACATTGTAAATACAAATCTGCAACTATTAGAATTATTCTAATTCTAAGGGCAATTATTATGGGCTAAATTGTGCCCTCCCCTGCCAAAAAAGTATTCATATGTTGAAGTCCTAGCTCTCAGCAGCTCAGAATATGATTATATGTATTTGGAGACAGGATCTTTATAGCGATGATGAAGTTAAAATGAGGTCAACACTTACATGCACATATGGAAGTAAAACTCAACAGATATCAAGTAGCTGGGAGGGGAGAAGGGGATGGGTAAATTCATACTTAACAGGTACAATGCACACTATCTGGGTGAAAGGCACACTTAAAACTTTGAAACTGTACAAAAGCAAATGATGTAACCAAAATGTGTGTACTCCCGTAATATTCTGAAATAAAATTTAAAAAAATGAGGTCATTAGGGTGGGCCATTACCCAATATATCTCTGTCCTTAAAAGGAGATGCCATTCAGACACAGACACATACATAGGGAAGACTATGTGAAGACAGACACACTACAAGTGAAGCAGAAAAGTTCGGGAAAAACACTTCCCTCCCAGCCCTCAGAAGGAGCCAACCCTGGCAACACCTTAATCTCGGACTTCTAGCCTCCAGAACTGTGAGAAAATACATTCTGCTGTTTAAGCCACACAGTCTGTTAGTTTTCTAGGACTGCTATAACTGTCTGTGCACAATTGTTAGACTGTTACAATAGTCCTAGCAAACTAATACAGGAATTTATACTGTTGGTCTATGCTATTCACACTGCCTGTGGATTAATCCCTCAGTAGATTTACACAACAAGGCGGAAGTGGGCACAGTGTGAAGATCCTGATGCCCAAAGTGCAGCAAATATGTCCCTTCTAACTCAATTATTTGAAATTTTATCCAGTTCAGACATGGAAATAACATCTCACATCTAATTAGTGCATATCATACAGTATCTTCCTACACCTGATATTTGAATAACGTAGTGCTACAGTAAAACAACTTAATCAACTTTTTTTCAAAAACATTATTTTTACCATATTGCTATTTGATACATCTGATTATGACATTAATTTCAAGCCCCTCCCTAACAATGAAGGCAAAGGTATTAAAAACACTTGTACAGATTCTCCCATCTGTGCCATTACCATTTATTACACATTGTAAGATAATATAACATAGAATATAATTTATGTCTTAATGAGCCCAGATTTTAAATGTTATATTATGACATTGTGGAAAACTAATTATTACTTTACCATACTTTTTATGACAATAGAGGAGAAAAATACATTTTATGAAACTTAAAGTAAAATAAAGTATATTTAGTATACAGATTTGATAAAATTTAAGAAAATGAAGTAAAAGCAACTGAATTTGGATTGAATTATAGTTTTATTTGGAGTATAAAGCACCAATATTTTTTATTTACCTTTCAACCATTATTCAATGACTAGTACTTAATAGAGATACAATATGTTGTTTTTTTCTTTTTAAAGACATTATTGCCAGGTATTTACATTTAATGTATAATATGCCTACTAAGTTTTCAATTGATATGACATACTGATGATAAATGTACCAGTAGTATTCTATATATTTATTAACATTAATAATGGTATAAATTGTTATTTAATCTAATAGTTATACTTTTATATTTATAAATACACAAATTTATCATATTGGTCAAATCCAATTGTGATAGACATGGACCACTAACTATTAAATGCGATACAATTAGCCCTCTATATCCATGGGTTCCCCATCTGTGGATTCAACCAACTGTGGACTGAAAATATTTGGGAAAAAAATGAATGGTTACATCTGTACTGAACATGTACAGACTTTTTTCCTTGTCATTATTCCCTAAACAATACAGTATAACAACTATTTACATAGCATTTACATTGTATTAGGTATTATAAGTAATCTTTAGATTATTTAAAGTATAAAGAAGGATGTGCATAGGTTATATGCAAACGGTAAGCCATTTTATATAAGGGACTTGAGCATCTGTGGATATTGGTGTTTTCTGGGAAGAGAGGTCTTGGAACCAATCCCCTATGGATACTGAGGGATGACTGTAAAAGGAAACATAAAGAAAACTCTATGAATATTTTCAACACAATAAATTGTGGCAGAATAACCCTTATCAGCTGTTTAGGCAAGAGATGTATCTATCAACACAAGAAGAATCCCTGTTGCTTTCTGTGAGTCTCTTCAAAAACCTTAGCCCCTGTCTCTGGAATTAGAGGCAACTATGTATTAAAAGGAACTCCTGAAACAGCAGCTGAGACTCCCATGTGAGGGGCATTAATCAAGGGACCATGCCAGCTTCATTCTGACTGCCAGTAGTAGGACCCTGAAAATGACATTAAATAATAAACAAACATACTCATGTAAGGAAAATATTTAATAAGTATTAAAAAATAGCATCATCAACAAGTTGCTTAAAGAAAGCCTAAATATATCAAGTTTTGATGACCATTTATTCTTTTATTCATTCAAGACATATTTATATGTGGCTAACATTTTGACAGACATTATGTTTCTTGATATATAGTATTACATAGATCTTTAGTGATATTTTAAAGTTATTTTCTCTGTGTATAATAGGGGATTCTGTTTCATAGCATTTTCTTAAGAGACACCCCAAAGTCCAACTATGGTCATCCTTTGCAATCACACTAATCAATGTGTAATTCATAATTATACAATTATTTTATGATTCAGAAACATTATAAGTGTAACAAATCAGATTAACCTAGGATTTTAGATACTAATTGACTTAATAAACCCTATCGACACCAATATGCATCTCCATAAATTATTATTTCTTCTGTTTTCACATTTAATTGACTATAAAACATGCTAACACATGAGTCAAGAACTAAGGCAAAAAAGAAAATTAACACCTGGGTTTTTTTTTTTTTTTTGTAAAGTAAATGAAGCAATCAAAATACATCTTAAGTAAAATCCTATTGTCCTTTAAATAATACAATCTTAGAAACAATTTTAGGATATTTTACATATCATATACTCAAATCATACATACCATATACTCAAATATACATATCATATAGTTAATTACTCATATACTCATACATAATCATATACTCATACATATAATATACTCAAATATATACGACCATAAAGGAAGATTAAATGATGGAAGCTATTTTTTTTAGCTAATGGAAAGATAGCATAGGAGTTAAGAATATAAGCTCTGTATGTTTTCCTCGTTCACCATGACCTTGGATTCAACCTCAATGAGCCTCATTTTCCTCATCACTAAAGTGAAATGATAATAGTTCATATATGATAATACTGTTAATACCTTATATTTTCAATTTGATTACTTAATTCTATACATTCCTACTGTCAAACACTAGGCTTTTATTCATTAGAAGAACTATTTTAGTGAAATGCCTTGATTATTAAAAGTCAGTCACTAGTTGCTTCAAATAGCTCTGAGTTGCATATCTGGTCTACAAGGTGCTTGTGAAAAATATAGACAAACATAGTAAAGCCACGAGCATTGATGGCACAGGATCAATGTCCAAATGTGCCTCTGAAATAATATTTTATGGAAAAATACATTGTTCAGACAGGAGCAAATATGCCTCTTTTAAATTCTAGACCTACCCCATATGAATGAATCTCTGGCATTGTTCCCAACTAGAATCTTAAAAGCCAAGCTGTGAAATATATTTGCATCCTTGTACTGTCATAAGTATATGGACCCCATATCGAGCTGATTTGGCCCATTTGGCTCTCAGAAGAAACCAAGGCAAGTTGTTGGATACTCATAATCTGAAACCCATAAGCTGATGCTGATCTGTCTTGGGGCTGGAGACTGCTGCAGGGTAGGGTGCCATCACGTGGTCTGGCTCTCATAAAATCTTCACTCTTCTTCTTCCAAAGCTAACAATTCCACCTCAGCTAGCTCCACGCACCTAAGCATACTTCATAGAACCCTAGAGCTGGAAGGAAAATCAGTCTAGTCTATTTTTATCTTCTAATTTTACAGATAAGAAAGCTGGGCCAGAAATGTACTCAACTTGATGTCTTTTAGATCCTGAACAGTGTTCTTTCCATAAGACCAGGCTTTACAAGAGGAACCAGAAATAGCTGATACAAAGTTACAGAAGAGATGTGTTAGAAATTTCCAAATTAGTTTTGACTTACTACAGCTCCTAGGGGAACAGAATGAGAGAGATGGAAAACTAACGGCACGAATAGAGAAAGTAAAAAAGGAGAAAAAAAGCAGAGAAAATAGAAAGATGTAAATGTACAAGAACAGCATCATTTTTAATGACATGAGCAGGCATGCCTAGACAACTGTGGGAAAAAAATTTGAACAAAGTAGAGAACAAGAATGGAAGAAGAAGAAAAAAACTTGGAAAAGAAAAGCATAGGAAAGAAAGATACAGGAATGAAGGTGGCAGGAAAAAGAGTAAAAGATAAAAAAAAAGAAACGACAAAGAATGGTGAACTTGGTGAACTAAATGAGCTTAGATGTCATCCATATATATAAAAATTAGAGCCCACTCTGTCATTGGGATCTAATTTTCA
The DNA here is from genome assembly GCA_008086735.1 of Cheirogaleus medius. NCBI lineage: Eukaryota > Metazoa > Chordata > Mammalia > Primates > Cheirogaleidae > Cheirogaleus > Cheirogaleus medius. Next base: position 27,567,778 of record VBSM01003176.1, read on the forward strand.
AGCTCATGCTTGTTAAAGTTTCTTGATTTACCAATGTTGCTAAAGGTAATTAGACATCCTTAACAGTTCTTGCTATAAAGCTCTTATATTTCAACTGTCATTCACCATATAACTCTCTAACAGAATTATTATATAAAAGAACCTTGCCTGCATTATCAAACAAATAAGAACCAAAAAAAAAAAAAAGAGTAAAGGAGGTTTTTATATAGTCAGATTATCTAGAAATGTTTGGGTCATGAAGTAGATTTACTTTTCTACATACAAGTTTTTAAAATTGTTTCTATGGTTTAGAGTTTTATTAAAATTATAATTTTTCACTAATTTTTCTCTCAAAATTCATTTTCTCAATTGCCAAGATTTTAACATAATGTGCATAGACATATTGTTCATTTATATTAACCAAATAGATACTGGATATATTCTAACAGAGACATAGATAATCTCTGACAAATTGCTTACCCCATGCCATTTAATCAGCCCCAACATCGCTCGCATACCTTTTCCACCATCTTGTTTCACCACGGAAAGTTGTTGAAATCAGCGCTACAGCATTTGACAGTGTATTTTAGTAACCGTATATTTTGTTTGCTGTACAAAATACTTATCTACAAGTTTCTAAAATATTTTCCAAAGATAGATACCTATTATTTGGGTAAATTTTCTAAGACTTCCCTTTGATAAAATCTCATATGTCTGAATGCCAACTTTCAAGGTTGAAACTGTTGCTGCAGTGTGAAAGTGGCAGAGGTAAAAGCTTTTTCTAACAACATTATCCGCTGATTGATTTGGAATAAATTAGTACGGCAAATCTATGAAGAAAATTATAAAATACAAAAATGAGTGTGTATGTGTCTTACCCTTTTCCTCTCATATACAACATAGACATATATGTGTGTTTTATATATGTATGAATATGTGTATCTATATGTGTTTATATATTATATAGGCATATAGATACACATATATCCATATATTTTTTTCTTTAAAGGAAGCTCAGTAGACACACTCAGAAAATAAAGTACTCTATAATTTCAATTATACATAAGCTCTTTATAGGCCACAGAGTAATCTTAATGTTGATTATGTTTTCTATAATCAATATTTACAATATATTATTACTTGGTTTAAATGGTTGCTATTAAAGTAAGATCACAATTATATCAAGTTCTAGGACACACTTAAGACATCTCATTTATTTTTTATTTTAAAATATATTTATTTTTTAATTGACACATTGTAATTATATATATTTATGGGATATAATCTGATGTCTCAATACATATCTATGTTGTATAATAATTCAATCAGAGTAGTTAGTGTATCTGTCACCTGGTGAGAATCATGAAGAGGCTCTCTTCTAGCTATTTTGTAAGATACTATATTTTACTCTTAACCCTAGTCACCCCACTGCGCAGAACACCAGAATTTATTCCTTCAATATAACTGCAACTTTGTACCTATTGACCAACCTCTCTCCATTCTCCTTTCCCTTCTCCTCTTCCCTATCCAATTTCTGGTAATCATTGTACTACTCTCTGCTTCTATGATATTAATTTCTATAATATCTGTGTCTGGTTTATTTCACTTAACATAATATCCTCCTTATTTATCTATGATGCTGCAAATAACAGGATTTCAATCTTTTTAATGGTGAGTACTATTCCAATGTGTATATATATCACATTGTCTTTATGCATTCATCCAATGCTGGATGCTTAGGCTGATTCCATATTTTGGTTGTTGTAATTAATGCTGTAATAAAGCATGAGAGCTCAGATATGTCTTCGACATACTTTATTATATTTCCCCTGAACATATGCCCTGTACTAGGATTATTTTAAAAGTAAGTTTATTTTATTTTACAATACCTGTGAATTAGCTGATTTAAAAATACTCTTGATAAAAGTATTCTCGAACTAAAAATTAAAAATATATAATTATGATTGTCTAAATAATAATTGTTTGAAATTTCACAAAAGGAATACTGTATAACTGTAAGTTTACTTAAAATAATAACAAATTTTATTAAAAATTTATGGGTAATCATTTATTTTTCTTTGTGAATAAGCTCTAAGTTAGAATTTGTGATACTATAAAAACCATAATTATGCAGCCAAATGTTTAAAAGGTACATTGTGATTCTAAGTCAAATATAACACAAGATAATTCTTAATAATTATATTACTCATCTTTATTTGAAACAAGGCTACTGATGAGAATTTAATATTTTCAACATTTGTCTTAAGTCCACAGTAGTCCCACTTCCATATGGTGTACTACAGATATAAGCTTTACTTTAAGCAATTGAACTTTTCACACCCTCAAAAGCCACAAAATCAGATGGTTTGTGGTTTTTGCAGCTGGTGTACTGTATTCATTTTGGGTAGTGTCATATGAAAAATATTTCACTCCTTAAGCCCTAAACAGAATCAGTCATTAATGAAATGCAGGCAGTACAATGAGATCATATAAAGTATAGATTTCAACAACCATACTAGGAACACTAAAGAAATTCAGAACATGAACACAAATCAAGTTCTTACTGCCAGAAAACACAGAAAAAGTATTAAGGAAAGCCTTTGCAGACTTAGCATTTGCTTTGAAAATGACTGGTAACCACTACCTTAAATTTTTTTTTAATTCAAGCATTTGCAGACAAAATAATCATAAGGTACAAAACAACAGTAAATAACTTCAGATACAATGGTACAAGATTATTCATCATAATACACAAATATCAAAATCATAAAATTATTTCCCTAATGCCACATATGGAATTTGCTAACTTAATAAAACAGGCTGTCACCAGTCTACACAATTTTAAAATAATGTCTTTTTTGGGATACATCCAATTTTACTAGTGTTTATTTTTATTGAAATATTTTAAGAAAACTATACAATTCAACAAAAGTATTACAACATATTATTTCAATGGAAACTGTTCTAAAAATTGTATTTTTCGTACTCTTATTTGTGAAAGAAGAAATAAAAAAAAATTGTTTTGTATTTCTTGTCACAACAAATAGTCTTCAATCTAAAGTAAAGAAACTTTCAATATTTCCACTTCCAAACTACTTTCCCACTTATACTATCCTTTTAAGATGTACTCTTTTTATAAATAGAGGGTTTTTTTTTTTTACAGAATAAAAAGGGATATGGTGGTGAAAAAAGAATGCACAACGTAGAGGGAGTATTTCTTGTATGTGAGCTTTAATTTGTGCAAGTCTGCTAGATGATGTGAAGTATGGACACTTTTATAAGGTATTGTGATTTCTTTTCATACCAGGCAATATAAGAGAAATCGAACAGATGATTATTTTACTTTTATTTTAAGCCCTAATGTAAACAAGTTGTGTTTAGTTCATAAAGGTTCAACTGAAATTTGGAAAGGCTATATTTAGGTAACAACATCATTATCTTAAACACTGGTTAACAGAATAATGACTCTGTGTATCTCTTAAGAAAATATGTCTATAGTAAATCGGAGAAAGCCCTACATTTTCCTACATCTGTTATCCATAAAATCTTTATATGTCTTAGGCATGCCACATGGCACTAAACCCAAGATTACATTTGGAACACCGATTAACTGAAATAGTCCACAGTGCACTAATACAACATGGAAATGTTTCAAATGAAGAGTAAAGTTGTATCATACAATGCTTTCCAACCATATTGTTGGAATTGTCATATAATGGGAATTCATGGATTTTCTTCTTGCTGTGGAGTGCTGTGGTAATATTAATATCTTGGAATATGACATTGTGTACAACAAATAACAGAACTGCAGTTATAAAGTTTTTAAAGTGGGTATAGAATTTTTCTACTACCACACTTTCCCTTTCAGTGCCATGAACTTAGATATCCATAAGAATATCACAGAACCAAAGCCAAAAATTGCAGGTGTAGCATGCTGGTAGTAGATTGTAAATATCTTGGGTAATCATCATGTCTTATAGTTATTTCATATTGGTACTAAAACCTGCACAACAGACGTTAAATTTGATAAACAAATATGACCAAGAATCTTAAATATGCCTGGTAATGTTCTAGGCACTTAGAATGTATCAATAAATGAAACAGACAAAAATCTCTGCAGTTGCCTTATATTCTACAGCGGGAGATAGACAATAACAACAACAACAACAAAATGCAAAACTCCCTGCCCTCATAAGACTTACATTCTAGTGAGGGTGAGAGGGAGGTGATAAAAATAATAAATGAGTAAATTACATGGAATGTTTAGCAAATACGACAATTAGAAAAAAGTAAGTTGGATCAAAAAAACCAGGGAAAGAAGGGTTTTTTGTGTTTTTAACTAAAATGGTCAGGCAGTTAAGAAGGTGACATAAAGCAAATATTTGAAGAAAGTAAAGGAGTTAGCCATGCAGCTATCTTGAGGAAGCACATTAAAGGCAGAAGCAATAGCCAGCACAGTGGCCCTGAGGTGAGAGAAGTACATGTGCAAATCACATGTCACCATTCAATAAAGAACAATCTTTTAAAGGACAAATTATCTGGTAGGTATAATAAATTGTAACATAATATAAATAATTATTGGTTTCATTTGCTATTTAACTAACATTTATTAAACAATATAAGGGGCTAGAGAATTTAATAGCACTATCATGCTAACTCTGTCCAGTTCTCTTTTTCCTCCATTTCCTCACCTATTCATTTTATACCCTGCACCTCTGAGGCTCCCTCTACCACCCCCCACTTTTTAACATTTTCATGCCATATAAATGAGCAGCAATACAGCCAGAAGTAAAAACACACTGAACTTGGAATAAGAATGAAATAATTTAATTCTTAATTCTTTTCCTTGCTTGCTGGGTTACTTAAGCAAGTTTATTTGCCTTTCTAAGCAAAAGTTTCACCAACAACACAGGGGTGGTGGCAAGGGAGAAGGTGGAGAAACGGTAATCTCTCAAAAATTCTTGAGAATAAAATGTGTTATAATCGTGGGGATGTGTTTGGTAAACCATAAAGAATTACATAAGTGAAGTTCATATGGACAATATTTAGTTCTGATGATAATATTTCTGCTAATCCCAAAATTATGATAAAAGGATGATAAGGAGAAAAATAGAGAGAAAAAACAGAAAAATGGTGCTTGATAAATTTAAGATTAGCTATATTATGAAAATTCAGTTGTATTTTAAGCAGTTTTAGATTTCTGAACATTTTTATCTCTACAGAGTATAAGAATATAGTAAACTTTTCTTTAAATTGGTTTGATATGACAAGTTAAAATTAATAAAATATTATGATTGCATAGTTCATTATCATATAACCATTAATCATTTCCCTAGAAACTCTTTTTTTAACTCCCTAAAATTTATCTTCGATATTGGAGCAAAGGAGATAAAATGAGAATATAGTTATAGACAGGGGATTGTTGAGAGGACAAGCTTTTGACAGGAATAACCACAGTGGGCAGGAAATAACTTTGATGTGAAACAAATACACTTTCAAGATTCACATATCAGTCAAGCTCTAGTGAGTAGAAAAATTTTTGAGATTAGTTTGACAATAGCTATTCCAAAGTCTTAAAAATGGGTATCATTTAACCATACAATTAACTCTTAGTTATTTATCTAGCATATAGGTATTTATCTAAAATCTTTTTCTAATTTTTTATAAGTAAATATCTTTTTAAATGTAATGATAAAATATGAAAATATCTAATGACTAGAAGCCTGTATTCAAGGAATTAAAATATAAGAGGCTATTCTTGGGACTATAACTTTAATGAACAAATTTTTATATTTAGGTACATAAGAATTATTACTTAAATACTATCATGTGTTATACTGTAATATTATGGACAATTTTAGAGATTTAGATGACTTTGTATTGCTTGCATAATAATCCCCATTTAAATCTACTGAAAGTTTACTGATTTGAAATTCAGAAAAAAAAGGGATTAGTCAAAATGGAAATTTTTTGTTGGTGTTTCTAAGTTTAAGATGGCTCTTTACTGTTCCTCAAGTAATAGCAATAACATCTTATAAAACTTTGTGAATCAATGAGCAGTAACACCTTGCACTTATGTAAAGACTTTGGCAGGGAATGTTGTACCTTCAAAGGACTTAGTTACCCATTTTATCAAGATGCAAAATGAAGCATAAAGGAGATTAAGTCCCAGGACAGGAATAGAACCCTAAATTCCTGATAATCAGCTTCCAAACTAGTCATAAGAATCTAGTAGATTTTTGGCAGTGATTCTTTTGAGCGGTCAAAACTACTGCCAGGTGGATAAATTTATGAGCAGACTATAAAATATGGTGTTGGCCTGGCAGCTGATCCAGTCAGAGTGTGAAACATAAAGGTGAAGAACGGGAAAAGATTCCTGAAAATGGTCTAGTGAACTAATGAGGGAGTGAACATTACACTTTTTTCCAAGTTAGGAAGAAAACATCAGTTGTAGAAGGTAAAATATAAAAAAAGCCCTCCTCTGAATGAAATAGAGAAATGGGAATTTAACCGATGGAGCATTAGGATTACTATAATTAGTAGTTAGGAACTATCAACACCTACTAGGGTGTTTTTTTTAGTAATGAATTATTTTTAAACATATTTGATGTTCACAGTAGAGAAACTATCCTCCTGGATATACTGTTCGATTTTTTTGTTTGTTTTTTTTAACAACTCTGGAGTTACCTATTTGTCTATTTTATATTATTTATCTTCTAGCCATGTGTCTATTTATCTATCTCCATTTATTCATCTTTCATAAGTTTGTTCCCAAACATGCCATACACGTTTTTGCTACATGTCAGACACTGTACTTGATAATACTCACTCTTTGGGGACCAATTCAAATTAAAGATGATGTCTTACTGAGTTAGAAATCATTGCATTTAGGAATATTTTATATAATTCTAACTTTCAACATCATCCTTATTTATTAATATCTTGGCTGCTGCTAAATATATGGTAGTTCTAAAGATCCTCACTTTGTGTTTTAGAAGAAGAAAATAAAGGATATATCAATAACAAAATGGTATAGTTCAGAGGATGCTGCATGTGGTTATTTGGTGCTAAGTGATTATTTATGCTTTCTAAATAAATAAGTTAAAAAGAAATGCAGATAAAATTTATTTTCTCAATCATCACAAATGTGTTAAAAAGATAGAAATTTTCACTATACAGTACATGAAGCACTTAGCTTACCTTTAAAGATATTTTGGATTTTAAGGATGAAGGCTTAATTAAAATTAAAATATTTGATGAAACAAGATAATCCATCCAAAACACAGAGTGTCTAAGAGATCCTTGAACCTCATAAGGGGGTTCACTGATTTTACATTTTTGCAGTTAACACTGCAAACGTTTAATTCTTAGAGTGCTGTTGTGACATAGTGAGGACGCAAACACAAGAGAGTAACATTTTAATTGCAAAATTAATGTGACCAAAATCAACTTCAGTAACTTCAAACTTCAAAAAGTAATATCAACAAATGCCACTGACTACAGAGTTACAGCACAGTGGTTAGAGAAGTCTCCAAGACCTACATCGTACAAAGGTGTATGAGGTACTTTGCAAAATTATTTTGTACTAAAGGTTGTAATTGTCAACCCAGGACAGTAAGTTTGAATTAAAAAATGTATATACCTGAATTTGAGGATCAAAATTAACAGAACATATGGCAAACATTAAATTGAGTGATATGGGAAATAACCACAGAATATAAACTTACCATCCATTTTGGCACATTTTTTTTTGTGACTACAACACACAGGGCTATTATTTTCTGTATGTCACTTAGTGTGTTTATACATGAAGCTAATTGATTCTAAATCACACTTTTCCCAGGTAACAGCAACATATACATACCCTCATAATACAAGTTACTTAGTCTCTAACTTGTTGAAATCACCATCTTTATAATTTCAAGTGAAAACAAGCAATTATATAAATGGCATTGTGGGATCAGAAGAAATCACCATCATATAGTTTGTTATAATATCCCTAACACAAATAAAATAAATGTTTTACTAGATTTTCCTTAAGGAAATCACTGGATTTAAATTTTTAAAAAAAAATAGTATTAGGAACTGAAGGAGCCATTTCTGGAGTTTCCTAACTGAACTGACTAGAGACTAGACATTATCAGTTGCTATTTAGATTCAAATAGCCAATGTGGTTGCTTTTTTTTATTGTGCTTACGTCAAAACTATACATGAGAAGCAAAACAAACTACTGTAGAAACATAACTCAATTATATTCACCTATTATATAAGATATAAAAATTATAAAAATCCTCATCTTGGAAAGGAGATTTATATAAATGAGCTTGAATTCTAGGTAATCATAAACAAAACTGCATCTTACTCCTTAAAGAGCAATACATTCAAAAACAATGAAGAAAAGGGAATCTTTTTTACACAGAGATTTATAAAAGAACATAGTCACACAAATAATTATGAACTCAAAAAAAATAATGTAAGACTTATAGCAAAGCAATGATTTGCTACTGGAGAATTAAGACACCTCTCTCAGTCCTATCATCTCAACTTGCTAACATTGTATCCACCTACTCCTGAAAGAAAGTAAAGCATCAGGAAATGTTCTGTCCTGGACCCATGATGAGGGATTGTGGCAACAAACCAAGTCTAAAGGTAAAGGCAAAACTAAAGGTAAAACTAAGCACATGAAAGAAACAGGGTAATTTGTACCAATCGTTTCCTTCCATATATTATCATTTGTCTGTGATTTTTAAAGCTCACAAAAAGCAAAAGCAAAAGTAGTTATATTTGTTATTATATTGCTGATGATCACAATCATATTTAAATCATTCTTAATATACCAAAGTCTAAAGAGGGAGGGACTAAGATAAAGTTTATCTGTCACATTGCATAAACCATGTGGTACTCAGTTTGCTAAGTCAAAGTCATGCTCTTAGTTTCTATACTTCAAACAACTGAAATACCACAACATTCATAAAACAGAACTGAGCTACTGGGAGTAAGAAAAAAATACAAAAAAGTAGCAGACTTCAACAGCAGATAGTAAAATTAACATTTCAACAGTTCTTGCCTTTCATCTCAGTCTCCATAGTACACTTTTTTCTGGAAAAGCTACGATTTAGTTTAGAAAGATGCGGAATTACATAAAACATCTGGAATATGGGACAAGAAATATTGGCTTATTATCCCTTGTGGACCCTCCCCATGAAAAATTTAATAGATCTGTTTTGGTAGTTTTAATCTCTAGAGCACCTCAAGCTATGTTATGGAAACATCATCTTGGTCATTTATATTGGAAAGAACACCTGGTGATGAAAGCAAATATACTCTCTTTTAAATTGTGAGTGCTTTTTCTTTAATCATCAAACTTTTCATCAAATATGTATATAGATATGTGTGTGTGAACATCTCAACTAGAATCTAGTTTTGTATCTTTGTGATTGATAAGACTATACTCTTGTACCAAAAATAAAATCCTCTCTTACGTTCTGCAAATAAATAATTTTGTCTTAACTCTGACATTTACTTATTACACATTACAAAGTAAGTTAGGGAATTTTTTCAGGGTATGAACACTAAAATATCATTTACATTGGTTCTGGAAACATGACACTGATGATTTTTTAAAGTCAAAAAATATTTTTTATTTAATACATTTTTTTATTCCATAATAGTTTTTAAATGATAGTCTTAATATTTACTGTTAGTAATAAAATGCTTTTAGTTAATACTAAAATAACACTCACAGCTGAAAATAGTTAACATTCAGCACTAAATTTTGTTATTGAAAAGCTTATTGCTAGTAAAACTTTAATATTGAGAGTGTGTGCATCTAGGCAAGATTGAACGATGAAGTCATTTGCCATAAGAATTTATAAAAACTAATTAATCTACAAAATTTCAATGTTACATTCTTTTATTGTAAACTCCTATTTTATTGTAAAAATTTAAAATTAAATTTCAGTGTGAGTACTTGCCTATTAAAATTAGAGAAAATTCTACATAATTGGAAGCATAATAAAACACTCTATATTTTAAGTGATCTATCTTTTAAAATTGGCACAATGTACCAAAGCTATGCTATCATTAATAACACTCAAAATATATAATAGGCCTCTACATATTCCAATTAAAAATAGAAGTCCTTAAAATATTTGAGTATTTATAGTCTATAAAGATTTTCAGGGACATTTTTATTAATTTGACACAGATACGCCTTCATTTCTAATGTTACAAACCTGAATCATTTTAAATGCAATTAAAAGTGGTTATGAAAGAGTGTGGACTTCCTTGTGAAGTAGGAAATCACTCTTGTGATTAACATGCAAACGAGCTCATGCTGGCAGAATAGATTGGGGTTTTAAAACCCCAATTACTTTTGTATGATTATCTATTTACCAGTACACAGTCTATTTTCATTTTTCATCTAATACAAAATCGGCTTGCTTACATTTTTAGCACAGCAATTAATATTTACAATAATTATGACATCAAGCACTGCTGAGAACTCCAAGTAAATCATTTACCCCAGTCTTTATTCTTTATATATGATTAATATCCTTTTATAATTTAATGCTGTATATGAGGTTACCTTTATGCAAAAATAAAAATGAGAACCACTTTCCTCTTTGATTTAAATTTAGTTATAATACTATTATTTTTAGAATATTAGTAAGATGACTATTGTTGTAACACAAAAACCCAAATTTTTAAGTCTAATTAGAGTAATATGTAAAAACAGTTGAATCACTCATAGTAAGAAAAATAAATATATATTGAGAACAATAAAAAGTGTCCTATGAATCTTCTCTTTAAAAAGTAATAACAGACAATTCTAAACTTTCACTAACACGCTTTGATTCATACCTGCTACGTACTGCACACATACACATTTTTCCAGACTTCTAAAGAAAATTATAATGCATTAATGACAGGAACCATGGTAATGGAAAAAAGGTCACCCTCTCTTGAACACCTTCTGTTTTAAACCATTATATATAAAGACATTCGAGAAAGCAAAGAATTAAAAGCCAGCCTTTGTGCAACCCATTACTGAAATATTATAGAATAATCTATATCAAATGTAGAGGAACAGCAGATTCTTTTGGATCTAAATTAACTGCAGCCATAGAAACGCTTTTATGCTTATTATGTATCTGCCTGTTGATTCAATTATTAAAAGAACACCTGACAGCATCAGACTTATTTAATTGAATTAATTAAACTGGATGAATAATCACTGAATTCCTTTTGTGTGAAATTTGTCCTGAAAAGTAACACTGGCATTTGGAAATTGCACCTAATTTGCATGGTGAAATACAGTGAACATGGAAATCTCCTATTTCAGTATTCTGGGGTTTTTCCCTCCTCTTCTCATATAAGACAAATGAATAGATTCTTGTAGTGGATATTTTCTATTCTAAAGTACAGATTTATGAATACTTTTTGTCAATATACCATTAGGCAATTTTTCATCAATTTTCTCAATATCATAATTTAAATTTTTCTCATATGTGAAAAGTATTATGCAAACTGTCACATTCCCAAAAGAGATGATATGACACCAATGTATTCTTGAAACTATAAGAGAAACCCTTGTTTCAAGATGGATTTCTAAGAGAATATATTTATTTGTTATCTTTACAATAAGAATGTAACTATTTGTTTAAAGCTAGAAGTGAAAAATGATTCAATATAATAATATATCAGAACACTAAGTTCTCTTTTACACACATTTTATTTTTGTAGGAGGAATCTGTCTCTATTGTGATGAAAGGTTCAAGGTTTATGCCTAGCATATATATTTAAGATTTTGGTATTTTATTAAGATAAATATTTGCAGTTTGTTTACAGGCATGATGGTTTCAGATATTTATTTTTAAAAGAATGACAGCAGGAAAACTTCTTGCCTTTATATTTTCCCTGAGTCAAGTTCACAGATAAACTAAAAGGAAAATTGTACAATGTCTGTTTTTCCTGTCACATCAAAACAAATACAAACTGACAACATTTAAAAATATTCTTAAAGCACTCACTTGCTGCACTTTCAATTTCTGGCCATTAAGTGCTTTAGCTTCACTGGGGGAGGGGCATGATTTCATCTCCTTAGAGCTTTATATCTTTTTATCACCCTTATGCCACTGGGAAAATGCATCAATATCTGCTATTGTTAATTCACTATTAAGAATAAAACTTGGTGAAATCTTGATGCTTGGTTCATTTTTAAACATACACATCCATGCAGGTTACACTTTGATATATACCACATTCACATTTTGATCAATCATTTTTATTTTTTGCTATGAATGGAAAATTATCACACTTTCATTCTTGAGATGAGAATTACTCTACACCATTTTTTCATGCCTATTACTTAGGAGACACTCTTTACCATAATAAATTATGGTATTTGCAATCACACACCATTTAACATCTACATTCCTCAGATTAAATAACTCTAAATATTCAGGTTGACCACACTTGAATTTTGTTCACTTTAAAATTATGCTTGATTCCTTCAACCACTGATCCATGTCCTTTTTCATGTTAGACTTATTTATATGCTTTCTTTGCATTCTTCAGAAATATTTCTATATGAATGGTCATATTTTCCTTAGAGAAATATCAAGTGTGATACAACATTATTTCCCAAATAAAACTGAAATACAAATAAAATATATTATTTAAAAAATAATTTATAAAGAAACTCAAGTAATTCATGAAACTGCTTTCTGTCATATTAAAATTTTTAGCATTCTAGATAAATTGTTTCTTTGTGATCTAAATTACAGATATGATACATATGCAAACTTTTACAAAATATTTTGTGAAAAATCTATGAATCCACCATAGTACCCATATTAATAACCATAGTGGTTAGATTTTTATTTTACATAAATTATACAAAATACATAGGCATTATACACCATTCTTAATACCAGTTTATTATAGCTTTATTTCATAACATTGGATGTGGAAATGGAAACAGTGCCATCATGTGATACTTTTCAGGGTACTTCACTTCTTATATTCTCAATGTCTGAGCATATAGCTACTATACAAATAAAAGAGTTTGTAGGAAAGCAGAGAATTGCAGTATAATTCATTACCCAGTATTTTGCAACAATATCTAGTGTTCATGCTTTTGGTAAAAATTAGAAACACCCTTAAAATCTTCAAAGATAAAAAAGAATAAAGCAGTTTTTATATTTGTGTATATACATACACAAGCACACACAGACATCCTTTATTAAAAATCTACAAAGTTGTCCACTCTAGCTCACAAAAGCTTCTACATTTGCAATCATTTGCAATCTTTAAAAATAAAAAGTATTTCTCCATAAATGAAATAAATTCATATTTTAACTGACAAAAATCAATTAGGATGAGAGAAAAACTCATTTTGAATGTAAATATCAATTCCAACTAAATAAAACTTATGCCTAAAATTCAAACTGAGTTTCTCTATGGATTTTTTTTTTTCCTCCAGTCAAGGGACATAGATATCTTTTCTGCTAACTTAAGACCTAAGAACCACAAACTAAATGCTAGATTTTCCAGGATTTATATAACTTCTTTAAATTTCAAAATTGGCTTTGAAAACTATGTTAAAATTTAAAATCAATAATACTAACACATAAATATGAAAACTTGTACTACAAATGATCCTTCTTCTATTTCTTAGAATTCACTCTAAGGCCACTGAATTAGAAGATAGATAATTTTAATGAGAAGTATGAATTTGGGAGCTACTTCCTTCCCATACTTATTCCAGACAAGTATAAAATTACTTTTTAAGGACAGGTGGATATCTTTCAGAGTCAAACATTAGTGGACACAATGTTAACCCAGGATTAGAACATAAGCAATGAATAAATTCTTATCTATTACTGTTAATGACTCATGGTTGATCTATAACACATTTCTTTTTATTGCACACATAATCCAAGGTATTTCAGTTTAATATTTTACCAAAAAGTGAGAAAAATATAGAAACATATTAAACTACAATGCAAGATTGAAAAATATTGATAACTCTAAAAAAGTATTTCTTAGTTACCCTAAATCAAATCTTTTCGCATATCCCTTGTGATAGACTGCAATACAATACTTAAAATTTCACACAAAATGGATTTAATGAAAGAAAGGAGGAAAAAGCTAGAGAAAACTTTTATTCACACATGCATAAGTGTAGCTGCTTATTTTTTGAATGGTGAAAATAACCTCTAATCACAGAAGCCAGAGGAGAACTTAATTATAGTCACTGAAAAAATTAAGTGAGGAAAATTTCAGCAGTAGGAAAAAGGTAAGAGTAGAGATGATTTATTAAGCTGCTCAGTTCTAAAAACTCCTCTTTCTCCAAAATAAATTAAATGGAAGTTACCAATTGGTGAACAATTCTTCAAATGAGTGTTTTCTTCTCCAGGGGAGGGATGAAATTTGGGATTACCCTAAAACATTTTATCATTACTATTATTCTTTCACCAAATAACATGAAGCATGGAGTCACTAGGAGGTTTTTTATTTTCAATTTGGAAATATTATTCCTCTGAGAAGAGATTCTCTATTTTCTTTTTGCCAAAACTGGTTTGCAGACTGTTTTGTCTTGTAGGTAGAAAGGACCTCCAGTACCCTAACATTTTTTTTCCTTCATGAAATATATCTTCCAAACATTCTTCAATGCTTCCAACCTGCACTGATCCTGATCTTTTAATAGTACTTTCAGAGAATTAAGGGACAGAAGACTTTTCAAAGTTTTTCAATAATGTAACATGCTTTCCCTTCCCAGATAAGATTTCCCATTGATAGTTCTACCTTTTCAGTGGTGGAAGAAGAGCCAGCATCCCCAACTCTTTTAAACTTAGTCCTGATTGAAGTTTCACCAATCACAGAACACTAGGGCAAACTAATTAATGGGGTAACAAAATTCTTGCCCCAAACCACCTTTCTTTTTAACATTGTATTTGAGTCTCAACTTCTCTTTGTTCTAGAGTAGCAGTATTTGGAGTTAGGAGAAGCAAAATAGGAGTTGTTCAGAAAAGACAAAGAAAATACAGTATGTGAAAAATGCTGATTTGTGAAGCAGTAATTTCTAGTCACCCTTCAACGTGCCTAGATATATTGACAGATGAAAAGTTATAAATCAGGACATACATTCTATTTTATATAGGTGATCCTTTAAACATTAAGAGCAATTTCCCCACCTGAAAAATAGTGATAGAACCCTCATAAAGCAGCAATTTGTTACTGAGGGTCCAAATCACCATAGTTTGTTACATAATTGTTGGTTAACCCATTTCATGATGGAAGAAAGCAATTGAATTATGCTTAGGTTCAGGTAATACATTTTACTCTTCTAAAAGGGAAAAAATAAATAACTTTGTCTACTAAATCATTTAAATAACAATAGAAGTTGCATGTCTCCATATTCAGTTTGATCAACAGCTTTTACTGTTATCATTCAAAATTCTTTTCTAACTCCCCACCCCTCATGCACAGACACACTTCCATGCCTACACGTAGAGGCACAGGCAGTTTCAAACTCTTCACTGGAGCTAATCAAAGTATGTTGGTAATTTAGTAGGTGGGTATGCCTTTTTGTTACTTAATGCAGAATTGTCAATTGATGCACATTTGATATGCTACTATTGACAATGTCAGAAAAGGACTTGATGCACTCATTCTAGTTAAGAATATTTGACATTTTATATGAAAGTAATGCTATTCCTTGGAGAAAATGAACAAAGCTTTCCTAGCCTGTGTAGAAGGTGACACATTTTCTTTCACAGCCAATTCAATGACCAATTCACATATTTCTTGGCACAGTAGCCAAGAATACTAAATTTTATACATCAAGCTTCATCATAGTGGTTTATCTTAGCTGTTATTGCTAAAACACTCTTAATTTCTTCTAAAATTATATAAATATATACATATAGACAGATCCCCTTTATATTTTTTCACTATGATATCTTTTTCTATTTTAACCATTATTCTTACCACATTAACCTGAGATCTTTGTCCAATAAGGGAATTGAAACACATTATAACAGGATTTTATCATAGGTTCAGGTAGTGTAAATATTTTCTATAAATTATAATACTAAATCATAAGTCAAATGTATATTTTTATAGTTTACAAATTATTTTTTAATTCTTTAGATCTATTTTTCTTATTTATTATAAAGTGTTTCATAAGGTTGTTTTGCTCAAATCTGTATTCAAATTATTTAAATAACAATTGACGACAATTTAACAAAGATATAATAAAGAAATTTAATCATGGACTTTAATTAGTACCATCCAAGGACTTCATAAGAAGAAAGAATACAAAGACAAGTCCTATTCAACTACAAATTATATGAGACATTTTGTACATGTTTTGTTAGATTTCTGTAATTCATATTTCATCTATTATATCTTAGGATAGGTAGAGAAGGAAGTTGAGTATGAGGGGAAGGATATTTCTTAAGTTTAAAATATTACATTCCAAAAAGCAAACATAGTGTATGTATGTAGAAGGTATTTGTAAAATTGGAAAGTAAATTAAAAACATACTCCAATGCCTTTTTCTCAATGTGTGCCCATTCATATTAGCTATTGAGTCATTTTTTTAAACAACAGAATTACTTTGCTCTTACCTATCCAAAATTTCCACAAAACTGATATTTACCTGATAAACCTCTGGATAGCCGGTTAGTTCAATCTGTCTTCAGTAATGACACAATTAAATCTAAGATTCATTTCTGTCTAGTGAGGCATTAGAAGTCACAATCACAAAGACATTGATTTTAAGGAGCCCATTAGTTTGTAAGCTCCTTCAGGCTCCTGGTGGACTGTAGTTTTGTTTTTGTTTTTTGGTTTCTATAGCATGCCTTTTATAGGCCACAATCAAAGCTAAATTAAAATGTTAAATAATTTTAGCCTTCTATCCTGAGTGTTTTTGACATGTGCTTTTTTAAAATCTCAAAACTAAAGAAAAATACTTTAAAAAACCTCTCTATACTCCAATTTTTAAAAATAATTATATATAAAGAAGTACCTCTGTACATCTAATTTTATACTTCTGTCTCCCAGAGATAGCCACCATTAAAAATTTGAGAAATATTGTTTCATATGTTTCCTTCTAAAATTTAAGCAGCTGTCAGTTACACCTATACCACTGCAATGTATACTCATGAAAACAGACATATATACTCATGCACAATTTTGTTTCCTAAAATATAGTCCTGGTTATTTTCTTGACAATGTAATGGATAATAGAAATATACCTCTTTTGAAAACAACAAAATATAAACACCTTTGCCTATACCTCTATTTCAGTTTATTTATTTATTTATTTTTTGGTGTAGGCATGGAAAATACCAACAGAAATTATTGTCAAATTTATTGTTTTTTTCTTATATAAAAGCATATATCTTTATTGAAAATAAATAGCTTATATGGATGGCCTTCATCAAAACTAATCTGTGGACTTCTGATAATTTGGCCTCCTACAGGTTACTTTATGATGCATGTAGGTCCAGAGTGGCAAAATATTCCCTTCTACTATTCTGCCAATATGTACTGATATTTATACAGACATATGTATGTTTAAATAATATTTCTCCTTCACTTAAAAACTTTCTTTGCTAGGTTTCATATATGCCTTAAAAGTGAGAAATGAAACTTATTAATGGTATAATATGTTACTAGAAAAATAAATAGATACACAAATAACCATTCTAGATTGAAGTTTAAGTCTAATAATGTTTTTAAATGAGTAACATGAAAGCATAAAAATCATGACATGGGATAATGTCTATTAAAATCTTATTAGAGAAAAAATATCCATAGCCTTGAATCAAGAGTAACAAGAACTATTTACTGTGATGAAGAATTAAACTGATAGAAATCAGTTAAACCTAAGCAGAGAAACAGTTTTCATATATAACTATAATAACCTATAAGAGAAACTAAAGCAATTATTAAAAAAATTAAATTTAAATAATGAAAGACAACATATATCACTATTATATAGTCAAATAAAGGTTAAGGTTCATGTGCATAAAATAGGTTTTTTCAGATAAAACAATTTCATTATATAACTATAATAATGTTTTGATTTATTTATCATTATAGAGAATAAAGAGCTACAAGTTATTTATTTTTTCAAATAACTAAAGGCAAACACCTGTTAGTTAATACTCAAGCTAGGTTTTTATGTAGGCCAAAATTATAATGTCTTTGTTCTGTAGGAGTTTTTAAATCAAATGGAAGTCTATAATTTCAAAATAGTTTATTGGTGCACAGTTCCTTCCTTTCTCAAGGTATACACAAAAAAAGACAACCTGCTCTCTTCCTACTCTTTCATGGTCATCAATATAATGTTCTAAGAGAGAGATTCCACAACCACTGATGAACCCAGAGAGTATATCATGGTTCGTCTGCGCATTATTTTAAGAGATTTTTAACACATTGACTGCCACACTAGAAAAAAAATATTTTTTCCTTGGGTGCCACCATGTTGTATTATGAAAATAGAATAAAAACTTCAAAAACAAAACGATCCTTTCTAATTTAATGAAAAATTTGTTATTTTTGATTGTTTTCTGTGTGTGAGTTATTTGCAACTTGAAAAATAGTTCACACACTTCCCAAGGTGAAGAGACATGAGTTACATACGCTTCACGAGGCCCTGGGCTCAAACTCACAGGGCAGTTAATGTGTTAAAATGCTAGTTTACTCAATATGACGCTGTCACCTTTTGCTACTCCATCAAATATATGGACTTTGATAGGTAGTGGTCTAAGAAGTCAGATAAACAAAGAAAATGTAGGAATAAAGGGCATATATGTCAACATAAGGCATAAATTAGAGACTTTTAAAAATATTTTTTGTTTGTTTGCTTGTTTACATCTGAGTTCATAGTTTTGTTCCAAAATTAGTTGAAATGCCTTCAATTTTAACGTTCAGGTATAAAAATTATTACTGTGTGTCTATAAATAAAATCAGAATATGATGAAAAGGAAACACAACACAAAGTAAAATAACCAGTGATAAAATGTAGTATGCTGCTTTTTGTATTAAACTCCAAAAGGAAAAACATTTATTAAATGATGACTAAGTAAAATAAATTAAATCACAGCTTGATAGACCAGATGAGAATTTTACTGCTACATCGTTTGTTCATTCATTCGTTTACGCATTCATTTATTCATTTAACAAAGATCTGAATAAATGTGTTCCAGCTACTGCTAAGTACCTGGCTAATAGAGGAAGAGTGAACACAGTCAATTCCTCATAGAGTATGTACATAAAATTAGTAATCACACAAATATATAATTCCAAACTGTGATCACACTGTGAAGGGGAAGTACAAGATGCAATGAGATCATATATCAGATGGACTTAATCAAGTCTGCAATGTCAGAAGGCTTCCTAGAGGAAGTGAATTTCTGAGCTCTGAGCTAAAGGATGAAAGGTCACTAACAAAGCAGGTGTGAGGTGCAGGGGAGAGCAATCCATGCTATGTAAAGCCCTTAGAGAAATGTAGGCCATTTAAAGGACTTCCAATACGGGTTAGTAAAAACTGCTAACTATATTATTATTTCTAACATTTTTTGATTCATTAAAGACATGTATCCTAACTTGTTCAGTAGGAGGCTAAATTTCTTAAAAGTAAATATTATTTTAATGTTTCCTCAAGTTTTATTTGTGGCTATGGTAGATGATTAGAAACAACTACGTTGAACATTTTCTTGAGTAAAATTATTATAATGGCCAGGCTCAGAGTAAAATACATAGTCTATCCATATCCAGTAAAAGACTGCATAGAAGAATGCATTACAGTATGGTAATCTGTACTATGGCTTTATTATTTACTTAAAGACATTAGAGAATAAATGTTTGGCTTCACAAACCCTATGCAATGAAAGCAGATTCCCTGTATCCCCAAACAAGTACCAGGCATCCCAGGCTTTAAATTCCTAATCATCTACTTTGGAGTAAATTCTGAAATGTTTTTGTAAAATATTTTCACTCTTCCCTTTCATCCTTTTTAAACCCATTTCCATGAGTAGGTGGGACTGGGGGCCAACTATTCAGACAGGGTTCTGGTTTAGGTAGCTTAATTTACAGAAACTTCAACTTTATATTCTCCCTAGATAATCCATCTAAGCCAAGTAAGATTTCTGAACCTCACGTTCTTGTTGAAGAGTACAAACTTTGTACTCTTTGCTATCTAATCCTTATCAAAATTCTAGTTGAAAGAAATAATATTTATGGAGGATTGCCTAAATGACATAGAGCACATCTGTTACTCAGGCCAGATAGTCTGATTTTTATATCTCAATCTGACCAGACCATGAATGAACCAATTCTAACTACAAATGCAATGTGTTAGCACTTCTTAAAATTGATTTTATTGAACTTCACACTGGAGTTATCTACTTGGTACACACTGACCATTATCATAAGAAATGGCTTTATTGTGTCTATTATGGGGTTACTGCTCATCTGCTATATTACACAGTGTGTCCTCATGAGAACTAGGATAAAATTTCTGCAGACCTAAGTATCTGGAAATGCTATGATTCTATCTAGCAGTTGCTTTTTAAAAAATTTGTATACACAGCATGCATCTTATAACTTAGTATGCTGCCTCCTTTAATTTAGTTGCTAAGTAGACCAAAGGTAGATTTGTAGTCCATCCTAGCAACTGAACAGGCCTATACAGAAAATATTTCTGTGAGCTATTTCTACCGTACCTTTACTATTTTCATCAATTTATTTCTGTCACTTTGATTATATCCATTGTTTATTATCATGTTTTTAAATTGACTAAAATCTCTCTGAAATGATGGGATATATGAAATTCTGTAACTAACATGGAACAGAGAAATATAATATTTATAAATATGTGAGTATTTTGAAAAAGTGCCCTCCCAAATCCAAGAATTTTTAAAAAATTATCAATTTTGGTTATTGGCATTTTAATTTCAGATCTCCTAGTATTATGTGATCAGGGACAAAAATTAACATTTTTGTTTATATTTTACACTTTCTTGAGAGCAAAAGCGTTTAATCTAATTTTAAAGAAACAATACCAGAGACTACAATGAGATCAAATGGGAGACTATATGGAATTTCATGTACTACTAGTCTTATCAATATAAACATTCTAGATAGTTTGAGTATATGGTACCAGAAGCAAAAACAATCAGAGACATCTAACTTCTCTGTTGTCCAGTGTTTTGATCCAACCTTACTATGAAGAACAACTTCATATTATGCTGAAAATCTTTATAGACTGTTATATGCACCAATATTAAATTTTTAGAAAGTATTAATTAAATTTATCTGTGTATAACGTTTAATACCTGGAAATTTAATGTAAGAACACATAAATCCCTTGCTGCCCATGAATTTTATAACTTATGACAAAATGATTACTGGCACTTATAAACAGCAAACAAAGGGCAGATTTTGAAAAACTTAATATTAAAAGTTTTCTAAGCAAATATGTTGATAGAAAGGTAAAATGATGAGCATATAACATCATTTCTGTAGTGAGGTTTGGTTATTAAATCCCATTCAGAAATGACAGTGGCCAATTATTGGGAATAATGAATGAGAATAGGGAATATGTTGAAAAATTCACATCTCATATGCAACTAGAAACAAAGGAAGAAATGAAAAACTTCACTGAAAAAAAGGAGAAAAAAGACTAATGTCAGCAAGCAATAATCTAGTAAAAAGTACAGAAGAGGGAAGCCTGCTAAAATGCAAATACAAATTTCTCTGAAAAAGTAAGAGAAAGTTTGAAATGTACAGTAAGCCCAGATAAATAAACATAGTTTAGGTAAAGGGAACTGTGTGTCTATATATAGCAGGGAAAAATTAAATGTAAGTTTTAAAAAATAAGATTCCATATAGAGTAATTCTCTGACATTTTAATGGCATTAATTTTTAGCTGATAACATGGCATCTGTACATAAAGAAAGACAGATGTGGTCAAAGAAGTGAACAGCAGAAACATCTTTCAAAGGAATATTAGGAAAAAATAAAAGCAGAAGTTGTAACGGGAGAATTAAGAGGAATTTATGATGCTGAATTTAAAACGTGAAGGCTCTAGTGACAGAAAATTTCAACAACTGATTCTATGTGTAAAGACTGTGTTGAGGCCAAAATCACAACCTTTTGCTTTAAAAATCAAACATATGGTGGCACAGAAAGAATCTTAGTTCCAAAATATTGATAGGCATATGGATTGACAGAATTTTCAAAATAAAAAGTATATGAAGAATAATGACTCCAACTCTAGCATATAACTTCTAGTTTGAATCCAGGAAAGTAATAGAACTTTAATCTCCATTTTTTAATTGTAATAGCTGTGAAGACACCTGAGGCAATAAAATGCTAAATAAAGACAAAATTTTAAAAATAACAACAGCATAAGAGTTTTTAGATTGTACTTGTTCCTACAAGAAAAATAATAAATACTTTGATGGTATATCACATTGTTTAAATAAAACCAACTTACAAGAATGCTGAAATAAAATTTTTTCAATGGCTAATCTATAGGAAAATAATTATTTCTTCTAAAAATCAATAATTGAATCAATTGGAAAATTGGAAGCCTTCTTCTTTTCCAATGTCACCCTTTGAGGGGAGAAATCATTGTAACTTTTGCTTAGAATGATTACCTTTTTCTAGTAAGGAGAACATCTTTCAACAACGCATTCTTTAACCACATACATATGTGTCATATATATATATATAATGCATCTTTCCTCTTTCTTTTATACTTGAATAATAGATACAAAATTCACTTTTTCTGTACTTATAAAATGAATGGATTTTTCTGTGCATAAAACCAATGGGAAAGACGATTTCATAACGTTTAATAATATCACAAAGGTGATGTACTGCTGTGCTGATTTTAATCTGAACCAGATAAACTCAAATTATAGTTTAACCTTTGGTCACAGGAACTGTTCCATTTTGAAAATATTTGTTGTAAAATTAAGATAGATAATTGATTGTAATTGCATAAAGAGAGGCTCTGATGTAGTTGCACTCACTGGGGAGTAAACCCCTAGATGGTGGAAAACATGTCAAGAATCACATATATAGACATGCTTTGATATATACAAATAAATACCCTGTGTGAACTAATGTATGCAAAAGTTAATTTGAATATAAAGTATGCAACAAACTAAGGATATTAATGGGTTGGATATAAATCTGCCAACGAACTCATGCCTTTCATTACAGACAAGTTCTCTATGATATTTATAACAATAAAATTAATTTTGCTTAAATATAACAGGAACAACCATACATAATATAAATATCCCTCATACACAAACATATAAACATATGTATCATATAACAAAATAATTTTGTATGAACACATAACCAAATCAGTACACAAAATATAACACAACTTAATTAATTTGCAATAAATACTACATTTAACCACCTGACACTAGCAAATGTGAATACAAGATTTGTATAAGACAAAGTAACTATGTTCTTTAGAATGTGGAGACCTCACCAATTAAAATGTATAGAATTCTGACATTTTACTTAACCTTCCTTTGTCTCAGTTTCCTTGTCTGTAAAATTGAAAAAGAAATTACATATCTAATAGAGTTACTGTTAATAAGATCAGATGTGCTTTAATGTTGTGCATGTATATATAGCAAGGGAAAATTAACTGTAAGTTTTAAAAAATGAGATTTCATATAGAATAATTCTCTGAAATTCCTATGGTATTTATTTTTAGCTAATAATAAAATCATCAACATATAGTATTAAAAGTGTATGGGCTTTGGAGACAGAGAAGTCTGCAGACTAATCTTGGCTTTTTCTACTTATTAGTTATGGACAAATTATTTAACCTCTTATTCTTAGTTTTCTCGTATACAAACTGTGGATAAAAGTATTTATTTTCAAAAATTTTTGAGAAATTTAAAATGAAATATTAGAAATAAAATGTAGAATGGAATGGAGCTCAATAAATTTGATTTTGTTTTGTATACATGTAATCATTATCCTACTAGCTTGCAAAATATCTTTAGAGTTAAAGCGATTTTTTTTTTGAGATAGGTCCTGCTTTGTGGGCTGGAGTAGAGTAGCCTGATCATAGTTCACTGCAACCTCAAACTCCTGGGCTCAAGCGATCCACCTGCTTCAGGAAGGTACCACCACGTCAGGCTAATTTTTTTTTTTTTTTTTTGGGACAGGGTCTCACTATATTGCCCAGGCTGGTCTCAAACTCCTGGCCTCAAGCAATCCTCCTGCCTCAGCTTCTCAAAGTGCTGGTATTACAGGTATGAGCCACCACAGCTGGCCACAATAATCTTTTATACATTTCTCTATTATCCACTATGTTTTCTACAAAAAGAAGTGGAGAAAATTGCCCTGGGATTATAAGATGCTTCTCCAACTATTTGTTGCAGAATTCCTGGTGAAGAAGAATGGGAACTATTTTTAATGAGAAAATCTCATTTAAAAGTTACCAGATATTCATGGTTTCACAATAGCATGGATTCTTCTCACCTACGCTCCTTTTAAAAAATTTTTTTGAGAGGAGGACAGGGAGGCCACCAGAATATCCCTTTTGTCACATAAGTATAGAACAAATAGTCTTTCGTTGCCTGGAAAATTTTAAACAATGGTGAAATAATCCAAAGTAAATTCTTTACCTTAAAATCTAATCTTGATTTTAAAATGTTATCTTAGGAGTGCAGCAGCCTCTAGGTAAGCTAGAAATCTTTAGATCATTTGGTAAAGGTTGGGCTTGCTCTTCCCCTTTTTTCTTCTACAGGTCTTCTGCCTGTCTGAGGCTCCAAGTTTGCCAGGAGCTAGAAATGTTTTGCTTTCTTATGGTGGGGCTGGAAAGGCTGTGCCGCTATGCAAAGAGGGACCCCATATTTTGTGTGAGTCTGACAAGTTTGCTCAAAGTAACCTGAGAACAGAGACTAGAGGTTGCACCAAGAAGCTACCAAGACAAATCTACAGAACAGCTGAGTTGAACACTCACGAATAACTCTGAGAGTGACTCCTCAAATACTTTGAGAATATTTAAGTCTTTCCTGCTACACAGGATGGAGTAATTGAATATAGAATGTTTTAGGTCCCTGTGAATCAGTACCGAATGTGGTGCCAAGATATAAAAATAAATAAAGAAGTTACAATATAGTAAAATGGGAGCAGGGAAATAGAAAAAATAATAACCCACACAATCAACTGACTTGAATAATGAGTAGTTCTATGGTAGTGGCATCATATGTAAAATGCCATAGGAATGCAGAGGTCGTAGGGATAAATCCTACCCGACTGCAATCAGGGAGGACTTCAAAGTAGAGGTGATTATTAAGCAGAGCTTTGGAGGTCGAAGTGATAAAGAGAAGGTAGAGAGAAGAGGAAAGCTTTTCTGGTATCAAAAATAAATACATATTCATGAAATGGCATGATATATTCAGAAAATGATGAGTATCAAAGCCAGCAGTATATAGCCAACAAATTGTAGGTGACATAACTGAAAAAAGAAAGGGAGCAGAGTGCTGAAAAATGGTGACTTAACAAAGTATGTATTTTGAAACCAAGAACTCACGGTGAGATGCAAGTCTTACACACAAGCTGCCTAAGGCATTTATAACAGCAATCCTCTGGAGCTCCCAACTCATTCTTCTACTGAACAGGAAGAAATAGGATGCTTCATCTAGAATTCCAATGTGACTCTAAATTTGAAATCTGCATCAGTAGCAGAAACCATGAGTAGATTGTTCAGGGACCTGAACATTAAATATTCTAATTTTAGTTCCTGCAATGCAATAAGTTAGTAAATAATTTTAAAAAAGAATTCAAAATGTACAAATTGGAGTCATCTATATGGCAATACCCAATTATAAACCCAAATAAACTAAATTCTAGGAAACAAAATAACAAATGCCTAGATTTTTCTTTATTGATTTTCCTACTAAAATGACCACCTGTTTTGATAGTACAAAGATAGTCACTGTGCTAAAATGTATTTGTAACTGAAAAATCAACATTCATAGCACTTTTGCAATCGTTCACAGACATGTACAAAGCAGCAAAAAAAATTGAGCTGCCCAACACACACATGTCCAGCTGAGGTTGGACAAAGTGACGCTCTGCCTTGTTTCAGCTCTCATACTGTAAACAAATGTCCCAGTCAAGACCTATTTAGTGCTATATTTTTACTTTTGTTAGTGATTTAACCATGTAAAATAGGCCCTAAGTGTTGTACTGAGGTGCTGACTATTGTTCCTAAGTGTAATAAAGTTGCAATGTGCCTTAGGGAGAAAATATATGTGTTAGTTAAATAAGCTTTTTTTCAGGCATGAGCTAGAGTAATGTTGGCTATGAAGTCAATGTTAATGAATCAAAAATACGTTAAATAAGGTGTTTTAAACAGAAACACACATAAAATGAGGTTATGTATTGATCAGTTGATGAAAATGTTGTGATCAATGGTTCAATATTCACTAATTCAGTGTTTGTAGTCACTATAGCACATAACTACTGCAAGTAATGAGAATTGACTGTATTTATGTTTGTGTGTGTGTGTGGGTGGAGTGACTTTCTTTTTTATAATACAAGCTACCAAAAGTAAGACTCAAAAATGTGTATATTTGGTGGGAATGCACAGAACACTCTAGTTCAGACTATAATCCTTCATGCAACAGTATGGTCGATATTGTTATTAATCATATTATTTCATCAATTAAAAATGGTTGAATAATGGAGGTCTAATGGGAAGAATATAAACCTAGTAACCAAATAAGCCTAAATTTAAATATTAACCAAACCCCTTACAAGTTGCGTGGGTTTTGGAAGTACTTAAACTTTATGTTCCTCAAATTCCTCTTCTATAAAATGGGTGGTCATGAATATTAAATTATACAAACCAGAAAATATGACTAACACAATGCCCAAATAATTTTACTTGCTTAATGAATATTAGTTTCCTTCCATTCTCTATAAAATTCCCAGAGAATTTCTTATAAAATTCCCAGGGGGGAAATTTAAACAATTTAAGCCTCATGGAGTTTGGGGGAAAAATCACCACAAAGACAGCAATGGTCACCTGGATTGACATTGTTTAGTGTAAGGAAGGTGAAATATAGGTACCTTGCTGACAAAAATATTATCAGAATTTTGTGGCAAATGTTAGAATGCTTAAAGGTGATGCTTATTATTTCTGAACCAGTTTTTTTTTCTTTCAGAATTAAGCAGTAATGCATGAGGGACACTAAACAAATAGCTATCTATATAATCATGACACACAGGACACCAAAAACACCATTACTTTATACCAGTCCTAGGCTAGGTTCTAGGGTCACAAATATGCATAAGATATAGCTCTTAGCCTCAAACTTCCATTAAGTCAAAGGGTCACAGTCATTTCATATAAAACTATATCTAGCTTTATAATACAATATCATAGGCTTGCTCATCCAATAGAACTATGTGAAAATTGCTCAGTGGAGATTGCTCAGGTGGTTCAGTGCACTGCAGGTCTATGGTGCATAGACTCCCCGTGCTGTCTGAAAGAAGCAAAGAGCAAAGGTACATATATGACAACTTTTTTAGTTAAAGACAGCTCAGGTAGAGCAGAATGATCAGAAATGTTACCTGACAGAGATGTTTACAGTTATATTTGTCAATGGAAAGAATTTTTAAATGATTATATAAAAGATAAGGATATTTTATTATCTATGATAATGTCTTTTAAACTACTATGACCACATCCTATACAAAGAAAAAAACTGTTATTAAAAACTCAAACATATAAATGAAAGCTTCACAGAATATTAATCTATAATAAATAGAATATATTTTATATTTTATTCTTTTCTATTCTTTTGGGTTCTGCTTTGTTCTATTCTACTTATTCTGTTACATTATATTTTTTAAAAATATAGTTGCAATGTACTAAATAGATTTTATAAACCACTAATGGAACAGGAGTTTTCAGTTTGAAAACAATATTAATATGTTGTAAGTATGCTCAAAATAAAATGTTGGGTTATAATTGTCCTAAACATAATATATACAGATGATATGTGTTATAACTGTAAATCTTTTTTTGCAGTATTTTAAATATTATCCAAAATTATATAATTTCAAGTAACAATATTTTTAATAGTTTTGCCTATCCTGCTAGGTGTACCAAGAATACAAGGCCCTTGATTGCTTTTCCCCTGGAACATTTCTCAGGGTTGTATTTGCAATGTGCAACCTTGAGGAATGAGGCAATGTTGCCCTCCAAGACAAAGAACAGGCTAACTTTCCATAGAGTATAAAGTGGTGGATTTCCCCAACTCACTGCAAACCCATTGCATACATAGCATCCATCTGGGCTGTATCATATCAATGTAAGATTTAAAAGGGGAACCAACACAAAAATGCTGTTGCTTATGCTGCCTGCTGTGTTGTAATTCAGTCCTTTGTCTCTGACCCAGACATCTCTTGTTTTCTGCCAGCATCCATAAAAGAATAATAGGCTGATTATTAGACAATAAAGTAAACCAAACCCTAAACCCAACAGGTTTCTGAAAATAGGATGCTAATAGAGACATGGTTTTCTGGAATAGGAAAGAAAAAGGCTACATGGGTCAGGTTTGGAGAAATGAAAAGACTCTTTGGGATCTATAAGTGAATGTCTTGCCCATGTGGGGGATGAGGAGTGAATAAGGATTTATGATGGAAGATAAATTAACTTCTAAATGCTAAACGATGCTGAACTAAAATAAGCTGCCCAAATGATGACTTTGATTGCTGCTCACTCTTCTAAGGGGTAGAATAGGCTATTTTATGGACAAGTCCAGCAACCATAGTCAAAAGGCAATGTGGCTGTGGCTACTGAATCATGGAATTTCCAAATCTAAAATAAATAGTGTTGGCAAGCAAGACTTCCCTATTCAATATGGAGATATGGATGAATTGAAAACATTAAAGTTCATTTGGTTGAGCAGTCAGCAGGTGGTCACTCAAAAGTGAGAGTACACACAAAGTCTTGCCTAATAACAAAGGCTGGGCCAACCTCATGTATTTGGCCCCTGCTGCAACCTGAGACTTAGCTGATAAGGAGAATAGGAAACTGGCTTCACAAGGGTCCGAAGGTTCTAAGAACTATGAGGCAAAATATAGCAGCATATACAGGGGCAAAAACAAAAGAGGTTTCTGGGTCCAGGAGATATACAAGGAAGGGGTGCTAGTATTCAAGAACCAACTCTATTGCAAAAGGTCAACAATTATCAAGAAAAGTAAAAAGTAGATTAATGAAGTAAAAAAAAAGGGCTGCAATTCAGTTTCCTTCTCACTACTCCCACTGTCCCTGTAAGCTTGACTCCCTATAACCCTCTACCCTCTGTGTGCCAGTTAGAGAATGGCATGGTCTCCTGAAAGTTGTCACTATGGCTACCAACTCATGAACACATAAGAGGCCTTGGTTTGAGTTCCTACGGAAGGAAAATGTACCAGAATTTAACACATGTGGTTTGGCTGGGGATTGCACTGGTTGGACCCTTTGGGACAATGTACTAATGTATGTAGCTTTCACTGCTAAGGTATAATTGGTGTTGGTCACATTTATAATCTCTGTCCCTTAAGTGTCAGAGGAGATTCTACCATTTAGGGATGGCCACATGAAGATAGGTGATCGAGAGACCTGTAGTTAACCTCCCACTTCCCCCATTCCACCTCTTTCAGGTTCTCTAGCAAAAGAAATACAGAAACTTGAAGAGGAGAAAGGGAAACAATAGTTTTAATCAAAAACTCTGGTGTATGCCAAAGAACTCAGGAAGACCATTTCCAGTAACACAGTGCCACCTGCCTGATACAGCCACTGTGCATCTGCTATTATGCTCTCCTAACACCTGACACATGAGGGACCCTTGTGACTCTCTGGCCTGGCATTCCCCTTTGAAGGTAGGTCAACCTGGGCTTGATAACTAATAGTATGAAGTCAGCAAGAGTCTTAATAGGCTTCACTAGTCAAATGGAAATGGTACATTAAAAAGCCAGCTAGCCTGGACCTAGTGACATCTCAGTTGTACATGAACAAGGGGTGACTACCCCTCTGGGGAAAACTTTCTCCCTAAATACAGCACACAAAATAAAGCTGCTATCTCAATGGGTCCCTCAATTTGTAGAGGTTCCCCTAAATGCCTAGAACTGCTTCTCTGATACTTTGGCTAAGTTGAAACCATATGATGTTCCTTAGACTGCTGCTGCTTAGTCATTCAGCTCAGTGGGCATAACTCAAGGTAGTCTCGCAGAGCTAACCAAAACTCCACTTTATGAACTTGGTACATTGTTACTAATCATATATTGGTGCCA
This sequence comes from Cheirogaleus medius, assembly GCA_008086735.1. Classification (NCBI taxonomy): domain Eukaryota; kingdom Metazoa; phylum Chordata; class Mammalia; order Primates; family Cheirogaleidae; genus Cheirogaleus; species Cheirogaleus medius. Next base: position 27,598,114 of record VBSM01003176.1, read on the forward strand.
TGCACTGGGGCTCACACCTGTAATCCCAGCACTTTGGGAGACAAAGGAGGAGGATTGCTTGGGGCCAGGAGTTCAAGACTAGCGTGGGCAACATAGCGAGACCCTTTCTGTACATTTTTTTTTTAATTAGCTGGCTGTGGTGGCACGTGCCGGTAATCCCAGCTACTTGGGAAGCTGAAGCAGAAGGATCATTTGATCATAGGAGTTTGAAGCTGCAGTGAGCTATGATCATGCCACTGGACTCCAAGCTGGGCAACAAAGTGAGATCCCATTTCTATTAAAAAACAAAAACACAAACACCACAAATTTTCAGATTAAAGATGCTTCCCTTTAGGGTTGAGAACTATGGGGAAACATTTTTGGCAGCTGATCAGACAGTGTGGATCACTCCTGTAGATGCCCACATTAAGACACCGTTCACTGATGAGATCAATTTGAATCAAGATGCTGATCAAGCCTGCCCCAGCCAGAATACCACTATTGCGACCTGGATCCATAACCGTAGCAGTCATGGTGTTTGGACCAAAAAGAGATGACAGACATAAGATCAGAAATCTTTCTGATCATCTTTCAACATCATAAATGGGACACGCAATAAGGACTCCCTGTTTCTGATGCAGAAGCTGCCACTGTGCACCAGCCTTGCAATACCTGCCAAAAGCTGCTGCACTGGTGCGGTGGCCAAGGAGGCCACATTTCACATGGGGTTTGTCAAGAACTGTGAAACAGTGTCATGTGAAAGGTAAGCAGTTAGCCAGTTTCCTAAACTTTAATTTCCATAGGGTGATGTCAAGAGGGCCAAGTGACAACTGCAGACACAGTGGGTTGTGCTGAAGGAGAAGATCACTGAGCTTAGGGAACCAGGAGCTTTTGTCATGGGAAATAAGCTTGTCTGATCTTTATCCCAGAAGGATATATTGTCTTTATTATAAGAGACAGTTAAACCTGCTCTCTACTCTACAGAAAAGCTGTATCTCTATCTTCTCAAGCTGTTCCCTATGTACTCTTAAACAGACACTCTCAAACAAAAGAGCAGGTAGTGCCTCTGCTCACAAGATGTGTAGAAACTTGAGAGCACCATGGAGGATTGTCTCCCAACAGCATTGACTCCACCTGCCCTTGGCAAATTGACTACATTGATTTTTTGTCTTCCTCCCAGGGCTACTGCTGTTGGTGCTTCACTGTTGTTGACACATTTTTAGATCAAAATGGCACTGTTTCAGTCTAATCAGCCAACTTTAGCCACACTGTTGTGGCCCCTGGAACTTAACTATGTCATATTTTCAACTTTACAGACCACCTATAGTCTGACAATACTGCATTTTTTTTTTATTGCAAAGATCACCCACAATGGGCTGAACGCCAAGTTAAATCATGAACAGCCCATGCTTCTACCTTCTGTAGGTATCTGGATTGTAGAGGACTGGTATACCTTCCTCTAAAGGCAATTCAGAAAGATTTCTGATCCTATCTCCTGTCATCTCCTTTTGGTTCACACACCTTAGTAGGACAATTTGGTCATTGAATATAGCTGTCCCAGAAAGAGCTTATCTCTTTTTGATCACCTCCTGGATAATGATAAGGATGAAAAGGAAGAGGGTTATATAGACCTATTTTAAAACTTTTGGATTCTACTCTGACCATTCCTAGATATAATGCATTTTATTTTATCCTAACAGGAATCCCCAGCCAACCTGGTTGGTATACCTTCCAGGTGGCAACTCACTTAAGAAGAAACCTAGGAAATTCAGATTTAACTGCAGATTAGTCACCTGTATATTCTAGTTGGATTAACAACATCCTAGGTCATGAGTACAATGACCATTTGGTTGAGTATACTGCTCGCCAATCCCCCTACAGTGGCCCATGTGCGCTAGTGGGGTATATAGTAGATTTCTATTTTGTACACAAGCTTTTTCTTTCATTTCCATCTTGCCTCTTGAGATGAAAGGTCTTGGTGAAACCAGGGGATGTTTGGAGAAGAGATGAAGTTACAGTACTAGAATATGACCAAGTTTGTGGTTGTGGAGTACAAGCACCTTAGACCCTGGGAGGCAGAAGAGAAAGAACAATTACTGCTCTTTTGCCTCCAGATCTAGCATCATAGCCCATCAAAATCATCATTGTCCACTTAAGTAAAGCAGCTCCTGCAGCTGGCAATGTGACTTTCTTGTCAGTTTGTCATCCTATCCACATGCCATGAAAGCAGAAACACTAATGTGAACATGATCATATTGGAACTGTTCTGCTGTGCTTGATGTCATCACTGGCAACTCCCAAACATCCCCTCCCCACTCCTATTGCCAATATATATACAAACACATGGACTAATCCAATGTTATTTAAATATGCCTAATATAAATTCATCTTTTATTCAGTGCTGAATAGACCTTGGTTTATGGAATATTAGCAATCAAACCTGTAGATGTTCAGTGACTCTGCTCAAGTGACTTAACCAAATTAATGTATAAAGGTGATTCAAATAAAGCTTAGCAACAAATTTAGAAGAGAAGTTATGGGCCCCTTCAAATTACATGTTTGTATGTGAGGAAGAAAGGACCATAGAGTGTATCTACTAGGGGTTTATTTTTAGCTCACCTGTTCCCCCCTATAATTATTGGTAATGACACTGATGATCAACATATCCACATAAACTCCTTGTGTGGGTCACAGCAGATAACTAATGGGCCTTAGACTATGTCTTGCTTGGCTAAAATAAGGCTTGCTAGTGTCTCCTGGTACTTATTTAAAATTGGCTAAGTCCAGGACCCGGATGGGGAAGCATAAATTAGGTCAATACTTACAGGTTGCCTTAATTCTGCACCTTAAATTCCTATTAATAGTAGGCTTAGTTAAATGCTTTAGTAGACAAACTGAATGGTTTGATCACAATCTTCATAAGTCAGATTAATCAGAGTGGCCAACAAGGTAGTTAACTCATGAAAATTCACCAAAAACCAAGACAGCACATGTAGTAAATAGAATAATGACCTCCCAAAGATGTCCACATCTTAATCCCCAGGAACCTATAAAAATGTTATGTTACATTGCAAAGGGGAATTAAGGTTGCAGATTGAATTAAGATTAATAATCAAATGACCTTAAATATATTATCCTGGATTAACCAGTGGGCCACTGTAATCACAAGGGTCCTTAAATATGGAAGAGGGAGGCAGAAGAGTCAATGTCAGAATGATGTGATTTGAGAAAGATTTGACTAGTCATTGCTGGCTTTAAAGATGGAAGGAGCCTCCAATCAAGAGAAAGTGGGCAGCCTTTAGAAGCTGGAAAAGGCTAGAAAACAGATTCTCCCTTATTGCCTCCAGAAAGGAACATGACCCTACTGACATCTAGACTTTAGCCCAGTGAAATTCATTTCATACTTTTAACTTCCAGAACTATAAAATAGTATATTTGTGTTGTCTTAAACCACTAAGTTTTTGGTAATTTGTTAGAGCAGCAATAAGAAACTAACAAAGTGTAGGGTTCAGAGGTGGAAAAAACATCCATGAGCCTCCATGACCCTCCTTAAACCTCTTGTTAGATGCACCAAGAAACAGACTCCATCCTGTATTCATCTGGTGTATTTCTTAAGGTTGTGTTTGCAGTGAGCAACCTTAAGAGATGAGATATTATATCCCTTTGGGACAAAGAGCAGGTTTGCTTATTGCTTTTTATAAAAGTATCAAATTTCCTTAGCTCAGTGTTCCTTACCTGCAATGTAGACACACTGTGCACAGCATCCATCTGAGCCATACTGCATCACCCCTATGGCACTTGTGGGCAAAGAAAAATAATGCAAACATACAGATGCTCATGCTACTTATTATGCTGTAACTAATACAGTCCTTTGTCTCTGACCTAAGGGTTTCATGTCTTTTGCCAGAATCCATGAAACAGTAACAGATTGACTTATTCAACTTTATGTGTGTAAGTAGTGTAAAATCAAATACCAGACCTGACAATTTTCACTAATCTAATGGAACACTGAGCATCCTATTACTTTAATATGTAAATTCCATTCTCCAAATCACCACAGATTAGGGGTAGAGCTAAAACTGATGGCTTAAATTATTTTTCATGAAGACAAACATTAGCTTGGATACACTGTAAAAAAAAAATAAAGCACAATTGTTTTCTTACTACTCTCCCCTTTTGCCCAAGAGGCAGTATGTGTAAGTGGTTGAGACTCACTAACAAGAATTCAAGACTGGTTCTTCTTATTAGCTATGTGACCTTGGGCAGGTTATGTAACTCAACTGTAAAAATGGGAATAGCAGTACCTACATCATAAGGTTGGTGAGATATTAAATGTGTTAATATGTGTTAAGTGATTGGAACACCTGGTAAATTTTAAATGTTTATTTTTGTTTAGATTATTAACTGCAGTTCAATGAGATTCGGTCAGGACTGGTGAGTATCCAAGGGGTTAGTGGGAAAGAAGAAACAATTCCGCTTCTAGTTCCAAACCTCTTATTGCAGCAATTTGCTCACAAATGAATAATGACTGGATATAATATAAAATAATGTTTTCATAAGATTTTATAGGAGTATATAAAATATTGCAAATCATACTTTCAATAAGTCATTCAAGATGGATCTCAAAAGCAGAATTTATTCATGAAAACTATCTCTGTATTTCTCTGTTAAAGTGTATTCAGTGCATTTGAGTAAAAGAAATCTGATTAACACTATAATTTAATTTACTTTAAGGAGATGTAATACTCTAAAACTATTGTTATAAGGAGATTTATTCAAAGAAGTAAATAAAATAATTATGAAGCTGATGAAATGACTGTATAAGCCATTTTACAAGAGGGATATATTTTTCCTTCTTTTCAATGAACGTTTAAAGCTCTCTTTCAAGCTCTTGGTTAAATCTATTGATCTGCGAAACACAGTGCACTCCAGGGAGGCAATTCAGTTGACGTTTTATATCAAATGATGAGATGAATAATGATCATACCATTTGGTAATTAAACGTCTTACAAACCTTTTAAATAACAGAACGTCAAAAAAGTCAAATGAGGTCAAGCATATTGTATTTTTTCATTCTCACACTAATGATATAAACAATAACCTTAAAAAGTATCCAGAATAAGAGGGCATAGTAAAAATTAAATAAAATGCTTTAAGATAAAATATATACAGGGCATCTAGCTTACAATTTGGCTGTATATGTAGCATGTTTTTTTCAGCACACAGAATTGGTTTCTATTCTTAAATGTAGTGCTTTTAAAGTTGATACAGAAATATTTCAAACCACTTTTTTCAATGTGCAAACATGGGAAATATTAACTAGTATCAGTAAAGATAAAGTATAACTAAGATAACGGATTATGAAGAAAATAAGTCACTTGAATCTCAATTTATGAAAGTTTCACATATACTTTCTATTTTAACATTAAAATGTAGGATACTTTTAAGAAAATTTACACATTTTATTTATTCTGCAGTCTAGCGCTGAGCCTTCCCTCACACACTACCATTCTCCAATTGATTAATTACTAAAGAGTTTAAGATGTAAAAATTAGAAACCCATATTAATTAAAGAGCTTTAGAAATTAGAGTGCTTATTTTGGTTTGCTAAAGGCTACTTTCTTGGCCATAAATACTAGGTCACTTATATTACAATATCATGAGGAAACAATTCTACAGTGAGAGATTTAAACTTTTTAAAGTAGGTCTATATTCCTATTTGTTATTATATAGACTACAATGTAGGATACATTATCTAATTACAATTGCATTTAAAGTCCTTCTGTTAAATAGTCACTATATTCATTTTAATGATTATACTTAAAAATTATTAAAATTATTAATCAGAGTCTTATAAAGGTATTTCATAAATTTACAATAAAGCCTACAGACATAAAATATAAAATAATACATAACTGAATAAATATCTTATGTTTATTCTTATGTTATCTTATGTTTCATTCTTAGAGTATCACTTTATGCTATTAATGTTCTATTTTATTATATTTTAATTAAAATTAGCTTATTTTGTAAGTTATCAATCATAATAGGTCATAAAGTTTTTAAATGACCAACAACTAAATAGTGAAGAAATAAAATAACTGGTCTAAAAAGTTGAGATTAAAAGTACATTATCAATAAGATTTAAAAAAAAAGACACTGGTTTCAGATTTCTAAGGCACACAACAAATATGAAAGCATGCACTGATTAAAAAAGCATGAGTAAAAATCAGTTTCTATAAAAGATTAACTAGTAAAAAAAAAAGATCTACTAAGAAAAGAGGTAGGGACAATGGTTTCTAAAGGGCATGAAAGACGAATCCTTCTATGGAAGTCATTCTCTGCTTCAGTGCTTTGGTCAAGCAAGCCTTCTACTAACATCCCTTAATGACTTTCAGACTCACTTTATTAGTTGAGATTTCCTTTAAAACATCAAAAATTCCTTAATAAATGTATCCTGTTTCCCAAACATGTCTTAAAATCTTCCCAAACGTAAATATTGTTGACTTCAATCATACTTTCTTATGTGTGTATAGGATTTTTCACAATCAAGTACAGTGAGAATTCCAAACAGCTCAATTTTATCCTTCAAAAATCATTACAAGTCCCACATTATCTGTGACAATTACTCATTTAACAATAAGTGATATGGGGTTTTATTTCCACTATTCATAATTGCATTATTTACCTATTTCTGCATAACAAGTTCTTACAAACTTAGTAGCATAAAGGAACATGCATTTATTATTCTACAATTTCTGTGACTCAGGTGTCTGGGCACAGCTTAGGTGGGTCATCTGCTCAGGCTCTCACCAGGCTGCCACTGAGGTGCAGACTGGGCTATGTTCTTTCTTGAATCAGGGCCCTCTTCCAAGCTCACGTGGATGTTGGTAGGATTCAATCATAGATTTGCAGGACTGGGGTCTCCATTTTCTTTGTGGCTCCAGGCTGAGAGTTGCCTCAGGTCCTGAGAGGCTGCTTGCAGTTCCTTGCCACAGTGTTATTTCACAGGCCCTCTCAAAACATAGCTGCTTGCTTCTTCAAGTCCATCTGGATAATCACTTGCTTGAGTGTACTAAGATGGAATCTCATATAGCATATTTATGGGAATGACTATCCCATCACCTTTGTCATATTCTGCTGGCTAGAAACAAGTCATACGTTCTGCCCTCACTCAATGCGAGGGAATTATTCAAAGGTTTGGCTCATTGAGGAATTACCTTTGGGTGTGTCTACCATCTACCATAATAATTTGTATGTTAAAGTTACAGATTCTGAAACCAGACTGCTTCAGTTTAAACAGTGTCTCTACTATTACTATGTCTCTCTTTCTTCATCTTAAAATGGAATAAATGACAGTACTACCTCCTCTTAAAGTTGTTGTGAGGATTAAATGAATTAATATTTTTAAATTGCTTTTAAACTGAGAAATATCAGGCAAGAAGGAACTTCCATATAATTTTACATTAAGTAAATGAATATTTGTTCATCTATATACATTTTTAAAACCCAATGGTTTTACAATCGAAATTTCATACACTGTGACTATAAAGATGTATACTGTCATTTCTCTGAATGATTCATATTCATATTTGCATATGTGTAAATGCATATACTACCAACCACTGTTATAGAGATTCTTAAAGAGCATTCAAATTAGTTAACAAAGATCAAAATATGGAATTACATGCGAGAGAGCAGTCAATAAATATTGTTAAGTAATCATAATGATAATTACAATCTAGCAGTTAAAATTCAATAGGAGTAAATTATGGGTTGACTTCTGCTAATCACCAGCCTCAGAGACTTATTTATGCTTTTTATCATACCAATCACTAATGTTCAACTTCTCAAATGTTGCCCTGTAGTTATGGGTAATACCCTTACCATTTTAATTACCTTCCATGAGCCGACTAAAAAGTAAGGCAGAAGACCACAGAGAATTTAGACAAATGACAAGTACTGGAGGTCAGAAGACAAAAGACAAAGAGATCACTTTTCTATTCCTTTAATAACCTTTCTGGACCAATACTACTAACGGAATCCGTTTAACTCCTTAAAGCTTCTGGAATGATATATTGCATAGCTATCTAGCTATATGGTGTATATTTTTATGATTGCAGAATTAAGTTCTAGTATATTTTTGTTATAATTATATAAGATAATTGCTAAACGTATAGTGAAAATAAAAATAAGAATGCATGGTTAGCCTACTAAAATTTTTAAATAATTATAAAACAATACCTTTCAATTGACTGAAACACTAATTATGAATCATTCTTACCAATTCTTTAAGTAGGTTTCATGAGTTCTTATTAATATTTTCATACCTTAGTTCATATTTCTCTATTTGAAAGTAAAGTGAATTATTTTAAATACATTCTATAATTCAGAAGTTAATTCATTTACACTATGCTAGCTTCTACACATTTAATATACAGAGTGTGAAACCACACTGTAAACCTCTTTATGCTTAAATACATATTGTGATTTAGGCTACAAGTGGAACCACATGAGGAGGGGAGCTGTTCAATGGCCCTGGCACTGGGTGGCTTTGGAGCCAGACTGCTTTATTTCAGAAGCCACACATTAATTGTATAACATTGGGTAAATTACTTAACCTTTCTGGGCCCACTTCTTCATCTGTAAAATGAAAATAATAATGACCTCTAACTCATAGGTATCCACCCCTTAGGCTGTTAGTATTAAACAAGTTGATGCTAGTGGATCACTTAGAAGGGTACTTGGTACCCCATTAATGTCAGATATTATTATTATTGTTATTATTATGATTACTACTATTATTATTTGAAGGCCAGGGTGCTGACTGAGAGTCCAGACAGTAATGCCAAAAGAACACACACTATCTCCAAGTTCATAATGTAAAGAGACAATTAAGTATTTTGAAAAAAAGATTTAAGCATAATTCTGTTTTTCGAAATGTGGCTTTTCTGCTTCTAGTTCTCTGATCTGCAGTTTGGTATGCTGCTAAAAGTCCAAAATACATTGTTAAAGGAATTAAGTTTTGTCAGTATCTCACTGTAATGCTCTCCTAATTTCAAGAAAACTTTTCTTAGCACGTGATTTACTGAGGGCAAGTTCACACTCAAAACCAAAATCTCAAAGGAGATAAATGGTTGGAGTCCATAGTAAATAAGATGTACTTCTGGATAGAGGAATGGATTTTAACGTTTACTGATCAATCAGAGAAAGATATGTACATAATATAACAATAAAAATAAGTATAAAATATAAAGGTATTAGAATACTAAAAATACATCATTATTTAATAAATATTGGGTAACTACATTTTCAGGCCCACTACATAAGAAAAAATTGCAATGCTCATTCACAAGAGAACATGAAGCATATTTATTTTTATTCAGCCTTGCATGCTGTTTAACCTCGAAAATGACCAAAACCTTATGGAGAGAAACTAGTCAAAGTCATGGTCAAGAACTACAGTAGTTCTTGATTGATAGTGTTACTTAAAATGGCAAAAGGCAGTGTCAAAGACTTCTTTCTGATAGCTCACTGTTCATGTGAGAATGTAATGTGCGCTTTGTATCTAACTAATGACAGAATCAGTTGAAATCACTATAAGGAATAGTTAATAATTGTGAGAACCGATGGACTACTGAGTACTTAGAGACAAGAAAAAAAATGTATGTAATGGAGATAACTAAAAAGTAAGCATAAATCAATACCTTAGAAACAAATGAAATGTATTAGCAAAATTTTCAAAATTATACACATTCAAGAGGGGTATAAACTGAAATTATCTTGAATTTGGGGAAACTACAAGAGAAATTACAGAAGAAAGTATTAACATAGATTATTTATAAGTTTGAAGAGAAATAGTCTTTAATTAGCAAGCTCAGAAATTTTCCAACAAAACTCTTTTATTGATCTTTCCTCTACAAATAGTTACCTTTAATCTGACCCAGGAAATAAACAAGATATCTTCATTTCTCTGCATCATACTTTTAAAATATCTTCATGCAAGTGCTCAGATCTTTGTATTTTACAAATTAAATGTGTCAATATATATTCTTATGGTATCATACGCTATAACTGCATAGGATTCAAGATGCTAAGGTCACTCTTTTTTCTTCCTCTCCCAAGTTATTTAAAATTATAATACGTGTAAAAATATTTTGTAATTATTCTTTGAATAAAAATAACATTTTAATTCAAAAAAGAAAAAACTTCACTGTATAGTTTTCAAAAAAAATTGTTCTCATGTGAACACATAATCTTAGTGAATAAAATGCTCAAGATTAAGAGCATCTTTTAGTAGGCTAAGGTTTATTGTTATTTTCCAACCTTAAGATTTTAGAGTGCACTTTTACAAATCCATTCATTTGTATTGTTTATTCAATTCTCTGAAACTACTGATCCATGCACTTAAATGTCATAAAAAAAAGAAAAAAATCATCACAATATTGTAGTCTCAAAAGTTTTTATTCATATAACTCTCTTGCAGAAGAATCATTGTTTAAAACCAAAAATATGGCAATTGAGAATTATATCTAACATTTAATTGTACTGACAAAAATAAATATTTTAGGTACAGTATAACAAGAATATTTACCCCTTGATATACTGAACATAAAATGTATTCTGTTTCACTGCTTTGCCTTCTTCATGGGCTTAAACCTGCCAAATTATTCCATTTGATTTCAGAGAATTCTCATATGGCAATCTATTTTATTTACTTTATCTTCAATAAAATGGTTCAGTGAGCATTAGCAACTCTGAGACGCAAGTTTCAATCAGTCCTCAGGCAAAGGCGTCAATCTATATTAGACCTACTGTGCTGTGAGTTGCAGCTAGAAAGTTGGAATAAGGGAGAGCAACAGTGAAACTATGAACCAGGCCTAATAAAGCCACAGTGAAGAGAAAGAAAGCTCTCCCCAGGCTCTCACACGCATTGCTTATACAATACCAGGTGCCAGGTTCAACACATGAAGAGCTCCTTAATAAGGCTGACAACTAAAAGGAGGCTCAGACTCTAACTTTATTTTACATGACACCTACAGTAATAGTCCTCTGTTCTCCAGCAGACAATAGTAAAAACTTGAATTGCCAACAGTTAAAAATGAGGTTTCATAGTCACCCTTTGGATATCATGTAGAGGAGAAAAAAAACTAAAAACATCCAAGCTGCATGGCATCTCTTTTATAGCATTTTCATACAATTACTAATGTAACAGTAGTTTCAGTGGACCTTTCCTTACAAATTTGTATGACATTTTAAATATAGCTGCTGGATTAGATTTTAACCACAAAACAATCAGTAAGTTTGAGCAACAACTCATTTTGGAAAATGATATTAAAGACTAATTCCAAGAAATGAGGGGTAGTACTGTTAGATGCCGTGAAAATGTCTCCCAAAGCACAAACTTTGTAATAAGTGATGCTGGTTCATATTTGATATGGGCTGTAAAAAGCAGATTATTGTAATGGTGCACTTCCCAGCAAATAAGACCATTAAAAAGGTACTTAATGTTCAGTTGAATTGAAAAGCAGGCCAGTTAAAATCCATATTTTGCTATTTTGTATAATAGTATCAAAAATGTTACTAGCGAATAGCTCCAAGCCACAGATTTAAAATTATAAACGTAAACTTTTTTTCATATGAACAAGTTTCCATTTTCTTTCTCTTTTTTTTAATATAATGCAGTATGTTTGCCCAGATTCTATCATCACATCAATAGGAATGAAATTTGAAATGATGGTTTCATGAGAATTTATAAAAAAATAATTGCTGTTCTATTACTTCCTGATACATACTTCTCAACTCACTTTTCTGGAGACCAAATGTATTGTTTTTCTAGTAAACTCCCCACTTCAAGGTACAGCACTCCAAATATGTGTACGTGTATCTAGATACTTCCATATAACTATTATTTACAACTCCATAAAGGACATTAAAGGAGAAGAGAAAACTAAACATGATGGATTAGCAGAATAGATTCTGTAAGCCCAGATCCTGTAATGGTGTTTATTCCAAACAACTCTTCTACAAAGTAATGCATACCAGAACAGCACCCAGACCTACTTAGTCCCAAATAAACATGACTCTCCAACACTGCTGTGAGTAATGGGCAAGATATAAAAAGCAGCTTCTGCATGTTATAAAATCAGTATTCCAGGTGAATCTAAACATTTCGTATTTTCTTCACCCTTGGCTCAGTATCTTATAAATATACATGCCTATCTCTTTCATTACATTTGCCAGAGAGACCATTTATTTGGTAGACTATTAATCTTTGTACTTCCTCCAAAGGAAATAATTTTAGGGATGAAAAATTATATAATGTATTAATTACCTATTGTTGCATGAAAAGATTACTCCCAAACTTAGTGGTTTAGAACAAAAAACATTTATTATTTCACATATTGAGGATCAGGAATCCAGGCATGCTCAGGGTGGGTGGTTTAGGTGCAGGGTCTTTCAGGAAGTTTCAAGTTGTTTGGGGGTTCCTCCCTGGCTTTGACTGGAGAGTTTAGTTTCTCATCATGCTGACCTGTCCATGGCAGCCAGCCTCCCCCAGAGCAATTCACAAGAGAGGGACAGAGAGAGTACAAGTGCACAAGATAGACAGAAATAGAAACGAAAGAAAGAACACCCAAAACAGACGTCTTCATATCTTATATAACCTAATCAAAAAAGCAACATACCATAATTTGTGCCATATTCTATTGCCACATAGGCCAACTCTGGTAAATATGTGAGGGAAAAACACAACAGTGTGAAAACCAGGAGGTGGACACCATCAGGGCCTTCTTAGAGGCTGCCTATCATGGCCCATGTTCTGGACCTCAGTGATTAAGTTCCAAATGTGTACATTGTAGTGGATTCTTAAAAATAATTTAAGAGTTGTTTGAGGTATGTTTCAGATTCCTGAGTCAATGTAAGAGTGGATAATTTATGAAGACCATCTTTTGAAATACGACTCTCAAACTGGATACTGGCTATGAGACCGCTGTTCTAAATTGAGAAGGTATTTTATATATTCTGTGAATATTTCTTAAGATACTATTATATGCAAGGCTGCAGAAAATGCATAGAAGAGCAACACACATTCCCTGATCTCTATGAGTAGCAGGGAAATGGTACTAATGATCATGTATCTGTAACATCAGATTGGGTAGGATACTACGCAGGAAAAGTCCTCGGCTAACTAAAAAGGAGGTAAGAAACAAAAAATGTATAATGGAAGAAGCAGAAATTTAAATGTGCTTTTAAAATATGGAGAAATGGAAAGAAACAACAGAATATACATTGACAAAGATGTGGGCAAGTGTAATACATGTATTAATAGTTTAAGGTCTACATAACAGCATAAAGAAAAAAGGTTGGATATTTGGATTTTGTCAGATTCTGGACAGTATTAAATACCAGGATAGGCTGTAATTAATCTGGTAGTTTTAGCCAACTTGAAATAATGGATGAATTTTAGGCAAGTGGGGGACTAGTCTATTTGGAGTTATACCTTAAGCACAACTGAGAATAAAATTTTATAATTAATGACAATATTACTTTTTATTAAATATAACAATCATAAAAATTTAAAGTAATAGACTAAATGAATTTTAAATTAAGAAATTTAATACTGTGACAGACAGACCCTAGTGTAGCCCCATGTCCATGCCCTGTATAATTCCCTCCCCTTGAGTGTGGGCAGCACCTGTGACTTGTTTCTAGACAACAGAATATGGCAAAGGTTATGGGTTGTCACTCCAATGATCGCATTAATACACATACACATATTTTATATATACATACACACACACATAGATACACACATATATATGGCTGCATCTTGCTAGCATGCAGTACAGACTCTCCTGCTGGCTTTATAGAACCAAGCTGCTATGCTATGAACTGTGTATGGAAAATGCCACATGGGTGGGAACTCTGGGTGGCCTTTAGGAGCTGAGGATCTCAGTCCTACAAGTGCAATAAACTTTATTCAGCCCAAAACCAGTGAGTTTGAAAGAGGACCCTGAACTCCAAATGAAAATGCAACCTGGCTGACATTTTGATTACAGCCTTTGAAGACCCTGAGCTAAGCTGTGCCTGGACTCTTGACCCAAGGAAACTGTGAGATAATAAATGTCTACTGTTTTACACTTCTAAATATGTGGTAATTTGTCACATAGTAAGAGAAATCTAATATGCATGCTAACTAAAACACAGAGAACACATTTACATAATGTCCTGGACTGAATGTTTATGTTGTCCCAAAATTTATGTTAAAATCCTAACCCCCAATGTGATAGTACTAGGAGGTGGGGCCTTTGGGACATAAGTAAGCTATGAGAGTGGAACCCTCATGAATGGGGTTAAAGTCATTATAAAAGAGACCCCAGAGAGTTGCTTCATGCTCTTTCTGCCAAGTGAGGACACGAGAAATTGGCAGTCTGCAGCCTGGAAAAGGGACACTCACAAGAATGCATGCTGGATGACACTCTTATCTTGGACTTCAAGCCTTTGTTACTGTGATAAATAAATTTCTGTTGTTCATAATCCACCCAGTCTATGGTACTTTGTTATAGCAGCTTGAAACTCAAACACAGAATTAACTCATTTTTAGCATGTCTTGTAAGACCCATGATTAGACCCATGATTAGAATGCTATCCAGGATATTTGCCAGGTGACTTGAACAGTAAGTCAACCTCTGAAACTAATATAATAGAAAACAAAATAGCACTAACATGTTTTTTAATGTTCACTATGCCCTTTAGATGTATTAACGCATTTAGTTCTCAGATCAGCTCTACGAAATAGATACTGTTATCTCTATTCTATTGAGAAATTAAAGGGTTAGAGAGCTATGTGACTTGTACAAGGTTTCACACATGGTAAGTTTATTTTGGAACCATCACTCAAACCCAGGCAATTTGATTTCCAAGCTTGCGTTCTCAACAGCTATACTCTATAGTCCTTCTACTTGCACTCTTGTTCACTCTGCTTTTTAATGCAACAGAGTGTCAGTACATTGTGTATCTGAATTGTGACCCAGTCCCCCTCAGCTAAACCAGCTTCTTGCATAGTCCATTTACTTTTTAATAATTTGAAAAATACAGCAAATATTTTTTCATGTATGAGGCCTAAACTTTAATATTTATGAAATTTATCTCAATTTTCTATAAATATGTGAATGAAATTTATTTATACTCCATTGAAATAACTAAAACATATTTTATTTAAAGTTAATACTCTTACAGTGGAAACTATGAAAATAATTGTGAATATCTTTAAGTAAAATACATACACAAGCATCTATCCATTTATCCACATACACAAATACTCTCAGTTATAAGTTGTATGAAATATTTTAGTTTCCATTTTAGAAGTATTACTTACCTACGGCAGGTTACTTAACCTCTTTGAGAGGTAAAATAGGGATAAAACTAAACAAATCGCTTGAAAATAAAATATTCAACCAAATATTGACTTTAGGGATTTTGGGGGGGTAAAGGAACAGAGGGGTGGAAAATGAAGAAGAAAATAATAAATGTTTAAAATAGCTATGTACTAAGCACTAAATTTTTATGATGCTCCAATAAACAGATATATCTGTGCCTCATTTTACTGTTTGAAACCTGAGGTACAGTGATTTACAGAAATTAACAAAGGTTGATAAGAAAGCTAAAAAATGGCAACAAGAATGCAAACCTATATCAATCTGACTTCAAATTATTTGCCTCTCCAATATTTTATTCTTCTCTTACAATAATACCTCCAGCTTGAGGGTTCACAATTCTATATATTTCCAAGAATAAATGCTCTAACAGAATGCACTTTCCCATTAAGATGAACCTTTGGCACTATGCATATGCATTATTTACACCGTTATGTGGTTAATGTTCATTTAAAAATACAAAAAACTACCACTATAAGCACATAACTACCAAAAGTCTAATTAGCAAGTTCCAGAAGCAGTTTTGATGACTAACATCAAATGCAACTATGTTCTCTTCTAGAAAGAAATTTCCTTATTTTTAAAAAATAGTTTCTTTCATGGTTCCATGATGTTCATTTTCAGGTAATTCCTGCTTATTACAAATCTAAAGTCCTTCTGCTATTATACAAATAAATATCCTATTAATCAAAAAATAATAACATATATAAAAAGGTCTTATAAGATGGATTATATCAATATAATCATTAGCTATAGTAAACATACCAATAACCTCCCCCCAAAAGATTCGGTGTTAGCAGTTATATGTTCTAATAATACCTGATTGTTTATTATTAACTATGAAATCACAACAACCTATATTACTTTTTCCAAATAATTTTAATTCTTTGTCTTTCAGTTTATCTACATAACAAACAAAGAATAATAATGTAAACCTTACTTACATCATAAGGTTTTTAAAGAGTAAATGAAGTAAAAGGTTGCCAAAGTGTTTTAAAAAATGTTAAATGCTATATAAATATAGAATCATTTTATTTGTGTATCTGGAAAATGATAAAGTTATTAAAACACAAAAATAAATTCAAAAATAAAAAAGTGTTAATAAAATACTTGAGAATTATTGAACTGTTTAATTAACGAACATTGACAAAAATCTCTCAGGGACATTATGGAGTCTCTGTCTTGATAAAGTTTTAGAAATTGGTAGAGAAATTCAGGTAGAAAGTGAGGATCCTGAGGCCTGTCCTACTCTCATAATAAACCCCTTGATGAAGAATTCCAAAGAAGTCAGGGCATCATGGTTCCCCTCTCTTTTGAGGTAAAGGTTAGGGAAAGAAATGATGTAAACTATTAGGATGCTTTGAAATATAACCTACCTAACCTAAAATTTCTTTTAAGTTTCTTTCTAAATTAAATTATTATAGATTTGGACACCCATGACAAACTGCTTAATTGATATTATAGCTCAGTGGTGAAACTGAAAAACTAATTTTACATTAACATTATATATGGAGAACCTTTGTATGTTGACATTATAAATATCAAGGAAAACTACCATGAGATTGAAAGATGTGTAACATTAAAAAGAAAAAAAAATGCTTTCTAAATAGCTGATTTACTAAGTCTCAAAAAGTTTATAAGAAAAATAAATAAAAAATAATTACTAGTGTGTTATTCTTGTTATTTTCTCAATAATTCTAGATTCTCCAAAAACCTCAATATTAATTGTATTTTTAAAAATAATACTGAAAAGATCAGCATAATAAAAGATCAGCATAATGGTAACAAAATACTCCAAGCGCTTTTCTTACTTAATGATTTCCTTTCAATATTTCAAAACCAAATTCATATTCCACATAAATTTATGCTAATTTTTAAAAAAGAAAGACCAAGTTTGGTAGGAGGAGAAAGATAGCAAAGAGTGAATGCACAGCTCAATACCACAGATATTGGTAAAGATTTCTATTGCTATGCTTGACACATCTCTGTAATCCACTGAAAACTTTGTTTAACCTTTGGGCAAAGGTATTTAACCAGAAATTACAGAAACAAATAAACATTAGAAAAACAAAAATAAGCACAATGAGCAAAAGAGAATTTTTACCAAAAGGACTCTTACCTATTTCTTCCAGATCTTCTGCGAGATTTTCAAGTCAATCTTGAAATGGAGTCCTAGGAAAATTCAATCCCAGCATCACATTAGAGTAGCCCTATTAATAGAGACAAATAATTGTCACTGCTTAGAAAATTAACTTTGAATTTATGTCACAATTAGTGCAATGACTTCATAGAACATAAAACATATTCAACCTTAAAAAGGAGAAGTGTTAATGCATTCATTACTTTGTGAATCTTCAAATATGTATGAAATGCTTTTTGTACATTTTAATTTAGAGAACTTTAAATGCATTGCTTAGTACAAAGCAAGGGCCATGCAGACAGCGTAAGATACATTTTCAAGAGATGCAGATTCTGTTTCCCATTCTTACATTGATTTTGCAGGTTTAAACTTTTTGGTGATTAAATTTTATAATTTATAGAATAAAATTATTTGTGTCTCAAGGTTCCCAACTGAAAACATGACTGATTTCAATTGCCTCTTCAACACATACTTAATGAGCTTTGTAGGCCTTTTCACAATTAACTAATCGGTAGTAAGCATTTACGCCTTATAATCACAATGTAAGAGTTATCACTTTAATGATTATTTGAATTTGTATTTCCCAGACCAATTTCCTAGTTAGCCACTCTCTTTTTCTAGTCTCTTCCTTCTTTAGTCTGAAAGATTTAGCTTATCCTTTCTTCGGTTAAAATGTGTTAAATGTATTGAATGAAAGTCCAATAAAATTATAGGACTTAGTAGCGTATAGATAGTAAATAGGTTTTGACTCACACACCAACTCTGAGTGATCAGTAGTGACTACAGACAAAGCTGTATGGAGACTAAATCTGGCAATATCTGCCATAGGCATTGAAAGGGATGAGCAGCATCACATGCCATCTTTGTGGAGCATTTAGACATTTCACAAATTTTATTTAAATAATTTCCAAATGTCTTTGAGCTAAAGAACCCCTTTTTTCCAATGAAAACTTAGTGAAGGTCCTATTAAAAATAAAGCATTCCACAACTCAATGACAAAAAACAATGGTTATCTAGCACCTCTTATATTATCCTGGATAGAGCTTGAGCCCATCCTCCGAAGTGAGGTATCCACAAGAATGGAAGAATAAGCACCACATGTACTCATCATCAAATTGGCACTAACTGATCAACATTAAGGTGCTCACAAGGTAGTAATATTCATTGGAGGTGGGGAGGGTGGGGATGGGTAAACTCACAACTAATGAATGTGGTGAGCATTGTATGGGAGAAAGACATGCCTCTAATCCTGGCCTGGGTGTGGCAAAGTCATAACATGTAAAACCAAAATGTTTGTGCCCCCATAATATCCTGAAATAAAAATTAAAAAATAAAGTATTCCATTTAAATCATAGCTCCAAATAGTCAGTGCCAACATTACTGCTTTCCCCATATACCTTTGGTATTCCACAAAGCCTTAAGTATTCTGCAGAGCATAAATTGAAACCATTGGTTAGTTAATAAAAAGTATTAATGTAGCTCAAAAAGTCATAACTTTTAAGGTAACTCAAACTCCTGTTCTTCATATTTTATCATTCTTTCTCTATTGTTTCTTTTGTCCACATTTCTCTTGACAAAATTGTGCGCATAAGAAGGTCCCACTCTTGACTTTCCTTGTGTCTTTTTTTTATAATTATTTTCTGCCTGCTATATGCCATCAAAAGAAGATTTCTTATTAAAATGTAGAAGTCTAAATTATTTCCTAATTTTGTATTTCCTTATTTTCCCTTTCCAATATTCATAGGGGATATTTTCAATTTTTCCTAAATCAGTTTATAAATTCTATATTTTTAAAGAAAATCCACAAATCCATTTCAAAAGCATATACTATAAAAGCTCTATTAATATCAAAATAAAATTCAAGGCAAAGAGAGAAAATCTATTTGACAAAATATTAAGATACAATACAAAGCCAGGTATCGTTACAGGCATATAGAGTTCAGAAAAAAAGCCCACATATAAATGAGAGCTTTATATATGACAATGGTAACATCACAAAGTAAAGGAAAATGTTGGTATTAGCTTGTTGTATGGGGGAAAAATAGTTTCAGAATATGGCAAAAAGTAAAATTGACTCCCTCTCACATCATATACAAATTTGGATTCAAGAGAGATTAAAAAGTTAAATGTGAACTTTACCTTTTCAAAGCCAACAGAAGAAAAATTAGGCAACTATTTTTGAAAGGAAGTAAAAAACTGTTTCTGAAAAAAGACCTAAAAGCATAAATCCTAAGGCATAAAATAGATAAATTTAGCTAAATCAAAATGAAAATTTTTCAGTGAAGGATACCATAGATAAATTTCTCAGAAATTAGAAATTATCTTAGAAATTAGAAATTTCTAAATTTATAATAGTCTATGGTAAACTAAGACTTAAAACCAATGGAGGAATTAATATTAGAATATATACTCAGAGGAAATTAAAAGGAAATTGAGTTAAAAAAAAAACTAAAAAGGCAGTTTTTAGAAGGAGAACCCAGTATAGTTTAAAATTCACAAAATAATTAGTAATCAAGAAGACGTAAATTAAAAAACCAATGACATATCACTTTATGCCATCAGAAGAGCATGAATTTGAATGCTGGATTCTGCCTAGTTTGGCAAGAATACGAACAGATGGAACTCTTGTTTATTGCTAGTGGAAGCATACATAATACAGTTATTCTTTAAAGCAACTGGAAGACATAATATGCCTATGTTCTTTATGGACCCAAAGCACCTTGTGTATACCTCTATTATAGCATATATTTGCTTAAATTTTATTTCACTTTTTTGTTTACTTTTTTATCTCTCACAAGTTTCTCCATTTTCATTACTCAAAATCAGCATTACATTGATAAGTCAAAAAATAGCAATATGCATATCATTTAGAAATATAGATGTAAATACCTTAAACTTATTGGTACTGTATAGCTGGATGGGGTAAGTGGGAAAGTACAAAGAAAAGGTATGTAAATAAAAAAAGTAAGATAAAATTAAAGCTATTATGTTCCTTTTTAGATTCCACATATGAGTAAAATCATACAGTATTTGTTTTTCTGTGCCTAGCTCATTTCACATAGTATAATATTCTCCACTTTCATCCATTTTATTTTGAATTACAGAATTTTCTTGCTTTTTAAGATGGTATAGCATTCCATTGTGTGTAAGAGCCTCCTGGTGGAACTGTGTAAACTTGCATTACCATATTTACACAAAATAGGTACAAAATACTTCGAAATCAAATTTCAAATTGCATAAAAGGTATTTTTCCCT
This sequence comes from Cheirogaleus medius, assembly GCA_008086735.1. Taxonomy (NCBI): domain Eukaryota; kingdom Metazoa; phylum Chordata; class Mammalia; order Primates; family Cheirogaleidae; genus Cheirogaleus; species Cheirogaleus medius. The sequence goes on from VBSM01003176.1 coordinate 27,618,925, forward strand.
TCAATTATTGCAGTTAATGAACATCTGTTATGTACCAAGTTTGTTGTCCGCTGGAGATGCAGAGATGAAAGGCACTCTGCCTGTAGACCGTGCTTAAGGCCAGGCTAAGTATGTAGTAAGTATGCTTTGGAGTGAATAATATTTCACAAGGACAAGGAAAGATTATAAGGTAAAACTTGATAGATACCACGTAACCATAAATGAGCAAAGACAGATACTGACTATAACAACAATTTGTCACGTGAATATAATAATTATTTATGAGGCAGGTGGAAAAAGTGTCACACCTGTCTGAATCACAACTAAATCCCCTTCTGAATTTCTCATGAAATAACAAAAAGAATAATTCTTCTATTTTAATAGCTGAAGACATTTGAGTGCATTTAAATTTTTCTCTACTTTTTACAAAACATTACTGACATTAATTTTGGTGACATTTAAAATTAGAAAAAAGCTCATTGGACTCATCATGTGGATGTACCACATTTTTCATAGAACAAAGTATAAGTTTTACAAAAACTTTTATGCTAACTAGAACTGCTTGTTAAGATAATTATTCCAATTATTTGAATTAGAACTATTAAGGTCATATAAATTATAAACATGTAAATATATGCTGCCATGATAAGCAAACTGAATAATAAATGTCCCAAATAACATAAATACTGTTTAGTATTTCCAACAGGTTGTGGAAAAGAGAAAAATCACATAGTGTTCTTGACACAATTCTCAACAGTGTGAAATATAATATGTGAAATTGGAAGGGGGAAAGCATTTCAGGCAATAAAATTAACGTACAAATTCTGACCCAAAGACAAACAATAAAAAAAACACCTTTTAAAACCACAAGTAATAGATTAAAAACAAGTTCCTATGTTCACATGCAGGCTGGAGTTGAATCTAATTCATTCTACAGAGGCAAGTACTCAGTGGGAGGCTCAAAAAATACACCAGTATGTGAATGAAAGAGAATTCCTTGAAAAACCACTTTAGTTTTTATTGTTGTTTTTGACTGAGAGTATGGTAAGGAAAACAGCGAAGAAAAATTCCAGAATTCTACTACTAGAATTAGTAAAGCAGGTTTAAATAGACTCAGGTTATATGGAACAACACACATAGATTTGATTTTTTTTCAAGTTCTTCATTGTGTTATAGTATTAATAAGTTGCCTAAGACTTTAAAAAAAGCATTAGATTTAAAAGTGCTTTGTATATTTATATTCCTATCTCTGAACTTCCCTCGTTTCCTTCTTACTTGGATGAGAAAACAGGTAAGCTTGTCTTCCCTTTGATGCTGATCAGTACTGTTTTTGTTTTTACTGATATACCAAGTTTAATAGATCAGCCTTTACGATCATCAGAGCAAATCACTGGATCTATATTTTCTTACTTTCTTCTCATTTTCATTGACAAGAAGTCTCATTTTCAACAAAATAACAGAGTACTCAAATCTGTCAACATGGCTTAGAGCGAGCAAGTGCACAACATTAACATGGATGAAAATGACTATGCAGCCACTTTACTGATCCTGGAGATGCTTTGTCCATCTTTTTCCAAACCAGAAGAAATGTGACACAGGTAGTCCAGAGAAATAAAACTCCAACTTTAAAGAAAATATTTCAAACCATGCAAGAATAATACAGCATATTGGAAACTGCAGGATTTCCTAATCATTTGAGGGACTGAGCCATAAAGATGTGAGGAATTTGACAATTCTAGATTATTTGGGATTTGCATGTTCTCTGTACCACTTGTTGAACAATTCCATTCCCAGGTCCATTCTTTGGGAAGCCGATGGTCCTAATCTGATACCTGTTGTCCAGGTTTCTATCACAATATAATGTATTTACCAATAAGGAGCATCCTCTACTTACTGATGTTTTGTGGTAAAAACTTTTCAAGAGTCATACCAGCATATTATCGTCTAGGATATATGTATTTGTTTCATAATTCTAAATAAATATTAAAGAGATTTAAATTCATAAAACTCTGACTTCCTGCCTATCCACATCTTTTTATTCAATTCTTCCATTTTCTTGAATTGAACATTCAGCTAAAATTCCACCAACACTGAGCTACCTCTATCATCTATCCTAATCTACCCATATAACCCAGAATTAAAAATATTTTTATCCATAAAATATAAGCTCCTAAACAGAATGCAACTTGAATTGAGCAGCATGCAGAGTAATGATTAAAAGGAATTACTTTCATTGGAATGCACTGGGTCAGGCATTGGATTTTCTCCTGAGGTCAATTTAACTTCAGGAAAGTAAACAAAGACAGAACATAGGCTCAAATGAGCTGAGGTTAGGTGATAGAGTATGCTCGTTTTACAGTACTGAATCTTCTCCTCTAGGTTTGCTTATTTCACTGATCTATATTTATCTTTTAGAGATGCGAATCCATACATTTATTAAAGAAACACAGCCATGTGATTTATGAATTAGAATGCTTTGATAGATTGTTTAAATTTTCTTGCATAATCTCATCTCTAATTCAATAGAAAGGATGTAACATGCATGGATTGTTCAAACTTCAAGCTGGTATTTTTAATAAAAATATTTCCTTCTCATTTTTGTTTTTTAATTAAGACAAGTGGTCATCCCTTATTAGACAGCTATCCTTAATGTTTATTTATCTCATTATTATTGAGAATAATTCTTACATCATTATTTGATTCTGGTAGTTTATTTTATTCTATATTCTGGTTGAATTCTCATATAATTCTAGGATGAGATTTACACAAAGACCTAATACATTAAAATCATTATTAGTCTATTTCAAACATAAAGCTATCTACTGTGCTAATTACTCTTTCTGTTTATTTTTTTAACCAAATAATGGTGGATACTTCAGCAACATACAGTATGAAATAAGGCAAATTATCAAGATCAACAAATGAGAAGATTTAAGAACTAAAAATCACAACAGCATCATTAGTGTTAGCATCAAAAAGAGATTGTGATTATATGACTATATTGTCAAATATTTTGCAAAATAACTATCTTTTCAAATATTCAAAAGAAATACACCTTGAAAATTGACAAGAGAGCACCAACTTGACAGGTCCTTACACTTTTATATATTTTTTTACTTAGATGAGAATCTGTAGAAAAGTGGCTTGCAAGTAAAATCAGGTGTTTCTTTCTTTAACGGTCTTTAGCTACTAAACTATGTATATAGTCCAACATTTATTAAGGATGTAGTGTGTGCAAGCACTATGCTAGTAGCTCCCCAGATACCAAACCAAAGACTGACAAGATGCTATCTAGGTATTCACGGTAGTTAAAGGCATATCCTTGAAACTTCAGTAGAAAATTCAAAATCCCATTCTTATACTGTTTTCTAAATTATCTTTAAGCTCTCTTCATTGTGTTATCATGTCAAACATATTAGAAAACCATGTTTAGGGAACCAATTTAAAGACCCACAACCCTGGTAAACTCATTACCCCATATCAGTCCTTTTTACAAAGAAGTTCCCTTTTGAAGTTAATTATTTGTCAATGGGTTCCAAATTGCAAGCACTTACATATCTAGTTTAAAGCCTCTAGGATAGAGGAGAAAACTAGTTAAACTCTTTAGGCTTTTTTAATGTGGCTATATCCACCATTTCAGAAATTAATTTAGCATCTCCACTGTTTATTTTTACTTTCAAAATTTCCATAGTATTATTGGATTAATAACAATTTGTTGAGATAGCTGGATACAGTGTGTTTCTAAAAACATAAGCAGACTTTTGCTCTCCAGTTCCACAAGTAAGGAGCTTGGGAGTTGCCACTCTGTCCTGACAAGTTAAAAGTTGAACAGGCTGAAAATCAACAATTCTTCTAGGATCCATATGAGATGTCAGGACACAGGGCAAACTACTGTCCCCAAGATCAAAGAGATAGACAAGGAAAATTGGGAAGTTATAGCATTCGAGGGCAGAGACCCATGAGTGGAAGCCACCCTGTGAATCATTACTGGGGCAAAAGAAAATCTGAACTATACTTGATGAATTGCTAGAGTTTCAGTGAGAACAATTCAGAGAGAACAAGTGCAGGAGGACCTAGTCATATCCCACCCCTTACTATTATGAGTATTGCCTCCAAGAGCACAAACAGGTTCTCATTATGAATATCAGAGAAAAACCACTTCATGCTTCCAGCAGGGGGAAGGGAAAATGGACCATTTAAAAATACTCCAGAGCACTCTGTTCTTCTTAGCAAGTCTTGCCCTGAGGAAAAACTAGTTAGCTGAGCCTAGCTGGCTGGGTTATTATCAAAGCCTAACTGATCTGGAGGAAGGGAAATATCCCACTCCAGTCAGCTCTAGCTTTCAACATGGTAAAATGGAATGCCCTACTCCAGTCCACTCTAGCCATCCTTTCCTACCTAACGGGGAAGAAAAAAAACATGAAAAACACTTGTGAAGTTCACAGCCCAAAGTCATAGGCTCACTAAAAGACTGAGAACCAATCATAGAACTATAAGATGCTTCTGTCTCCCCAAACCTCATCACCACATTACTAAAGGCCTCTTTACAGCAGTTTATTGATATTTCATTTTATTTTTATTTTTGTTTTATTTTTTTTGAGACAGGGTCTCACTCTGTTGCCTGGGTAGAATGCAGTGGCATCATCAAAGCTCAGTGCAACCTCAAACTCCTAGGCTGAAGCAATCCATCTGCCTCAGCCTCCCAAGTATCTGGGACTACAGATGTGTGCCACCACGCCCAGATAAAAAATATATAAGTGATTATAGCAAGTTTTCAGGGTACTAGTTTAATATATAAATTTAAAGCACTTTTCTGTATACTCACAATGAAAAAGTTGAATTTGAAATGTTAAAATAACACCTTTTACATTAGTATTCCCCAACATGGAATATGTAGGTATAATTATAATCATTATGTACAAGATCTATGTGAGAAAAACTACAAAACACTGATGAATGAAATCAAAGAAGAACTAAATAAATGGATCAGATATTCCATGTCCATGGATAGGCAGACTCAATATTGTCAAGATGTCAGTTCTTCTCAACTTGACCTATAAATTCAATTCAATCCTAATCACAATCTGGCAAGTTATTTTGTGGATATCAACAAAATGATTCTAAAGGTTACACTGAGAGGCAAAGACCTAGAATAGACAACAAAATATGAAGGAGAAGAACAAAGGTGGAGCACTGATACTACTGGACAGCAAGAATTACTATAAAGCCACAGTAATCAAGACAGTGTGGTACTGGTAAAAGAACAGATAAATCTTTGGAACAGAATAGAGAGCCCAGAAATATACATACATAATTATAGTCAATTGATCTTTGACATATGAGCAAAATCAATACAGTGGACCAGAGACAGATTTTCCAACAAACGGTGCCAGAACTAGAAATCAAGTGAAAAAAAATATGAATCTAAACACAGACCTTTCACCCTTCACAAGAATTAACTAAAAATGGATCAGAAACCTAAATGTAAAATGCAAAACTATAAGACTCCTAGAAGATAACATAGGAGAAATCCTAGATGACCTTGGATGTAGTGATGACTTTTCAGACACCATGGCAAAGGTACAATCCATGAAAGAAATAATTAATAAGACAGAGTTCCTTAAAATTGAAAACTGCCCAAAAAACACTGTCAAGACAAAATAATGAGCAGACAAGCCACAGACAGGGACAAAATATTTGCAAAAGACACATCCGATAAAGTACTATTCTCCAAAATATGCAAAGAACTCTTAAAATTCAACAAAAATAAATAAATAAAACAAACAACTCAATTTAAAAATGGGACAAAGACCTTATCAGACACCTCAACAAAGAAGATAACATGCACGGCAAATAAGTATATGAGTAAATTCTCTATATCTTATTTCATTAGGGAAATGCAAATTCAAACAATGAGATAACACTGCACACCTATTAGAATGGCCAAAATCCAAAATACTGACAATAGCAAATGCTGGTGAGGATGTGAACCAACCAGAATTCTCATTCATTGCTGGTGAGAATGCAAAATGGTATGGCTACTTTGGAAGACAGTGTGGCAATTTCTTACAAAGTTAAACATATTCTAACCATATGATCCAGCAATCACATTCCTTGGTATTTACCCAATTTAACTGAAAACTTACATTCAAACAGAAACCTGAATACAGATGATTATAGCTTCTTTATTCATAACTTGCAAAACCTGGAAGGTACCATGATGTCCTTCAGTAGGCAAAGGGATAAACTGTGATACATACAAAGAACATTATTTAGAATACAAAAAAAATGAGTTATCAAGCTAAGAAAAACATGAAGGAAACTTAAGTGCATATTACTAAGTGAAAGAAGTTGCTAATTTCCTTACATTCTGACTGATTGAATTTTTTTTTTTTTATTTTTTGTTTGTTTCCTCTTTTGTTTCTAAAATTTGAACATAGAGGCTTCGCTCTACTTAGGCCATGAACTCATGGCTGAATGTGATTAGGTCACTGGAACAATGAAGCAAGAAAGTCGAGAAAAGTACCTCGGACAGAGTAAATGCTTTAAATATTTGTCTGAAAAATAAATGAATGATAACTCGTTACTTCGAAAACATACAGCTCTAGACACAAAATGATGTAATTTTTTATGACGATTTTAAATTAATCCCTTACGCTAGGGGGTGGGGAGGGACATATTACTGAAATGCATGTTCTATTGATAATTAATAACAATAGAAAGACCAAAAGGATTTAAAAAATACATGAAGATGAATTGTGCTAACTCACTTAAGAAACTCAATGAGTAGGGTCATAATTTAATGGCACTAAAGTAAATTTTTAAATAAGCACACAACAAGATCATGTTATTTATATATCAAATAAAATCTATTTAATTCAGGAATAGCATGTACTAATAAATAAGGAAAAAAACTTTAGCTATCACTTTCACTTTTTCATTTAACATCTTTCATTTTTATTATGAATGCAAAACACTTTCCTTTATACAGATTTTAATTACAAATAATTCTTTTTTTTCTATTCCTATTCAAAATATCAACAATATGACTATACTTTAAACAATTTACATTTATTTAAACTATATATTGGCCTCTTGTGATATCCTGGTGTGCATCCTAAGCTGTAAGCCATATAAAACTCTTTGTCAGTCACCTCTTGGCAAATTGTACACAAAGTATTGTGCCCTTTTTGTTTATTTACCTAAAACACCCAGTTCTAGGGTGACATGATTTCTTGAAGTGAAACAAAGGATATGTCTTTATGGAACATTCAGCTAGCCCCAGTAAAATCAAACTTTTGTGACTATTATTTAAAGTACAATAAATACTACTGGACTAGTATAATCTTTTTTTATCTTTTTTTTTAATTTCAGCATATTATGGGGGTACAAATGTTAAGGTTACGTATATTGCCCATGCTCTCCCCTCCTCTAGTCAGAGCTTCAAGAGCTTCATCCCCCAAACGTTGCACATCTCACTCATTATGTTTGTATATACCCATCCCCTACTCCCCCCTCCCACCTGCCCGACACCCAATAAATGTTATTCCTATATAGGACTAATATAATCTTTATACAATGCTTAATTGATCTGATTTCTACAAAAAAAGGAGATATCTTTTCTTCCTGATTGTTAATTATAGTTCCTTTAAAATATAGATTCAAGAAAATATATGCACAAAAAAGCAAAACTTTATTTTCTCACTTTTTCATGCCTCCTATAATTAGTGCTAATAATCCATAAAAAAAGAAAATCCAGAAATAAATACTTGAAAATACATACACATACACAAACATGCACATATAGTCACTGAGTAGTCCTAAATGAAGTGTTCCTGATTCATTCTTTAAAAGCTATAATAATGCCACAGTCACAGTATCAGAAATGAGTGACTTACTGACACAGAGGTTATGTCTTCTATGGATGCTTTGGGAGCCTGAAATTGATTTTCTTCATTTGGACTGTGAGGAGTATAGACTTTACCAATCATCAGAGTAAGTAGTGGTATTAACAGAACATACTAAAGAAACAGCAGGTTTAAGAACATCAGAAGCAACAGCTCTAGGATTACAGCCCCAGGAAAAAGGATCTGGCTGTTCTAACCTGCCATGCTATTTCTTAAGACACTACATTTTGACAGATACTGTATCTTTGTTGAAGTAGAAAGTCTAGCACAGAACTTGCATAGATACTTGAATGGTAGTTTTCAAAATGCAGCATTTTTTGTACTCAATCTGAATTTTTAGACTGAATTCTTATTTTCCTAAATTCTAGTCAAATAAAGAAATATGTTCTAATATTACCCTATATGTAAGTAGATTCCCTCTTGCACAAATACCCATAATCACATTATAGCTTTAATTCATGTCCTACCAAGTGTCCCGTAAGTATAATGCTTTGCTAAATTGATTTATTAATAAGTTCCACACATAAAAAAGACAATCAAAATTTACATGTTCATGTCCATCAAGGATGAATGGATGAATAAAATGTGGTATATACATACAATGAAACATTATTCAGCCTTAAAAAGGAAAGAAATTCTGACACATGCTTGTGTCATGATGCTTGATCACATAGACTAATCTTGAAGACATTATACAAAGTAAAATAAGCCAGGCACAAAAGGACAAATATTGTACGATTCTAATCATGAAATACATAAATAGAGCAAGTCAAATTCACCGGGACAAAATGTAGAATGATGGTTGTCAGGGGCTCAAGAGAGGAGGAAGTGGGGAGTTACTATTTAGTGGGTACAGAGGGTACAGAGCTTCAGTTCTGGAAGATAAAAAATTTCTGGAGATGGATGATGGTGATGGTTGAACAACAATATAAATGTACTTAATGACACTGAACCATACACTTAAAAATGGTTAATATGGTAAATTTTATGTCATATATATTTTACTATAGTCAAAATAGGTAAGTAAATACATTTACATATTCATACAGGAGTAAATTTCTAAAATTAAGATATTTTGATATTTATAATTTAATGCAGAACAGTAACTGAAAGCAATGGAAGGTGTTCTTTGAATTTTGCAAGATTTGCAAACAGTTCCTATAATCTTTTTGTAGGAAAAGTAAGAAAATAGTTAGTAAAGGCTGTTTTCCTTAGGATCTAGAAAACTGGCATTTTTAAGGGTTGAGAGGATAACTTTTTGAGTTGTAGCAAGTCTATTGGACACATGCTCTAGAAAGCTCTTGGCAACAAGAAGATGATTTGAGGCATGCAAAATTTTTATTTCTAAAGCATTTCTGATATCCCATTTCCTTAAGAAGATTTGCTCATTTGCTTTTTCCCTTCCTTCCAATGAACCCTATTCAAACATTCTACATCATGTTATGATTATGACACTAATTTGTTTACATTTTTATCACCTACTATGAGACCTGAGTTCCTTTAGGGTCTTTCAAACATCTAGCTCGCCGTTGTACAGTGGCAGTAAATACATTTTTACTGAATAGGCTAGTATCTGGACAATTGAATAATTTTATCCATTAAACAAATAATTACTAAGTACCTAAAACATGTTAAGTTTGGTGGAAATACAAAGATTAAAAATTATATGGTCCCTAATTCAAGGAATTAAGCAAATCTAGTAATCCCTCAAATAGGTTAATACTGTAAATATGATATTTTAAGAGATAAAAATAAAATATTACAGGTAGTGTTTATAAACAAGAAATAATTACACTCTATTGTGCATGAAGAGGAAGATAAGAAAGGATTAATGAAGGAGTTAGCATCTGATCCAAACATTAGACTGTGAACGATGTTTAAATAGGGGTAGGTAGGAAAATATGAGAATATTTGTGGAAAACCAACAATGGCATAGTCTCATTAGATAACAACAGAAGTTTTCAAACATTTTTAATCTCGGGTCACCTTTATACTTTTAAAGATTATTAAGAACCTTCCTCTTCCACGCCCCCACATAAAGCTTCCATTTAACATTTATGTGGATGCCCAAAGTAAGTATCTGTACTTACTTTATTGCCTGAAAATTTTAAATCACAAGAACAGACAAGTATACATTCCATTAGGCATCAGAGCAATGGCATCATCAAACATCATTTAGAGTCTGGAAAACTCTATTATATATTCAAGAGAGAGTAAGAGTGAAAAAGGCAAATAAAATCTTAATGTAAGTATAAAAATAGTTTTGACCCCACAGCCACATTGAAAGGGTCTTAGGGACCCCTTAGATTTCCTAGGCACACTGTAAGAACTGCTGGGTAACAGAGTGGGAAGGTGAGTAAGGAGGCTAAATAGACAAAGACAGAACATGTCTAGTGTAATTGAAGGCCAAGCTATATATTTAAAAATGGGCAGATATTCCAGGTTTTTGTACAAAGCAGTCATATAATTGTGAGCTGACTTTAGAAGATTCATTTACAAGGACAGAAATAGGTGGGGATGCATGGGACTGCAGACTAGAGACCAGTTAGAAGCCTATAAAAGAGTTTACCCGCAGCAAGTAATAAGTACACGGAGACAGCGCTAAAGAAAAAAGAAAACAGAAGCATCTTAAAGGAGCCATAAAAATTATAAAGATTCAGGAGATATGCAGGACGGTATAGGAGGCTAAAGGGTGAGCCTGAAGAGTTATGCTACATATTTTAAAGTTAAGGAAAGTGATGATTAAGAAAAGGAAAGTCATAAAATAATTGGTGATCTATAATAAAGGATTATACATGATTGACCAGACTGCAAGATATTGAGGGAAAAAATGAACGGTGAGGCAGTTCTGGCATAGGCATAGATTACTCATTGGAGATTCTGATAATGAAGAAAGGAGAGTGAGCAACAGCTTAGATTGGAAATTGAATGAAAGAAATTGGTGATGAGGAGAAGATTGAGAAAAGAAGAAATGACAATAGAGTAACGTAACAGAGAATCCGGGAGGAAATCAGATTTAAAAAATAGATAAAGAGTTTGGTTTGTGAAAAGAAAATAACCCCTCTTTTCCTGTGAGACAGAGCTAAAAGGAGAAAGGTTCGCTAAGTGTACAGGGAATTAGTTGAAAGGAAAAAAATGAGCAGAAGGATGCACAGAACAGAAGCATTATGGAAATTGGCAGGAAGGAGATACCATGCAGAAATAGAACTAAGGTAAAATGAAAAGTGGGAATTAAAAGAGAAAAAAAGATGAGAAAAAATTTAGTTACTATTAGTGTGCATGATTAACAAGAAGGAGGAAACACAAGAGATTAAAACCCCAGGATTCCAACAGGAATGCTAATAAAATAGCTTCTCAGGGGCAATAAATAAATAAATACATAAAGGTTTACACTAGATTTGCATTGTTTAAAGTTGGTAGTCTCTAGCCACATGTGATTCTTTAAATCTAAATTTACTGAAATTAAATAAAAGTAATAAAAATCAACTATTTGCCAGATTTCAAGAGGTCAATAACCATGTATGGCTAATGGGTACCATAATAGTAAGTTCTATTGGATATAGCTGCCTTAGACACACTTATTATAAGGGTGGAAAAGCACGCATTATATATTAGCTAGTATTTGCTGCATACTTACTATATAGATTGCATGTAGTCCACACATGATCTTTTGACATAGGTTCTATTACATTCACATTTTACAGATGACAAAACAGATCAGGAGACTTGCTCTATATCTCACTGTAGCCAGAACTTTCTGATTCCAAGGTCAGAGTAATAAGGAAGAACAATTTGTTGAAAGTGATAATATCCTGGTAGTTTAAAGATGACTAGCATTTTCCTATGATAATCAGAATACTACGAAATACACAAGGAACAAAAGCGGAGGACTTTACATGCAAAAAGTAGTTAATGAAAATAAAACATTTATTCAATATTAAAGTACTGACTTGAAATATTTTAAATTAGAAAGTGCAAGAGCTAAAGTTATCATAGCAACTTTAACTCACCCAACTTACTGTATTAGTAAGTTCATGTCATGTGGGAAAGTTACTGTTGCCATGGAAACCACCATAATGCTACCATTTTGCACTTACATAACACCTTTCATCTGGTGAGCTCAAAGAGACTTATAAACATTAATTCATTAATAGTTCTTTTTATTGAAAGTGCATCAGAATTTACCTAATAGCATACAAAAACAATTGCAGATCAAACAAAAGGAAACTTCATTGCTCTCTAACAGATTCACATAGCTTATACATCATCTAGTACTATTTAAGAAGAAAGAGAGAGAGAGTAATCTTATAAAGACATTCACCTTCTTGTTTCTTGTACCAAACTGAAAGCCATCTCCTATTGTTTTATTGTCAAAAATATTCAGCTCTGCTTCCACCCACTCTTTAATTTCTTTGTTCATGTGTTCAGCTAATTGCCTGGGAATAACTTTTAAAATGCTATTACACACACTTACCTGTGCAGCTCTAACCACTAAGATATTCACTGGTATAAATCTGGTTCTGTCTTTAAAAAATGTATGACATCATTTTCAATTGGGAAGACTAAAATTAAAATTTGAAGGATTTGTGTGTGTGTATGTGTTTAATTAAAAGTTTGAAAACTGAAAATTGTAAAATCCTTAGTTGTTCCTGTGATTTTTGCTCATAAATTATTACAAGTAAAGCAAATATTTGTTTCAATATTCTAAAAACATAAAATACTAGGCTAGAAAAATTAGGTCACTGCAACAGTCCATTAAGCATAATATTTTGTTTTTAATAGAGTCATCAAAAGATAATTTATGAGATTACAATAATTTAGATAATTTTATGAAGTTGACTTCAAAAGGAAAGGTAACTTGCTTCCAATAACTTACTAGGATCTATTAATCAAGAATTCTGGCAAACTGGGCATGGCAATGCATGCCTATACTCCCAACAGCTCAGGAGGCTGAGGCAGGAGGATTGTTTGAGCCCAGGAGTTCAAGGCTGCAGTGAGCTATGATCGTATCACTGCACTATAGTCTGGGCAACTGAGCAAGACCCCATCTCTTAAAAAAATAAAAATAAAAAGAATGTTGGCAAACACTGGGAACTTATTCATATTTTTTAGTGGGTGCACTTTACTATTTTCTGAACTAATATCACTTCAGCCATCTTCTATTAATATCTGTCACATTAATTCACAAGGCCATTCCAGATTCAAGAAAATGAAGAAATAGAATGGGAGAAGATGCAAAAATGCATTCAAGGATGGGATGAATTAGTGGACATATTTTGTAACCTACAACAGATGGAATCTTCCTAAAATTTATCATGTCCAGGCTTCTTCTAAAGAATCATTTAGAATTTTTGACTCAAAATCATTATTAGGAAAGCTTCTCATTAACAAGCCCATAATTTTATAATTTTGTATGTGTTTAATTAAAAGTTTGAAAACTGAAAGTTGTAAAACCCTTAGTTGTTCATGTGATTTTTGCTTATAAATTACAAGTAAATCAAATATTTTTTTCAATATTCTAAAAATATAAGGTTTGCTTTTTTACTCAATGTCAGATTTTCAGCTATAACTGTTCCTGCTCTAATGGTCATATTCAATTCATCCCTATTAATCCTCTTCTCCCAACACATACACACATTTAACTTGTTTCTCCTGTTGAAAGCTTGTTTTATGATTGAGAAACCATATAACATAAAAGTTGTTTGTCACATCTTCTCTAAACAAGAGCTAATGAGGAGTTAGTACATACCTCTGAGATACAAATATCTTTCTCTGGTTACTATTATGTTCTGGCTGTATCTATCATTCTAGTCAAAGAACCACTTTATATGAAAGATGATATTATGAGGAATCCTTTTAGAGACTTTTTTTTGCCTTAGTAACCAATGTATTTTATAATAGTAGGTCACTGAACATAAAAGGCACAAAGCAGCATTTTTTAATGGCTTACTTCAGTGTAAATAACTTTAATATACCTTGGAATAATTATTCTTTTTACCACTTAGTTTGCCTATCTTTGTCAAGTGTCTTTGAGTTTTGAATTCTCTTGCTGTTCATCAGCAACTTTTATACCTCATTTGTATTCTTCTAGTTGTTCTACTTCTACTGTTCATCGCTTGAAATGGTCATCAAAATGTAATAAGTTGATCGAAGATTCTCAGATATTACTTTAGAATAAGCTTATTCCTTTTATGAAAGATGTATCTGTATTTGACTTTGTAAGATAATAAATTCAGGAAAAACCCAACTGGGACCTCTAACATACTCTTCTACAATATATGAATTTTATACTAAATAAGACTATAATATTCTCCTGTACAAGTGGAAGCTACATCCCCATAGGAAATGGAGATGCTAAACTATTAATAGTTTACCCAGGTTTTCTCTGCCTACCATGGAACCTTAAACTTCATGACAGTCTAAGCACTGTAACATATTATAATTATGTTCGTATAAATGAAACTCTCTAGATGTTCTTCAGCTAGTCTACTACTTAATGTTTCTGATGTTTTTAAGATGGAAAAGTTCTTTGCATTCAACCTGAAAAAAAGACATTAAAAAAAAGACATTAAAAAAATTTATAAGTCGAATATTGTCATAAGCACTGCTGTAAGGTTGGTGATGATTTAAAATGTTATAGCAGTAAAATGAATAGTTATAATAAGTAAAATTACTTATGATGTTTTTTTATTTTTTGTTTTCTTAAAGTTCAGGGTATGCACATTGACAATGTCCTTACTGCTCGTTTGGGATACTTAATTTTCATTCTCTCATAAAGTTCTATTATACCTAGGCCATTCTAGGATTCTTATATTAGCCTATACAACTGCTGTCTTCCTATTCTCACTCCCTAAGAAGTGCTTCTATAATATTGTTTTCTTTGTTACCAGATAATTAATGTAATTGGTCAATCCCTAACTGTTTGCTCCTGCTGTGTGCAGGGACATTAACCAATCACAAAATATCCACCAAATACAGTATAATGTAATGATTAAGACACACAATGCTGCATTAAATACTATTTTTTAACCTTGAAAATATATCCAGATTTAGCTTCTTGAATAACTATCTACTACTACCCGTATTATTGCCATCTAGCTCCAAGCCATCATCATCTCTAACCTGGATTATTGTCACAGTTTCCTGGTCTTTCTGTTTTTGCTCTTGTCCCTATTATCTTATTTTCAACACAGAAGCCAACATGATTATGTTAAAACAGAAGCAAGATCATGTTTAAAAACCTTCTTCTCAAATTCCTAAAATAGCTTTAATTTTATTGGTGATAAAAACCAAAGTGCTTATAATTGTCTAGAAATTCGATAAGGGTTTGGCTCTTGTATTCCACTCTGGCTTCATTTCCTACCATTCTTCTTTATCTTATTCACTGGGCTCCTTGTTGTTCTTTA
Source organism: Cheirogaleus medius (assembly GCA_008086735.1). Lineage (NCBI taxonomy): Eukaryota > Metazoa > Chordata > Mammalia > Primates > Cheirogaleidae > Cheirogaleus > Cheirogaleus medius. The sequence continues at coordinate 27,634,217 of VBSM01003176.1, forward strand.
GAATATAAAGTATGCTCCCACCTAAAGGAAGCTCTGTACCTGGTTTTTCACTTCCCTGGAATATTTACTCCCAATGTAACAGTGTATCTGGTTTGTTCACTTCTTCTGTGTCTCTTCTCAAATACGATTTTATAAGAAAAACACTCTTTTAGAGGTAGGACAAGGATTTGAATCTGGGCACTGATGCTTATTAGCTGTGTCACCTGAATCCTAGGTGCTTAGAACTATGCCTACTACATTGTAAATGTGCAATATTTTTTGAATAAAATGAATGAATTACCTAGGACTTCTTTAAACATTAATTTACTTATCCATAAAAATAACCCAATAACCCATAAGATACAAAACTCCATAAGCTTGTAGTAAGGAATATATAACATATAAAAAGCCCTGTAAAGCAGGGGTCCTCAACCTATGGCGTGGTTTATAATTATTTCACTATATATTACAATGTAATAATAATAGAAATAAAGTGCACAATCAATGTAATGCACTTGAATAATTCCCCAAGCCATCCCTCCCCCGACCCCGGTCCCAGTCCATGGAAAAATTGTCTTTCATGAAAACAGTCCCTGGTCCCAAGAAGTTTAGGGACTGCTGCTGTAAAGTGTCTGGCCAATACATTAATGAATATTACTTCCCTTACTTTATGGTTCCCTGGTTTTTCTTAATGATTTGAAGACTGCAACTAGAGAATCTAGATATGCTTTAAAATTTGGAGGTCTTATTAGAGAAGCACTTTATTAATGAAATAACTCCAAGATTTTAGGGATAAGGTTTTTGTTTTGTTTGCTACCTTACCCCCAGAACAAATGCTTACCCAGATAAGTATTTGTTAAATAATAAATTGATTGAAAGGTTCTTTGAAGATAGCTCTCATTTACAGTTGTACTTTAGCTTTATAAAAAAACAAGCAAAAAAGAAAACTTGCTTAACTTTAAGAATATACTTTGTAGTCTCTCCAATTATTTTGTTTCTGAATATCATATATACAAAGGTATTTTGTATTATTTTACATGACTGGAAGCAGCTTTGGCTTCTACTCTTTACTATTTCAAGTTCACCATGTCACTGTACCTGTATAGATGTATTCCATTAGTCTTCATATCATCTTTATACCTCCTTCTAATGCCAGAGAACAATCACTTTTAGATTCTGCGTATGGCTCATATTTGATTTTAATTCATTATTATAATTTATTCTACAATAACCCTTTGATACAGTTTTGTCCCAACGTATTTTAGAAAATGAAACACTTCTATAAAGAAAAAATATAAACTTTAGAACTTTAAATTTTTTATGTGTCCTTTTAAATTGAATAAATTTTATACACTTATAAGATTTTTAAGCATTCAAATATTACGCACTTATACACACACACACACACAAGTCTGCTTATAAACATGAAAACAGAAAATCTTTCAGTTACAAAACTCACATGGTATCTTCAATACTATGCATAATATGCATTTTTAATTCTGAGATGAATTAATTTGAAGAACAAGGAAAATGAAATTCCAAGTAAATGAACACTAACAATATTTATAATGCAAGTGCCAACAAAGATCTATGATTAAACATTACTGTCCCTCTATTTTTTTCACATAAAGTTGGATATTGGACATGTTTGGTGGGGTATATAGATAGCCACAGCTTCTTCAACTTTAAAAGTATGTAGAGTACGCTACACGAAAGTTTGTGAGGCTTTAGAAGATAGGAAAAAAATTACCACATATTTTATATATGCTGAAATAGCTGTAACTTCCACAAAAAAATCACCTGTGTGTTTCCTACATTCACCTTCTATTTTTCTCATTCTTCCTATAAATAGTTATAAATATGCATGTATTCATTCACTCACTCTTCAAATATTTGAGCATCAGTTATGTTCAAGGTACTGTGGAATTCATTTTGCAGAGTAAAAAGAGAGCAAAGATGGAAAACTTACCATTAGACAGAGGAGAAATAAAGGAAAGAAATCTTAAACTGGACCAAGAGGATAGAATGGATGTACATTACACAATAAAAAGTAACAATCATGAACCTTTACAAAATGAATAAAATAGAATGTATAAAATAAGAAAACACTAACAGAAATGCAAGGAAAAACTGATAGAAACACAAATGTTTGGGAAGTCTTTAAAATGCCAGTATTAGCACATCTGAACTTATATATCAACTATATAAGATGAATAAAAATATTTGAGAAATAGAAATAAGATTAAAAGGTACAACAAAGTTAAATAAATAACCTGTATCAAAAGTCCAATCCTTTATAAACTATACTGCACTCACTAATATTCAGAATAAATATTGACCATATGAAACGATTCTAAGAAAAGTTCAACCAAAGTCAAAAGCTAAATTAAATGGAAAACACACACATGCATACCATAGGAAGAGTAAAAACAAAAACTGCTCCAACTACTTGAAACCGATACTCTCTAAACAATTGGGGGTGAGGGTGGGTAAAAAGGGAATCAGAACTGTCCAGCCAAGAGGAGCCTAAGGAGACATGACAACTAAATCTCATGTGGCATCCTGGATATGGTATCCAGAAAAAGGATTAGGCAAAAGCTAAGGAAATGTGAATAAAGACTTTAGTTAATAGCAATGTATTAATATTAGTTCATTACCTATGACAAATATACCACATTTGTGTCATATATTAATAATAAAGGAAACTGGATGGTGGGTAAAAATAAACTCTTTTTACTATCTTCACAATTTTTCTGTAAACTTAAAACAAAAGTTTATTTAACCAAAGAAATCAAGGGAGTTAGAACATAGTGAAAACAAAAATGCTGTGCATCTTGCTTTTTAGAAAACATCATTGTTATATAGAAAACATTCCAGAGACAAATAAAAGATGTATTATGACTCAAGTCATTATGTGAAAAAGAGTAACATAAACACTATAACTTATCAGTTATCCTATTATCACCATATCCTACAAGATAAAAACACAAATATGTCCTTTACCCTGTCTTGGGGGGTCACACTTCATCTGGCTTCGTGACTCCCTTTGGCTAACTGAACTCCAGCTACTCTGGCACTCTCATGGTTGTCCAAACATATCAAAAGAGCTTAATCTTTCCTCAGAACCTCTCTCTCACCCACACACAGAAATATTCCCAAGAAAATCAGGAATAAAAAATGAAACACAGCATTATTTTCTATAGGTCCTTAGCAACCAAACTTTGAAAGGGAATAAAAATATTATCACTTTACACAATATAATTTTATACTTATAAATCTCTAGAGAATACATGGACAAACAATTTTTAAAAATCAGTAAGTAGTAAGATACAAATATAAAGCCCTATAGCTTTCCTGAAAACTAAGAGAGATTGATTAAAAAAATGTAATGCCCAAAAGATCTCATTCTCAATAGCAATCTCTTCCTCCCATTAAAAATATCACGCACACTCCATGTACTATCCCAAGCATAAAAGCAAACCATAGACACACAAAGATGTTCAGGGTAATCATTCTGGGCTCTTCTCTCAAATTTATACCTGCTTTGATCAAGTTTCTCTCCAGTTCCTGATTTGGGGCTCTGTCCCCTTTCATTAACCCTCTCATTCTTCGTAAACTTCACCTTTGTTCTTGTTTTGTTCTGGCTCATGGCTCAAGATATTCATCTTCAGTGTGTAGTACTATATCCTAGTTTTTATTGCTTCAGTGAGTCGTAATCAAAGTCTTCAAGCACAAGACCTGGCCCTAGCCCTGGCTCTAGCCCTAGCCCCAGCCAGCACATACCTGGCCCACTTCATTATCCATGAAAAATTCAGATAATCACGACAATGTGATATGAATAAATATAAAACTGACTGCCACAACACCTAGCCAATAGAAGGTATTTGATAAAAGTTAATGGAATCTGAATCAGAATAATCCAGGACAGATTCTTTACTAAGTCCAAGGCCTATAACTCTATATAGATGCTAGATATTTCCATCTAGAAATTCTATCAGAAACTCAAATTTGACGAGTCCAAGCTCAACTGCATTATGTAGGACATTTCTACTGATAAGTAGAAGAGACCAGCTTGAACTACCTTAAACACAAAGGAGGACTTACAAGAATTCAGAGAGAGGAATGGAGCCATATCTCAGGAAGTGTGTGTGGGGGGAGTCTCTTCTCTCTCTCTGTCTCTCTCTCTCTCTTTCTCCTGTTTCTCTTTGTATATCTTTTGCATACTTCTTTCTAAAGAGTAATTTTCTAGCAACTTTGTTAGTCCACAAAGTAAGTGAATTGAAAGAGCCCTTGGCTTCCAATTACACACTGTAAGGTCCCAGCCACAAAGATATTGACACTCTTGGTCCCAGTTGTAAATCCCTGAGGATAACCTCTAGTCCAATAAAAAATGGCTATAAGGATAGGGTCAAACTGTAAATTTGACTCAATATTCCAACTCTGTAAACTATTTCAATTTGGGGATGACGATGATGGGGGCAAATTATAGAAGAAATTGTGAGCTACTCAATTGGCATAATTTATCCATTCCAAACTATTAATAAATGTTTACACCCACTTTCCTAATTTTATTAATTAAACCATTTTTCTAGTAACTTAGGTTTAAACATCTTTCATATCATAGAAATCATCCTTCTCGTCTTTCCTTCAAACCAATAACCTATACACTATATTTTTCCATTTACCTCCTTTCATCCCATCCCCGTTGTTGTGATTCTCCTTCAGTCCTACACTAACTTTGATCTAAGTTACTCTAATAGTTTTTCAACAGGTCCTTCGTCCTCCAGATTTTTCCCACTCTATGGCTGGAGCTTAGAGGGCTGGGGAGAGGCTATCAGGTGAGATGCTGGAGAGGAGAACAGAAGTCAAATAGGGCTCTGTGTAAATTGGAACAAGGAATTTGCATGTTGTATTAAACACAATGGGAGGCCACTAGAAGATTTCAGGCATAGGAGTGATTTTAGTTGGGGGGAAAATGGAAGCAGGGAGAGCAGTAATGAGAATACTACTGATGACTTAGATTGGGTAGATGATAATGGAGATCATCTAATTATGTCATTCCCTACTTAAAGGATTTTAATAGCTTCCAATTACCTATAAAATAAAATTTTTAATATGGTAGCAAATCATTTTTTTAGTTTTATTTTCCATCCTCTCACTATGTTACCAACATTGCAACTACACCAGAATTCTCATAATTCTTGAGTTCACCACGTATTTTCATACATTTTTAGATGTGTGTTCACAATGTCAACATAGCCTAAAATGACATTTTCAACCATCTATGCTAGAAAAATACTACTCATATGAAGGCCAATACCCACATCAAATCATCTGTAGAGCTTTCCATTTTTCTGTCCAACAGAACTATTTCCTTAGTCGGTAATCCCATAGATTTGAACATACCTTAAATTCAGTATTTTTAACATAATAGTAATTAACATAGTTAAATCTTTACCTATCTCGATTTTGGCTCCTTGAAGGAAGAAATTATTATTCATCGTTTATAGCCTCAGCTCTGCCTGGCATACTTAGAGTAGACATTTGGAGAACTCTTACTGAATGAAAATACCAAATAAAAAAGATAGAAATATAAACACCCTTTCCTCCTAAACCAAAATGAAAGCTCCAAAAAGACAGCAAATGTTTACATCTACTCCATCTTTGCATTTATAATGCCAGTAAAAGTGGACACTCAACAAGAGCTTGTTTTTAGTACTGGATTCTAAAAATTGACTTCACTGTCAACTGTATTCTATGATAAAAACACAACTTATGTCACTAGAATATCAGAAAAGCTTTACAAATTCAAGAAGAATTAAATATCCCAGATTCATGCACCACATTTTATCTAATTTCCATTACTCATTTAACAAAATCATACAAACCTACAGAGGGAGTTAAGCAGTTTCAATCTATATATACCTAAAATACCTGATATAATTAAAAAAAACTGTAAGAATGTTGCCAATAACTTGCTGAAGAATAACCTATATCCATTTTAAATATTAAATGTAGCAACAAAAGAAATATAGAAATGGTATTAATAGTAATATAAATATTCAGTAACAGATTTGGCTAACTGAATCGTTATTAGTTGTCCAAACAAAATTTAAAGAAAAAATCAACTTTAAAGAAAGTGGAAAAGAGTAAGATCAAAGTCTAAAAATCATTATTGCCAGAAGAAAGCAGTTGAAACTTTGCAAAAATGTTATTTGTAAGAAATCTTTTCAATAATCTTTATAGCAAAATTAGATATAGATCTAAGAGTTACTTAAGCAATTTTCTTCTCTAATTTAAATAGAATAACAAATGATTAAAACAATCCCCATAGCAACCCTTTGCATCATGATGCACAAAATACCCATGAAACAAAGAATGCCTTCTTTAAGAAACAAACAAAATATATATAATAAAACAATGCATGGTTTCTATACTTTAAAGGTAATACATTTTCAAGGAAAAGACATTCCACAGTTTGCATCAACATTTTGTGAATTTATTATTCTATTGATCTAATATAAATGCAAATATTTCAGGGCATTGTATGAAACAATTATAAAATAAATATAGCACAATATGAATATAGGGAAAATTCATACAGTTTAGAATTTGAAAAGTTATTTTTAACAATGAGAGGAAAAATATAAATGAAGAATTCAAGGTTTTCCTACCCCTCCCAAAAAAAGTGAAAGAAACATGAAATTCTCCCCAGTGCCATTGTTTCCTTTCCTTTGCTTCTATAGAAACAAGGAAGACAATATATCTTTTAGCATTTATTAAGATCATAAATAGGACAATTTCAGCCTGACCATGTGAATATTTTAGGGGGAAGGCTGGAGTATGGAGAAACATTAAATGCTAAATTTTTCCTTCATACTAGAACTTCCTTTGAAGGTGAGCAGTTAGTTGCTTTAAATTCTTGCCCATATTTGGCAAAGGACACATGAAGTACAAATGGCTTTCCAAATAAGGTGTGCCATATGCAAACATATACAAACATAAAAAGTTTCACATGGGCCAGGTGTGGTGGTTCATGCCTATAATCCTAACACTCTGGAGAGACCAGCCTGAGCAAGAGCAAGACCCCGTCTCTATTAAAAAAAAACAGAAAAAATTAGCCAGTTATCATGGCTCGTGCCATAGTTACAAATATTCAGGAGGCTGAAGCAAGAGGATCACTTCAGCCCCGGAGTTTGACCCTGCAGTGAGCTGTGATGACGCCACTGCATTCTTCCCAGGATG
>VBSM01003176.1:27641490-27667100 GCA_008086735.1 Cheirogaleus medius
AAAAGATCGACACTGAATATATACATATGTGTGAGTTTGTGTCTGTGTATATGTTTTTAAATAAAATTTTAACTTAGTACAGACCTTAGAATCCCATACAGAAGGGCTGTTCCTTGTAGAAGACTCTTATAGAGACCTTTCTTTATTTCTTTTAATTTTTTTTTAACTTCTGAAACCAAAATGCTCATGTAACTATGGTAACATGATGATATCATTTAACTATTTGTTTATGGGTTTTGTTTGTTTGTTTGGCTGAGTAGGCAATCCCCATGTTCCTGAAATTCTCTCTAGCATTCACATTCACAGCAGTGGCACTGACTGATAAAAGCAGAGTCTAAAACTAGCTGTTTTCCACCCAAAGTCGACCAAACCAAATGCTCACTTTCTTCTGCAGATGCTTTTTCCTATACCAATGGATTTCAAAACCAATGCCACTATATTTAATTCATGAATATTTCATTCAAAAATAAATAAAAATACCTATATATGAATAAAACTTATAAAAAGAAAAAGGAAGCCCACAGTTTTTGACACTCAAAAACTTCAAAATTAACCTTTTCAAGAATTTTACAAAGACTAGTAATAAAAGACTTTATGCTCACATTTACTACTTGAATTATGATATTTGAATCACCAAAAAAAAAACTACAATGAACTACAAAAATGTAGAATTTGATTCTCCCTCACTTTTGAACATTAAACAAAGAAAGAATTGCTATAATAGTTTTTGTCTTAATTATGATTATAGATTAATCAGCCAATCCATCTAACCATTAGGTAATAGTCATTAAGTAATAATTGTTTGTCCAGCATTTTCACAGAATGAAAAGTTGCATATTAGAACATAAATGATAAGTTTCTGAAGAATACTATTTTTAATAAATCATGAAATTTATATAAAGTTGGGATTTTCCAGTATATATACATATGTATACACACACATATATATGCACATATACATTTCAAGTAGAGATCTAAAGTACAATACAGAATATATTTTTCAGTCAATTATAGCACTTGCTTTTTTTAATTTTAATTTTTAATTATCATGGGTACATAATAGTTGTATATCTTTACAGGGTATATATGATGTTTTGATACAGGCATACAATGTGAATTAATCAAATCAGGGTAATTGAGGTATCCATCACCCCAGGCATTTATCATTTCTTCCTATTAGGAACATTCCAATTCTACTCTTTTAATTATTTTAAAGTATACCTTAACTTATTGTTGATTATAATCACTATGTTGTGCTATCAAATATTGTTCATTCTCTCTAACTATCTAAATACATTTTTACACCCATTAACCATTCCCACTTTATCCCCAATTTCCTGCTACCCTTCCTGACTTCTGGTAACCATCATTCTACTCTCTGTCACCATGAGATCAATTGTTTTTTACATTTAGCTCCCACATATAAGTGAGAACATGTAAGATTTGTCTTTCTAGCACTTGCTTTTACTAAGAAGATATTACTACAGAGGTTATGGAAGTGTTGGTGTATTTTTAATGCAAGTATTTTGCCAGATCTTCTATTTGCAATTTCATAAATCAAGCAGTTCTATATCCATTTCAATTTTTGGAAAAAATTTATTAAATGGCCATAGAAAAGAGGATGGAACTTATGAATAAGCTTTCCCCCCTCAATATTGATTTTATAAAAAGATTAACTGATTTTTTCAATGGAAAGAAGAACCTTACCTGTGTAAGATATAATTCATTTAACTCTAAATTTTATTTTTCATTCTAATTACAGCCAAAGATATTTTCTTTCTTCTAATACAAATAAACTGTATCTATGATGATTTCCTCAAAAATTTGTATGAAGTAACAACTCACGTGTGTGCAGAGTTTTGAAGGTAACCATATTTCCTAAGAAAAAATTATTTGAAATTAGGAATAAAAAAGAATAACAAGTGTTAAAATCTCAGCAGTTAGTAGATATAGGTCAAGTTCTGACTTGGGAACAGAAGGCACATGTGAGCTGGGATTAGTTCCTGGCTGTACCCACAAATGGCGCATATGCCTGTTATAGCTTAACTACTATTTCTCTATTTACCACCCCTACAAAATACTATATAATGGACAAAAGAGCAGCGATTTACTGACAAAAAAAAAACACACATGTCAAAATTCCATTGATTGTCAGCAACTTTGTTTCTAAAGATAAAAATAAATTTCTTATTTATTTATTTATCACTTAGAATGCAGTGGTGCCATCATAGCTCACTGCAACCTCAAACTCCTGGGCTCAAGCAATCCTCCTGCCTCAGCCTTCTGAGCATCTGGGACTACAGGCACATGCCACCATGCCTGGCTAATTTTTCTATGTTTTGTAGAGACTAGGTCTGGCTCTTGCTCAGGCTAGTCTCACTTGAACTCCTGGCCGTAAGCAATCCTCCTGCCTTGGCCTCCAAGAGTGCTAGGATTACAGGCGTGAGCCACCACATCTGGCCAGATTTCTGATTCACTAGTCTCCTAGAATTAAAATATAAGACTTAATAAATATATTTAGCTACCATATATTCAATTCTTTGCACGGCAACTCATTATTTTTTCGATTGTCCCAAGTGTGATATTATTCCCATTTTATGCTTGAAGAAACTGAGAATTATAAAGGTTAAGTAAGTTATCTACAGTAACCCCATTAATACTTTTTTTAAATCAGTAATCTTAAACAAGTTTCAGACTTCAAATGTTTTGAATGTTTTACTTCATCACTGACATTTTACCTGCAACACTTGATCTGAATTTGGTAGGAGAGAATAATTAATTTCTGGAAACATCACTTGCACAAATGTTTCACACAGCATAAGTATATATATTTATCATCATAAAATACTTGTCTAGTAAATAAACTTTCTTGTAGAAACAGAGCTTATCGAATGAATAAGTAGTACAAATAAGCCACACACATACACGCATGCACACAGACATACACACAGACACACACACACAGAATGCAAGAGGAAAATGGTGAACACTTTATTTGTTTTAAAAGTTTGGAAAAGGAAATGAAAAAAATAAAGCATTCCCTCCATTACTTTGATGGCAAATGTTACAGCAAAAGATTTGGTCAATTTACAGACACTCATAAATACACAAGTTTATGTAAAGCTCAATTTTCCATAACAGGGATATACATCTGTGAACAGCTATTCTTTTCGGTGATTAATTTTTCAGCTATAGAATAACAAATGCCTGTTTGCAGGACTTGGCAGTTTCTGTGTACAAATCTATATCTATGATTTTACAATTGGAAGAAGAAGAAAAGTAGCACATGGTATTAGATAGATACTAAATAGATATCAGGGTAGATTATGCATTTTTTCTAAAATATATCCTGTCTACTTCAGTTATGTGTTTATAATGAAGATCTTCTACAACCTAGTATTATAAATTAATATAATTTTTCTAGATATAATATTTATTGACTTAGAATAATAAATTACCAAAAACTTTTTTCCATCCAACAAAATTTTCATTATGTATTCTTAAATTGACAACATTGTGCTGGTATAATCTATAATTTATTTAACATCAAAGATGTGTCAGTTGACAATCCATTGAAAACTTTTCAATATTCATATGTCCCATCCTCTCATTGACATTTAACATTATTTAAATAAAGGGAATTCCATTCACTCATTCAAGAAATTATTTATTCAGCAGTTTCTAGGTGCTGGGAACCATAAATCACTCAAAGCAATCAGAGATAGATGTTTCTCTCAAGGAGCTTAGACTCTATACAGGGAAGCAACTGTCAAAAGTAAGAGGCCCCCATTAAGAAAGGTGAGGTAAACTCCTATAGGAGCAAATAGGGAGAAGTTATTTCTAGCTGGATATCAAAGAATGCTCTACAGAGAAAATGAGTTGTTAAAGATTGATTTCTCCGTGTGGTAAAAGAATAAAGAATGAATAACTAATGGGTGGCCTGTTAGTTGTTCTTTTCTCTAACCACTGCTCACCCTGGTCATGAGGTAAGATTCTCAGAAGCCAAACTGATCTAAAAAGCCCTACCCCCAGGTCAAGATTGGAAACTTAACCAAACTTGCCAATGCTATTCTCAACTGTTGGTATTCACAATTGAGAACAGTGATGAGAAGAAATGATTATTCCATGACTTAATGAAGGAGATTAGGTCCCAAATAACCTGGGGCATTGCATGGAATAGAAATTTGAGGTACTAGGGACAACACATTATATTAATATTTTGTGACATCAGAAAACTTCTGAAGTCAAATAACACCAATTCTGGAAATTTTCTTTCAGTATCCTGATTCTAATAGCCACTTCGTCCAGTTGACTTTCAAAGTTTCTTAGGTGGTATATGACACATTATTTTTTTTTCCTTTTTTCTTTTTGATGATAAAGAACATAGATGCTGCTAAGGGGAAAAAAGTAGAATAAAACCTTTTTATATTCAAATACAGAAACAAGTGGTTTTGCCTTATTTGAAACAAAAACACAAATTACCTCCTCGCTGTTAGAGGAAGACTGTATCATCTGTAATAGTAAATTTTACTGCACACAACTATAAATGCACAGACAAAATAATCGGTTTAACAATGAAGATAGTTATAAGGGTAATGTGTAAACCAAGAACAGCCTAAAACATTGATAACAAGGTAGTTATAAAAAGAGAGCGAGCATTTATTCGTGAATGAGCATTTACTCATTTAATAAAAAACATGTAATGAGTGATAACTATCTACTGAAAACTATATGAGACCATGAGATGCAATAATAAATACAATTGGACAATTTGGACACCTTCCCAGACATTATTAAAGGTTATATGCAATATTCTGAGGTAGTCAACTATTGGATAAGTAATTCTAAGTGTGATCAGTCTAAAATAAAAGGGACTAGTGGGGCTAAAACTAACCTCAAGGTTATGGATAGCTTCCCAGAGAAAGTAGCCTTTAAACTGAAGGGTGAGTAGGAGTGAGCTAACAAAGAAGATAACAAGGAGAATGTATGGGAGAGATTGCTCCAGGCAGAGACACTCATCCTGAGACAAAAGAAAAGATGTCAAGGAACTGAAAAAAAGATCAATATGACCATAGAAAATGCAGGAAAGAATGTCGAAAGATGAGCTGGTGAGGTTGATAGTGTCCAGATCAGAGTAGAATGGAAAGAAGACAAATTGAAATCCTAGCTCTGCTACTAACTAGCTATGGAAGTGTAGAAAGATCATTAACAAGTTAGAGCTTTGGCTTTCTCATCTTTCAGGAGAGGAATTAAAACTAGATCATTTCTGAAGTTTCTTTCACTCTAAAACTCCAAGTAACTCACATAGTAACCTAGGATAAAAATTTGCAATTATTTTGCTGTTTGCAGAAGCTATAAAGCTAATGTTAAATTCCCTGTTCGTACCTCATTGAGAATATTTTTACTACTGTACTGGATATTCAGTAGTGCCTATTTGATACTTTTTTCCTGGTTAAACATACTGCAATCATAATTAATGTTCAAGAAACTCAGGTTCTTGATCACTCATTTTAATTTGTATTGAAACAAATCCAGAACTGTTTCCTAAAGAAAATTTTAGTCCTGTCTAATATTAATAGTTGCTTCTCTCTGACCTCTCTACAGAGAGGAAGGAGTCTTTTATTTAGACAAACATTTGGTAAGAAAAGAGAAAGATGGTGGGCAAGAGAAGGAAGAAAAATTATCTGTAATCCTAATACCCAGAAATAATAATTGGTAATGTCCTGCTGTACTTTCTTCAAATGACTACAATTCACCTGACTCCCTCAAAAGTATCAATTTCAATTTTGTTTAAGCATGAAACAAAATTTGATTAAGCATTAGCTTAATCAGAAACATTGTATAACATTAAAGTGAAACCTATCAAGTTGAAGTGGGTCTTGGGAACCTAGAGCCCCGCCCTATGCCCTCCATACATTTGAAGAGCTTCTTGGAAGCACATGTTGAATGCCACCGCTCTTCATCAATGACCTCAAACTTTTGTTTGAATTGCACTTACTAATCAATAACTACTTTTGAGCATGCACTCCTAAATATGTTCATTTATATTTTATATACTATTATACTTAGATATTTTATATGTATGCTGTATATAAAACATATACAAAATAAAAATGCAGAGGCTAGAGATGAAATGATGAAATTCTATTTTTATTTAATTTTGCTATATAAATGCTAAAAACTCCTTTTGTACAATCAAAAAATATTGCTGTTAATAATATCTATACTGAGAACACTGAATTACCATGCTTATGCCTCTCTCCTTTTTTTATTGAAGCAAAGAACACATGAGATCCACTCTCCTAACAAATTTGTGAGTGAACTGTAAACACAACATTGCATAGCAGGTCTCTAGAACTTACTCATCCTACATGACTGAAACTTTATATCCATTGAACAACAGCTCCCCAACTCTCCTCTCCCTAGCCCCAGCAATCACCATGCTACTTTCTGCTTTCTACTTTAGATACCCCATGTATGTGGAATCATGCAGTATTTGTCCTTATGGGACTGGTTTATTTAACTTAGCATAAGGTCCTCAAGTTTCATGCATGTTGTAGAAGATAACAGGATTTCCTTTTGCATAGCCAAACAATATTTTATTGTATGTATATACATTTTCTTTATCAGTTCATCAATTGATGGGCATTTAGGTTGTTTCCAGAACCTGACCATAGTGAATAATGTTACAATGAACATACAAGTGCAAATAGCTCTTCCAAATCCTAATTTCAATTCTTTTGGATAATAACCACAAGTGGGATTGATGGATCATAAAGTAGTTCTATTTTTAAGTTTTTAAGGAACCTTCATACTGTTTTCCATAGTGGCTATATCATTTTACATCCTCACCAACAGCACATAAGGGTCCCAATTTCTCCACATCCTCACCAATATTTGTTATTTACTTATTTCTTAATAATGGCTATCCTGACAGGTGTGAGGTGATATATCATTGGGATTTTGATTTTCATTTCCCTGCTGATTAATTATGTTGAGGATCTTTTCATGTACACTTTGGCTATTTATGTATTCTTTGGAGAAACATTGATTCATGCCCTATGCCCATTTTTAAATCAGGTTATTTGATTTTTTTGTCATTGAGTTGTATGAGTTCCTCCTATTTTTGGATATTAATTGCTTATCATATAAAGGATTTACAGATATTTTCTCCCAATCTGTAGGCTGCTTATGTATAACTGTTGATTGTTTCCAATGCTGTGCTGAAGCTTTTTTATTTGATGTAGCCCCACTTGTCTGTTTGTGCTTCTGTTGCCAGTAATTTTGGTGTAATGTCCGAAAAGTCATTGCCAAGACCAATGTCTATGTTTTCTTCTAAGAGTTTTAGAGTTTCAGGACTTACCTTTAAATCTTTAATCTATTTTGAGATGACTTTTTGTGAATGGTATAAGAGTCTAATTTCATTATTTTTTTTTAATTTAATTTTTTTTTTTTTGAGACAGAGTCTCACTCTGTTGCCTGAGCTAGAGTGCCGAGGCGTCAGCCTAGCTCACAGCAACCTCAAACTCCTGGGCTCAGGCGATCCTCCTGCCTCAGCCTCACAAGTAGCTGGGACTACAAGCATGTGCCACCATGCCTGGCTAATTTTTGCTATATATTTTAAGTTGTCCAGCTAATTTTTTTCTATTTTTTTTAGTAGAGACAGGGTCTCACTCTTGCTCAGGCTGGTCTTGAACTCCTGAGCTCAAATGATCCATCTGCCTCGGCCTCCCAGAGTGCTAGGATTACATGCATGAGCCACTGCACCCGGCCTAATTTCATTATTTTGCACGTGGATATCCAGTTCTCCCAACACCAATTGTCACAGAGACTGTCCTTTCCCCACTGCATAGCCTTGGCACCCTTGTGGAAGATCATTTGACAAATAAATCATACATGGTTTATTTCTGGGATGTCTATTTTGTTCTACAGGTATATATGTCTTTATGCCAGTCCTATACTGTTTTGATTACTGTAGCTTTGCAGTATGTTTTGAAATCATAAAGTGTGAGGCCTCCAGCTATGTACTTCTGTCTCTGGATTGTTTTTTTTATAAGGTCCTTTGTCATTCCATATGAATTTTAGAATTGCTTTTTCTATTTTTGTAAAAAAATGCATTAGGATTTTGACAGGGATTGGAATAAATCTGTCAATTACTTTGGGTAATACTGAAACTTTAACAACATTAATTCTTCCAATCCATGAACATGAATGTTTTACCAATTATTTGTCTTCTTTAATTTCTTTCAGCAATGTTTTGTAGCTTTCAGTGTAGAAGTATTTTCTCTCATTGGTTAAGTTTATTCCTAAGTATTTTGTACTTTTTGATGTGACTTTAAATGGTTTTATTTTCATAATTTCCTTTTCAGATTGCTCACTGTCAATGTATAAGAATACAACAGATTTTTGTATGTCGATTTTGTATCTTGCGACTTTGCTAAATTCATTTATTAGTTCTAAAAGGTTTTCTTTGTGTGTGAATTTTTAGTGTTTTGTATATATGAGATCATGTTATCTGCTAACAGAGATAATTTTACTTCTTTCTTTCCAATTTGGATGTCTTTTATTTCTTTTCCAATTTGGATGCCATTACTGCTCTGACTAGGACTTTGAGTACTGCGTTGAATAAAAGTAGAGTGTGCATGTCTTGTTCCTAATCTTAGAGGAAAAGCTTTTAGTTTTTCACCATGGAATATGATGTTAGCTGTGGGCTTTTCAAATAAAGCCTTTATTATGCTGAGGTAATTTCCCTCTATTCCTAGCATATTAAATGTTCTTATCATAAAAGGGTGCTGAATTTTGCCAAATGTTTTTCTGCATCTAATGAGATTATCATATGATTTTTATCCTTCATTCTGTTAATGTGATATAGCATATTTGTTGATTTGCATATGTTGAAACATTCTTGCATCCCAGGGATAAAGCCCATTTGGTCATGGTGTATGATTCTTTTAATGTGCTGTTGAATTCAGTTTGCTATTATTTTGTTGAGGATTTTTGCATATATTCACCCGTAGTTTTCTCTTGTACTATTTTTTTTTTTTTTTGAGACAGGGTCTTGCTCTGTCACCCAAGCTAGAGTGCAGTGGTGCGATCACAGCTTACTGCAGCCTCAAACTCTTGGGTTCAAGAAATCCTCTTGCCTCAGCCTCCCAAGTAGATATAGTACAGTTGACCACCTGTATGCCTGGCTAATTTATTATTATTATTAAGATGAAGTCTCACTCTCTTACCCAAACTGGTCTCAAAATCCTGGCCTCAAGTGATCCTCCCGCCTCAGCTTCTCAAAGTGCTGGGATTATAGGTGTGAGCCATCATAACCGGCCTCTTGTAGTGTCTTGGTCTGGCTTTCATTTCTAGGTAATGCTAGCCTCATAAAATAAGGTTGTAAGTGTTCTCTCCTTTTGAATTTTTTGGAAGAGTTTGCAAAGGATTGGTATTAATTTTTCTTTAAATGTTTGGTAGAATTCACCAGTGAAACCATCTAGTTCTGGGTTTTTCTTTGTGGGGAAGGTTTTGATTACTGATTTAATCTCCTACTAGTTATAGGTCTGTTCATATTTTTTATTTGTTCATGATTCAGTCTTGGTATATGGTGTGTTTCTAGCAATTTATCTATTTCTTCTATGTTATCCAGTTTGATGGTATATAACTGTTTACAGTAGTCTCTTATGATCCTTCTTATTTCTATGTCATCAGTTGTAATGTCACCTGTTTCATTTCTGATTTTATTTGATGCTTCTCTCTTGTTTTCTTAGTCTATCTAAAAGCCTATCAATATTGTTAACACTTTTTTAAAAAAAACTTAGTTTTGTTGATTTTTTTCTATTGGTTTTTTATTCTTTCTTTCATTTATTTCTGCTGTAATCTTTATTATTTATTTTCTCCTGCTAACATTGAGCTAATTTTGTTCCTTTTTTCTACTTCCTTGGGGTGTAGAGTTAAGTTCTTTATTTGAGTTCCTTCTTTTTTAATTTAGGTGTTTATTGCTATAAATTTCCCTCTTAGGACTGCTTTTGCTGCACCCCAATTTTGGTATATTGTGTTTTTGTTATTTACCTCAAGATATTTTCTCATTTCTGTTTTCATTTCTTCTTTGATTCAATGGTTGTTCAAGAATATATTG
Organism: Cheirogaleus medius; assembly: GCA_008086735.1. Lineage (NCBI taxonomy): Eukaryota > Metazoa > Chordata > Mammalia > Primates > Cheirogaleidae > Cheirogaleus > Cheirogaleus medius. Next base: position 27,651,617 of record VBSM01003176.1, read on the forward strand.
TTTAATTTACATAAGTTTTCAAATTTTCTCCTTCTGTTACTGATTTCTAGTTTCATTCCACTGTGGTTAGAAAAGACACTGGGTATAATTTCAATCTTAAACTTGTTAAAGTTGTTTTATGACCTATGTGATCTATCTGGGGAATGTTCCATCTCCTGCTGTTGGATGAAATGTTCTGTATATGTCTGTTAGGTCCATTGTTTTGTCTACAGTGTTGTTCAAGTCCTGTTTCCTTATTGATCTTATGTTTGAATGTACTATCCACTGCTGAAAGTGGGTATTGAAATCTCCTATTATGTTAAATTATTTATTCTGCTTTTCAGTTCTGTCAATGTTTGCATTATATATTTAGGTATTCTGATGTTGGATGCATATATATATTTATAATAGTTAAATCTTCCTGGTGAATTGACTCTTTTATCATTTTATCATGTTCTTCATTTCTCTCATGACAGTTTTAGACTTAACATCTACTTTGGCTGATGTAAGCATGTCCACCCTTGCTCTCTTTTTTGTCACCATTTGTGTGAAATAACATTTCCCACCATTTCACTACACCCTATGTGTGTCTTTAAATCTAAAGTGAACCTCTATTAGATAGTAGTTAGTTGTATCCAGCTTTTTATCCATTAAGCCACTCTATATATTTTTATTGGAGAGTTTAATTCATTTAAAATAAAATATGTATTGATAGGGAGAACTTACTAACATCATTTTATTAATCATTTTCTGTTTAGTAGCTCTTTTGTCCCTCTTTTCCTCGCTTACTGTCTTTCTTCGTGTTTCATTGATTTTTTGTAGTGATATGCTTTGATTCCTTTCTTGTTTTCTTTTATGTATCTTTTATAGGTATTTTCTTCATGGTTACCATGGGGCTCAAATGCAATATTTTATAGTTGTAACAATCTGATAAGCTGGTAACAACTTTAGTTCCACTATATATCAAAACTATACTTTTACTTTATTTCCTTGAATAGAGTAGAAGTAGTAGTAGCTCTTTTTTCATTGTTGTTTGTCTGTACTGGAATTATTACTATTACCTTCATGCTGCAATTCCTGTAAGTCACTTATCATTTTGTGAGGATTAGTTTAGGTAAAATGAAATTAAACATTCCTAAAAATCCACTTAACCAGTAATGTTCTGAGTGCAATGAACTCAGGAGTAAAGGCACAACTATTAAACCCTATGCCTCAGGGGATTCCCTGTATTCTCTCAGAGAGCTCTTGATAATCTAATAAAGGTACCAATTGAGGGCACCAGTTTCAATCCACAGAGTAACACTGTTAAAGATCTTTATTTTTATTATTATTTTACTGAAGTCAAAAAATAAAAACAAAAATGTTCTAGTATGTCCTTCCAACAACACCCAGGTTATGCTCTTGTCCATCCCATTTTAAAGTAGAGGTATTACTGAAAGTGCTTAATTCACCACAACGTCAGTACCCACAGGGCCACTGGTTTGTTGTTTATAACATACACTGTGTGAGTCATATAAATTACCATATTTCGTTTTTGGCATCTGTGGATAGGAAGAACTCAGTTTGTGGCCCATCTCTGGGAGGTACACTAGACTTCATGCTGTCCCTGTAGGTACTAACATTGCTCCTTGTTTCATTTTAAATTTTCCAATGATATTTGTCCTCTGCCTGATTTTTTCACATTATTATTTTTGTTGAGCAGAAATAAAGAGTAAACTATCTCAAATATTTGTTGGAAAGGGTAGGAGCTAAGTTACTATAAAGAGAAAAAATAAACAAATATGATATAAATAAATAAATATCCCTCTAACTTTGTAAAAAGTGAGTTTGACAATAAAAGTAAAATGCAGAAGACTAGAAAGATAGGTATTCAAGAAAGACTTGCAACTCCCAGGTCCTTGTGCTGAATTACAACTGAAAATAATATATCTTTTTAAGTGTTTATTAAAGAAAAAGAAAGCACAAAGCTTCAGGAAAGTAAATGCATTAGGGACTAGAAGAGAGACAAATCAGAATGCTGCTTGGGTGTTTGGAGTCTTTGCTTCAAGCATAAAACCTTTTTTTCCTTCCCTAGAAACACTAAATAAATAAATAAATAAAGACTGACTGATTTGAAATACAAAACCTCAGCTAGAGGGGAACTGAACCTCAACCCTGAAGTTAGGCCACAAATTCCTTGAATTTTTTCTATGTTCACAATGATTCCACCATAACAAAATAATGGAATATTGTAGACTGCCTATAAAATCTATAAATATTGCCGCATCTAAATAATATTTCCCATTTTTGTGAATGATTACAATTAACAAGTAATTTTTCCAAGCCCATTTATCAAAATTTGTTTGATCATCATGAAATTTGACACAGAACTTTGGTTTAGTAAACTAAAGTTTCAAGGGGAGAAAATGATTGCCTTTTATCTCCTGCAAAGATATCAGTGGCTCAACATACTAGAGTACATAATTTCAAAATAATCAAGGAGTTATAAGTAAAATGGATTTCCATGAAGCCTGTGTTACTGCAGCTTAATACTAAATAAGTAAGAATTTTTATCTAGGTTGAGTTGAGCAGAAATCAAATTGAGAAAGACTGTAAGAGAAATACATATAAATGATGATATGCTCTGCATAAAACCAAGAAATTATCAAAATAACAAAGAGAATGATTAAGATAAATAAGACCGACATAATGATGATATTTGTACTACCTTATCAGACAAAAAAATGGAAAAGAGATAATGAAGTGGCAAACTCTCAAAAGCTGAAAGCTTAAATGGCAACCATGAATACTCCCAAATTAAATATCCTGGAAAGCTAGAAATTCTAGTTTTCTAATTTGCTAAACAAAGAAATTCTAAGAGCAAGCTGTTCTTGCTGAAGCATATTAAAATGAAGATGAGACCAAGTAAATATTTAGAGAAACATGAAACAGCCTTAGCCATTGAATAGCAAGGTGCCAAATGTTAGTGGACATACAAAACATGGTGAAGAGTTTCAAGTTTCACATTAATTGTTCCATCTTCAAGGGAGTGGTTGAGAATAACCAAATATATCTGGGGGAAGAAAAACATCAAGTCATTGCACAAAATCCTCCAGAGTTACCACAGTATGTTCCTGTGAGTCAAACAAATGATCTGAGGTTTTATTAGGGGTACAAAAAGAAAAGCTACATAAGAATATTTCATAATAACATTTTCTTAAAATTCAAAATAGAATTTACTAGGATTTCAGTAACAGATAAAAATGTAAACTGGAGCGCTTTAAAATGTGTTTCAAAGTCACAGAAGCCACAGATGGAAGGCAAAACATTTTATGAGGTAGGCATTTTTCCCCTCCAAGTTGACTCCTTTTGACAAATATCATGGCTCACCTCCTTCAACTCACGGATTAGAAATTGGATTGTGTGTTGTACTGACATGAGCCTGTGTGATTCTTAACGTTCACAAGCGCAGTTCAGCTCTACATCCAGCTTTGTGACTTTAGGGCTGTTACTTATCCTTTCAGAGTCTCCTTCTTACCAGTGAAATGAGAAAAATAATGTAACAATTTTTGTAAAATTTTTGGCAGACTACCTGGCCCATGTAAAGCATTTACTACAAGTTGAGATGAAGAGGAGGGACAATTCAGTGGGGAAAAATGAAATAATATAAACATAATGATAAAATATTTTAAAACTCAGATGAAAGTTAAAAATTACTAGAAAAATATGTAACTTATTCAGTAAAAAAATTGAAAGCCCAAATAAGAAAAACCAATAGTTAATAATATAAAGAGGAAAAAAAGCCACATAAGACCCAGATAAATTTACAGGCAAGAGGTAAATTCTATCAAACTTTGAAGGAACTGAATCTTTCCAACCTTACACACTATGCCCCAAAATTAAAAAAGAAAAAAGAAACACCCCCATCCTTAGTACTCCAAGCAAAGCACAATATAAGAAAGAAAAATTATAAATCAAAATCCTAAAAAAATTAGCAAACTACAGCCAGCAAAATATAAAAATAATAGACTATATATTATAATCAAGTAGGGTTTAATCACAAATGCAAGGAGAGTTCAATAATAGCAAGCTATAATTTAGATTCAATAGCAAAGTAAGGGGGCTGAGACTCCTATCAATTGCAAAAAAGCATTTGATAGGGGTCAAAACCTGTTTAATTTTTAAAATCTAGTAATAGAGCTTCTTTAATATTATAAACTATCTTCAAAAAACATTGGAAATGCTCCTCCAAAAAATCAGGAGCAGGCCAGGCACAGTAGCTGCACACCTATACTCCCAGCTACTACTAGGGAGGCGGAGGCAGGAGGGTCACTTGAGCCCAAGAGTTATAGGCCAGCCTGGGCAACATAGCAAGATCCTCTAAAAAAATCAGGAATAAAACAAGAATGTCCACTATGATTGCTTTCTTTCAACAATGAAGAAGTTTTTGTCAACTAAGAATAAGGGGAAAAAAAGGTAGAAGATTTGGAAAAAAGTAATAAAATTGTCATGATTTGTACATGATGTAATTATTGACACAGGATATCTATTTTTGTATAATAACTTAAAAACATGAGGCATGTGAGAATAAATTTTTAGAAATTTGTATATGATCTTTATATAGAAATTATAAAATTTTATTAAAAGATGCTAATAATGTATAAATGTAGAGGAATAAAATGTTCATCAATACGAAGACTCAATATCACTCAGAATTCTCCCATACTGATTTATGGAGTCAATGTTATTTCTATGAAAATCCCAAAGACTTTCATGCAAACTGACAAGCTGACTGTAAAATTCATACAAAAAAACAACAGCCTGGGAATAGCCAAGGCACTTCTAAGAAAAATGATGCCCTATGAAATCTACAGTAATTAAGATAGTGAGGTTCAGAGGTGGACTAATTTAACAATAGAATAAAATGAAGCCCAGAAAAAAGACCATACACAAATGTGAACAGAATATAACAGAGAAGGTACGGATTATTCAAAAGAGTGCCAGAACCATTGGTTAGATATATTGAATAAAATAAAATTGATCCTTATATCATCCACAAAAAATACATTCCCAATATAATTAAGACTCAAATGGTAAAGGTAAAACTTGAAACTTTTAGAAGGAAATAGAGGAAAATAATTTTGTGATTATGGGATGAGAAATATTTTCCTATGTAGGAAACAAAAAATTCTAACTATAAAAATGATAAACTAAATTAAAATTAAAAATGTCACTTCATCAAATGTCACCTAAAGAAAGTATAAAAGATACACCATAACTGGGAGAATGCATATATATTCACTATATATATATGTGTGTGTGTATATATACATAGTGTGTGTATATATATCTCCATAAATTCACTATGTATATATGTGTGTGAATATATATATATATATCCATAAATTGTGATAATATAAAATATTGGCTATCTACCTATCCAATGAAGTACTTCTATACACATATATTATATATAAAGAATTCCTTCAAATTAATATGCTACAGACTTATAACCTAAAAGAAAAATGGGAAAAAGAAGAAAAAACATGAAAGCCTAAATGGAAAGCTGATTAACCTGATTAGTTATCTGGAAATGCAATTTACGACCATTGTGAGATATCTTTTTTTACCCATTAGACTGAGGGAAACAAAAGGAGCAGTCTGACAAATGTTGATGAACATGTGCAGCAATTGGAACACTTATATGTGTTGGCAGAAGTGTAAACGGATGCATCCATTTTTGAAGATAATTTGGCATTGTCTTTTATAGCTGAACGAGCACACCCTATGACTGGGCTGTTCTATTACTAAGGAAAGGCCCCAGGGGAAATCCTGTGTATGTGTACCAACCAATGTGTATGAAATGTACAAAATGTTCTGTCATTGTCTGCAATAGCAACAACAAAAAATAAAACAGAATAGATAAATCAACAATAAATAAGTAAACTGTGGGATAATCATACAATGGAATATTAAATGGTAAAACTGAATGAATGCATTGTATTGGAAATGTTCTATTTCTTTAGTTATGTAAAAGAAATTCAAAATGTTTTATTAGGTTTCATAATTTATGAAAACATTACATATATTCTTCGGCATGTATCAAATTTCACATAATAAAAAGGGAGGAAAAAATTCATAAAACATAATTAAAACAACTTTATAGAATACAATCATTATTTAAACCACCAGGGAAAACTTTTTCTAAATTTTTCACTAAAATTTTCTGGAATATTATCAGATATTCAAAATACCTAATGGTCTAATGTATTTGAATATTTAATGTACATATAGAAAATGGAACCATAGAATATAAGAAAGCTGTGCTAATTCAGGAAATTAAAAGATCAAGACACAAATCCTTTTATGCAAGTTTCCCATTTAAGTCAAAAGTTTTTGTTTTTAATGATGATGGTAGTTTTTTGATAACATAACTATATTAATAAGTTTATTTAGTGATTTCTTCATTATTTTTCTTATTACTTATTTCTTGGTGTATTATAGATTCTTTGTGTGACAACAGTTAGATTAAAGTAAGGGGTTAAATATCATACTACAATAAAATAAATGGAAAATATGTATAATTCATACATATAAATAAATAAAGATACCCATACTAGATCATCTATGAATTATGGGTGTGATTTACATAACATCACTCAGACTTGCAAACCATTTCCTCAAAGAAAGGACCATGGCCTTATTATAATTAATAATGATGACTAAAGAAGGATATTATAAAAAAATAATTTCTGCAAATCTTCAATATTTTAAGCTACATCATATGAACATGCCTATAAATAGGCATAAGATAAATTTTAACACACATTACTAAAACACTAAATAGTAATAATTGAAATAAATTGCCTTAATATGAAAACATCCATTTCAAAGTAATAAAAGCAGACTGGAAAAATCAGTGTTTACAGAAGAAAAAAGTAAGAGAGTTATTGTCTTTAATATTCAAAGAGATCAAATTAAAATCACTAAAACTCAACAGTATATGAACCAAAACAGTACTGCTAACAGACAAGATGAAAAGAAAATGCTTATCCTTGCTAGGAAAGACATGTAAACTTAAATATCAACAATAACTGATTTTTGTATATTCAAATAACAATACTTTGGTAAATTATAATACTATTTTCTGGCAAATCTGCAAGGAAATTGTATTCTCAAGTGTTGCTGGTAAGAGTAATCTTCTGTCCATTTATTCAATACTCTTAATGGGTCTCTGAGAAGATTACACTATATTATGCTCTCATTCTCTCCTGGGACACTCTTCCTTTGCTTCTTGCAACTAATTTCTCCTCATCTGTCAAGATTCCATTCAAGTGTCCCTTCCTTCAGAGCTACCCTATCCTTGGAATTATTAATACTTTAAACTACTATCTTTATGCTCATGAAGCAACATCTGTAAACTCCTTTTAGCATGAAATATATCTTACTATAAACATATTTGCTTGTCTACCCTTCTTCAGCTAGACTATAAGCAAACTGCAGAAGTTGAAAAGATTTATGTCCCTAATGGCATACATAATGCCTGGCACAGAGTAAATTCACAGTAAATACAAATATAAATACATGTTGCAATAAATTAATGAATGACGGATGAACAAATGAACATAAAGTATCAGAAACAATATTCAGGATTACAACCAAATCACCATGTTGTACTTGAATATCGTTTCTCTTGGGAGGTTCACCTGAAGTGGTCACATGGGTAAGCAGGTGTATCTCCTGCCATAAATCCTTTCTGTCTGGCTCAGAAGTCAATAGTATATCCTTGAGACAAACAAATAGCCAGTGGCTTGGTAGAGTGGAATTGGGCAGGGTTTAGGAGAAGAGCAGGAAAAATGAATCAACAAGTCTTGAGAATAGTCACTTATCAATGTTCATGGCCAGAGTTCTACAAATGAAGTCTAAGACTAGGAGCCTTGTAGCATCATTAATTTATCAGATATATCAAGTCATTCACAGTTTTAAAAACTTCATTATAATTACACACAAATTATGCTTTAATTAGAGGAAAGAAGAAATGGTATAGCAAAAAGCACAGAAAATCCCACTTCTGAAATAAGATGCTTCATTACAGTATACAGCCCTAGGGAGACATGGGAGACCCTATGTGTAGTATGGGAAAGATTGAAGACAGCACAACCCAATGGCTGGGAGGAGAAAGGGGATAACAGAAAATAGGAGGATACACTTGGTAAAAAATGTTACTCGCTAGTAGTGCTTAGAATTAATCCATTCTTTCCCGTGGCTCTTTTGGATCTAAGTATAGTAAACCCAAAGATTTCTTAGAAAAATATCACAATTACTTATTTGTTTCTAGGCCATGAAATTTTAAGACATTTTAAAGTACAAAATATGTGTTGGCAGTACCCATTCTCCCCCCACATTGATTTCCTGGAAATTGTGTCATGAAATAAAAAACCACAAAGTAAACTGTTTTTACCATGTGAAGGATACTATAATTCAGAATTGACTTGAGTCAAAGGCTTAGTATCAAAGTTACAAAAAATAATGACAAAAAAACATGTCAGTAAAACTAAAATCATAAAAGTATGAGATTTAGTCATTGAAAATCACAAAATTAAACTTTGATAACCAAAGACTGGTGATAGATATTTAAAATAATGATTATAAAATATATTAGAAGGTATATAAAAATTACCCAATGCTGCAAATATACTTATAAATTTGACCTATCATGTTACTACTGCTCCTATACTTATAAGAACAATGATGATAACCACATAATACCACTTAATTAACACTAATTTTATTTAGAATTTAGGAGGACATTGAGATAATTTTCTTTTAATCAAATGAGTTTGAGCTGATGCCTCTGTCAGATAATAGTTCAAGAAAAAGAATAGGCATTCAAAGAATGACATTAGTCCACTAACCTTAGGACTACCTCAATTAAAGTGAGTATTTAATATAGCTCTATTATTGCATGGTAGTGGTGATGAGAATGGTGGTGTTTGACTAAAAAATTTATTGAAAAGCAAACTCCAAATTGCCATTTTTTCCCTTCCATTCTTCTCCTAAATAGAGTTAACATGCATTAGATCAAATATGACCTACCACCAAAGGATAAGGAAAACTACTTTAAATAATGTCCATTTCTGGTATATGATTTTACTTGAAATAATGTTTATCTGAAGTCAATTCTCATTATGTATAAGATGGAATAGTGCATAATCACTAAAAGCAATAATTATGAAAATCATGTTTATAATGTAAAGGGAAAAAGAGAATACAAAATGGAATATGCACAGTGACTGCAGTCATGAATCCATATAAATATAAGAACAACAGATACTGTTTTATAATACTGTATGTAATATTGTACGTTTATCAGTACTTTTCCCCGCATATATGTTACACAATATAGTAGGCTTATCATTTTTTCCCATGATTTTCTTATACTGGTAATAATTTTAGGAGAAAGAAAGGAACAACAACAACCAAGTCTGGCCTCAAACTTTATAAAAGGACTTTTAAGAACACTCACAGAATTATGAAAACAGAAATCTCATGTCAGCTATGGTTATGATGTCCTGTGCCTGGACAATAAAACTAAATAAATGCAAGGCTCAAAGGCAGAAATTATTCATAACATAGAACTGAATGAAGGGGCAACAAATTGAAGAGGTAAAAAGGTATAATATTCAGTAAAATGATTTAAAATTTTAATAAAGATATGTTACATATGCAATCAGTCTTGCTAATAAGACCAATAAAACAAAATGGGTTTAAAAACCTGTACTCACAAACTAAGGTGACTTAAAACTCCAAGTAAACATGGAAAAAGTTTTATCTAGCAAATTAGGTGGTTTAAAGTGCTAGCAATGGTTAAAACAAATATAGCTATTATTATTGATAAGAGAAATTTCAAAAGCAGAGACAAGAATATATTTTGACATGACCAGACTAAGTATATTAAAATGTTAACCCTCTACTAAAAGAGATAGATCATATTTTATTATACCTTCTTAAAGTTGTAGTTTCCTAGCCAACTTTACTAAGTAATAAAGAACTACTGTGTCCATTTTGTGATCTGCGGTTTAAATGATGATGCAATTAAAAATTTATATAATCCTTTGTATTTGGAAAACTTTATAAAATTGAAATTTTGATTACTATACAATCTACTTATAAAAATTAGTACCTTTTAAACTAAAATGAAATGGGACAACAGTTATTTGAATCCAGTTTCTATGCTGAATATTAAATTAATGTTTCACTTCATGTGTTACTTGCCTAGACTCATGCTAAGAAAGAAGCAGGGATGGGAGTGGGTACAGGGATTTCCATCAGGCAGTGAATATGTATAAAACTTGCATGAGTTTTGGACAGGAACTGGTACCAAAATATATAAAGCATGATTTGATATAATAATATATAATTGCATAAGCATGTATACTGTTGCTATAGAGATGTGGATGGCTGGGATAAATAATACTATGCTTAATGCTTGACACTGTTCAAAATATGCAACTGAAATAGCACACAGTAGAACCATATTGCAATCCTACCAGACAAGTAGGATTATTCTTTCCTAGTTAATGTGTTCAGTGCTTCACTGTTTGGATTTTGCTTATTTTTTATTTGTTTTTATTCTATCTTCTTTCTAACATCAATTTCATTTCTGTTTAGTATGTATAGGAATAAAAAATGTGGCTTTCTTGATGAGCTTCCTGTCTTTAGGTATGACACAGCTCTGAAGAGTCTCTCCCACTGTGTGAAAACTATTATTTTCCTATGGTCCAGGGGCATTTTTGCACACTCTACTGCTAAAAGACTTATATTTAAGAACTGCCTTGTAATTGTTGCTGGTTGGTGAGCAGGGATGTAGTGCAGAAAAGAATTGTTCTGGGGGTAAAGCTGAGGGCCACAGTATAATGCTAACAATAAATGTATCTAACCCATGAATTTCGAAATGTGTACATAGAGAGATGTCATGCTGTTTTTGGAGAATAGAGGGTACTGTAAAACAATTACAGCAAGGCTTTTAAAAATGAAAGTCTAAAATAAACATGTGTATAATACACACTAAGAGTACACATGTATGTGAATTATTTTCCAAGCTTAAGATTGTTTCAGCTGATTTTTATGAGTTAATACTTTCTGAGGTATTGGGGACAGAACCCTCAGTCGAATAGAAAAAACAAGTACCATACAATTAATTGCAATATATTTAGTAAAGGCATCATATATGTACAAAGTATGATATTAAAATCATAAGGATTGTAATAAAACCTATTATCATGACCATCCAGGCCTAAGCTGAGAAGGAGCCTTATTCAGAGAGGGACCTAGAATCAACATGGGCTAATAACTTTAAAGACTAATCTTCATACAGATGACAATAAAACTTTTCCTAAATTTTGGGAATTATTATTTATAAAAGCAATGTTCTGTAACTTCATAGAACAGTTTTTAAAGTTTTATTTTAAAAAGCATTAATTGATCATGAGTGCTTTGTGTCAAATAGGGTCCTGTACTCATTTTCTTTTACTTCATTTAGTTCTTACAGCAACCCTATGAGTGAAGTATTATTGAATCACACTTATTATTAGGAAGATTTCATGCCATGTGCTTTATGTACATTAATTTTCAGTCAAGACAACACTGCTAAATTGCTGTGATCATCCCCATTATGCAATTTAGGAAACTAAGTCTAAAAAACTTATCAGAGATCATAGTAAATGGCAGAGATGAATGCAGATGTCTGGCTCCAACCTCAACTAGTTCACCAACTCCATACTGACAAGCATTCAAAAACTCTAGCCAATCATTCCATACTCACACCTCTCCCCTTCCTGCCATAAATCATATGATCCAAACAAATCACATCTCTTTACAATTCAGCATATGGCTATCTATGTAGTACCCTTATCGACCTTTACACTGGTTCAAATTTTACTCATCATCAGTTCACATGTTAACAGTTTCCCTGATACCTCCAAAATAATTCATCATTCTGGCTCCCAGAGCACTCTGTTTTTACCTCTATCAAAACACTTCAATGATAAAATGTATAGTATGTTATGTATATCTCAACTCTCAGGCTGAGAATTCCTTGGAGGGTCAAGAACTATGTCTTATTCATCCTTCTTGTGCCTAACACAGATGATACACAGCTTGATGATCAGTAAAGTCTACTTGTCTCATATTAGTTCACATGTAAGGTCTTTCACACTACGATCATAACCTCTACATGCACTCTTTTTCTTCAAATATTCTATTCTCCAAAAACAACATACCACTTGATGTTTCTCCAGAAAGTGATGCGAAGATATTGCTTTGGTTCTGCCTACCTTTCAAGATTCAATTTTATTGCTACCCCATCCAGGAAAAATCCTAATAAGCCCAAATATTATAAACCTGTACTTTTTCTCTATATTCAATCCTCTATATGGGTATTTGTCAGATATCTTATAAGAGTTCTATACTAAGGTGATTATAAGCATTCTAGAGAAAAGAATCTTGTTATTCATCCTTTAATCCCCAGATAAAGCACATAGCCTTGCTGTAGTAAACATTTATTTGACATTAACTTGACTTAACTTGAATTCCTTGAGTCATAAACTATAAGGCTGCACATAATATAATAACACAAAATAAATTTTTCTGCCTCTCTGTTACCCTCTGTTTTGCACTGGCATACATTCTAGCAAAAATCACAATGCATTATAATCATGTGTATAAATCCCAAGGTAGAGAGGAGGTTGGTCAACCTTGATGATTGACATTGTCTAATATGTACAACTGAAACAGCATATAAGCCTGCTGCAATTCTGCCAGAGAATCAAAGATTGTTCTTTTAAACTTAATGTATTCAGTTCATGACACTATTTGGTTATTTTTCTAAAATTAAATTAGTTTGTATTTGTTTTCACTCCATCTCCTTTCACATATAGATCTCATTTATATGCATGAAAGCATACAAGAAAACAACTCATAGGGATAACTGAAAATGCTCATTTAAGCACTATTTGCGAACAGAGCATTTTATATATCAGATTTGGAGTATTCGGCCTCTAATTGGCAGGAATTGTACCCATTAGACTTCATTCTCTGATTCCAATGGCAAGATTATGGTGGGTATGGTTACATCAGATTGTCTTGGTCCGATGCCATAAAACACCTGCTCTCTCAATCTCCCTTTAATTCTGATTCCCAGATCCCCAAGCAACCCCGTGATTGTGATTGTTATTTAGCTTCTAGTGCTGCTCTGACTATAGTAAAAGAAAGTGTCTCATGACCAAATTCCTCAGTTTAAGTTAATAAACTGATTCTACATAGGCAGATAGAACTCATGGATCTTGTGTAATGTAAGCATTTTGTCCCTAGTAAAATAATTTCTAATTATTACAGTAATAATTAGTAAAATAATTATTTAGTAAAATAATTTCTAATTATTACAGTAATATCAATAAATTAATCTTTTTAGTTTTAAACACTAATTTTAAACCAGTGGTTAACATGAGTCTATTCTCAGAGAAGTGAGTTAATTTTACAGGCCAGGGACCAGACCCCAGACCATGACAGGAAATAAATACTATTCTCCAGGCAGGAACTACTATAGAGTCTACTAATCCCTTCCTTTTGATGATAAGCTGACAAAAGTAATTAGTATAAACCAATATTTTATTTCCTTTATTGTTAATTTCAAGGTATAGACTTTAAGACAATATCTCCTACAATGAACTAGCTCATAATTCTAACCTTTGTATAATTATTTTAAAACATCGATTATCTGTCCTATTTGGTGATAAATAACACCAGAACTACTGTTATCAATGTAGTTGCCAATTGATCACAGGGACTTTAATGTAAATAAGTCAAGATCATTATTTTAATATTATCATTTAGAATATTCTTATTATATTTTAAAATGATAATACTTATGATTCCCATTCTGACAAGAATAATTTACTTATGACATTTGGACCAAACCATATGTTAGTAATATATTCCACTTGCTTCATGAAGTTTCATTTTGTTTGAGATGGCAAGTAGAAACAGAGAATGTGGAAGACTCAATATCTTATCTCACAATAGTGATCCACACAATAAAATACCAACTCAGACACCAGAAAACAGATGTATACTTATGAGATAAACCTAAGAGGTTTTTTATAATGGTAGCTATAACACATACAGCAAATATGTTCAAAATTCTCTACCACAAACCAAGATCACAGTGAATGCATATATTGCACAAATAATATATTTTAAAAATATAAAAATGATTTTCTTATTCATGTTTTTTACTCTTTAACTTACCCTGCCCAAGCTTCCTCTATAGTAGATTATTCCACTGTTGACTACCATAAAAAATATTCACTATAATGATTTACAAATGTTGATGTATATAGAACAATTTAAATTGGATCTTATAAATGCCAAACAGAAAATTTTCAGATAAAATTAATAGTATAATAGGTGGGAGGAATTTAGGTTTAATGAGAGTATCTTATGGGGAACCTCTATTCCTTTCTCCTCATATTATCATAAGGGGACTTTTGATCAAGAAATTCAATTGGTTCCTCTGTTTCTTCACTTCTTACTTCTTACTATGAGAGGGGCAGAGAATGGTCTGATTGGTGGGTATAAGAGAACACACTGAACATGTGTAGTTCAATTTCTTTTTCTCAGTTCAGTTCAGTCTGTACAGAAGACTGTACAGGCCTGTTTTTATCCCTTCCTCTGTGGTAGAAAGCTGTACACATCCAGCTTTGCTAGTGTGGGTGAATATGATGTCTAATGAGAGGTGAAGCCTATTTTATCTGCACATGTAACACATGTCCTCCAATTCAGTAGAGACTGGTAATAAAACTGTTACTTTGATCTCCATCTGCATGGCACCTGTGTCTGTCTCTCAGAAGCTTCCAAATTCTGAAGGGGAGTTTATTTGATTTTTGTCAGAATGGTCTGAAGAAATAAGGATAGAGATCTGTATAGATTTTGTACTGTAAAATTGTCTATTTGTATTCATTCAGTATATATTTATTAAATACCTACTATGTGTCAGATACTGTTCTAGGCATGAGGATATGGCAGAGAAGAAAAACAAAACTCAGTATCTTAGGAAACCAAGATAGTGTGTGTACTAAGCACATACCATGCTGAGGGTACATGGGTAAGGAGATAGATAAATACACCTGTGTTTTCTTTTTCATAAATTTCAGAAGATAAACTACAGTACTTAATTATCCTGATTACAACCAAAAATAATAATAGGCTAATACAAACTGCAGATATTTAACCATTTTGACTTACAAAAACAGCAATTTTCATATGGTTGAACTTAGTGATTAATTTCACATACAAGAAAAAGTGAGCAAATTCCATTTTCTCGAAACCATACAAAAAACTGCATAAATACTGAAAAATCTGAAATAAATTTAACTTAATTAGTAACTACAAACAAAAATTTTAACGTTGCACGGTCATGGAAACAATCCAAGTGCCTGTCAATTCATGAGTGGATAATTAAAATTTG
>VBSM01003176.1:27667200-27694519 GCA_008086735.1 Cheirogaleus medius
GGTGGCAGGGGCAATATATGTATCCCAAACAATATTTGTACCCCCATAATAAGAAGAAATAAAAGGAAAAAAATTTTAATTTAAAATGGGGCTTGACGTGGGAAAACCAGTTTTGCAGATTGATTGGATCTTATCAGTTCTGGGTAATAACAATTTCCTTTCCCATGACAAAATAAAAAAAAAAAGAAGCATCAGTTTTCTTTTAATACAATTGAATATTAAAGATTAAATATCAAGTGTTTCTCACATTTAAAGTGCTTTACAAATGTTAATTCTGAAAATTATTAATAGTGCAATTCAAGGTAGATTATTTTCATGTTTCAAATATAGAGTATATCCAAATTGCTTCAAACATATGGAAAGAGGAGGTTTTACATAAATTCTAATAAACAGTTAACTAGCTAACAAAGGCACACTTTTTTAGTATTTATGAGAGATTATAATTATTAGGATATCATCATGGAAGAGGTGGCATTTTCCCAACTGGTCTGAGAGTTGTTTTGCTCTCTAAGAAATTAACTAAATTGTAAAAAGTTGCATACTTAGTCTAGAATTGTGCAAAGTTAGTGAGTAAAGGTAAGACAAAATAAAAGAATGGTTTTGTCAGCAGGAATAAGGGGGGAAGGCAGTTACTGAGCAGTGATCCCAGTAGAGGCAGGGCCAGCCTGCAGAACTGCATGGTCTCTGCTAGCCGAGGTACAGTAGCCAGGGCCATGTCCTGACTGTTAATGCATCTCAGTCTATGCACATTGAGAACACACTAGTTCATTACAATTCTGTGAACTTCAGTAGGCACAATAAATAGGATATAAGATGATCTTGTAAAAAAGCAGTACAAAATTGCATAAAATATTATGCAGTTACTTTTTTAGAATAATTTTAATCTCTAAACTCTCAGTTGTAAATAGGATTTGGTGTGCCAAATTCATGACCCTAAGAAGTCTAAATAAAAAAGTATTACAAATTTTAGTTTTGTTGTTTGTTAAGTCATTATTTAAGGAGAAAAAAATGTTACCAATTGTGTGCTGCATAATAGGAATATGAGCTCTTCATCAGATTGCTTGGTTTCATACCCTGTCCCCTGAGTGAACTTAGGCTAGTCATTTAAATTCTCTGTGTCTAAGTAAAATGGAGGAAAGAATAGTGATATTACAAAGAGTAAATGAACAAAATAATTACAAAGACTGGAATCTCATATGAAGCAAACACTCAAAATGTATAAAATTTGGTCACTACTGAAAAATCTTTAGAATAATAACATTTCAGAAGAAAAATCAGTTTTAAAAATGAGCACATTCTACAGAAACTTGTAGAAAATATCCTATGCTCTCATTTTCCTCTGCACAAAATTAATTCAGATGTTTTAAAAGTACATTTTCTCTTATAACCTGCTTTCCTTAGGTGAGAATATCTTTACTAAATCTGTTGCAAGGTGAGAGCTCTAGTGTGGTTCAAATCCCTGTATTTCTGATTATCAAAGTTTGCTAAGTTTATAGATTTTCCCTGAAGCCAATTCTTATTAACTTTTCTAACATTAACTAACCAAAATTTATACTATTATAAGTGGTATACTTTTAAGATATTTTTAATCATAGCATCAAGCAAAGCTTGAGTAAAAATAAATAATATGACTAAGGGAACTAAGAGGTCATATGGAAGAAGCATTTCAGGATAAACTCAGAAAAAATACTTAGTTTTAAAAATGGCAAATTTAAATTGCTATAAACCTTAGTATATTTTAAAAGCTTTCTAGAAAAGATCTGAGGCTGGGAGATAAAATTCAATCCATGGAAATAAATTAATTATATTGTGTTTACAAATTAAGTAGGTCAAATAACAATCTAGATGACATCAATAGACATTGCTAAATTATTTTTAATATTGCTTGAGTAAACATAAATTTATATCTGTTGATATTATTCAGATGCTTACAAACTGAAATGGTCTACATTTATGAATTTTAGATTCTCCAAAATGTACAATCATTGTTTTAAAACCCAATAAATCTTAATGGTGCCTGGGAACTTGTAAAAAAAATAAAAATAAATACAAAATAAATAAAAATAAAACCCAGTACAGACAATAATTGAAATGGAGAGCAACTGATCATGGTGCAAACTTCAGATGCACAAGATTTATAGACTTACTCAACAAGAACAGCTTATGTCTTCCTGTAACACTATTAGTATGAGGCAATTTCTAGATGCATGTATAAGATAATAAGCATTATTAAAATAAGATTTTCAAATATAGTATAGTTCCAGAAACAATGGGATACTGCTTATAACAAATACAACCAACAGATAAATCTAAAATTCTGTTTGCTTTTTAAGAAAAAAATTTCTATCCGGCTTGGTAACATTGGAATGCCAAACAGAAAGTTCAACAGTAAATCAAATTCAACAATTATTTATTAAGGGCTTACCATGTACATGACACTGTACTCAGCACTTAGAGGAAGCAAAACCAAATAAGACTCCACTTTCTTACATATACTGTGAACAGAGCATACGCCAAAGTTGGCACCAAGAAAGACCATTTACTTCCACAGTCTTTTGCAGCTCAAATGTTTTCCAGTCTCCCGGCAATATTCACTCACAGGATGTTGTTGTTTTTCTCAGAAAAAGACTTTCCCCACCCTTGTTTTTCTCTTATTTTATTCTTATTTTTAATTTATGCCATCTTGTATTTTATGTATCCTAAGTTGCCTTAAGACTATTCTAGAAAGAGGCAGAGTATAAACAATTACAGAAAAAGCAAAAACACTCAGAAGAGTCAAGATGTATCAGGACATATTTTAAAGTCAAATTTTAAATGCCAAACTCTTCCTTTTCAATTGGCTCTGGAATCAAAATATCCAGATTATAATGCTACCTCAATCAACATGAAATTTTAGACATGATTCTGACTCTCACTAAGGCTCATTTTTTTCATCTGTGAGGGTAAAAACACAGGGTTTTGTTTACACAGTAGTTGGTATGTAAGAAGTGTTCAACCAAAGTCAATTTATTTCCTTCCTTTAAAATTTATTAGCTGTCTTGTTACTAATATTGAAATAAAATGCCAGTTCAACAACATCTCATGCCTTGTTAGAAAAAATAGCACAGATGTAAATTCAGAACAATAAAAAAAGACAGTAAAACAAAATAAAAATAAAGTTATTTTAAAGACCCTGACCACATTTTCTTATAGTTACTACACCAACCTAAAATACTTTGCAGAATGAAATGAAGCATATTTTTTAAGAAGAAAAGGGGTCTACTCTTTCCTCTCTTAGTTTGGGGTACACATGACCCCCAAAGTGGCACATAAACATTTTTCCTAAAGTCAATTCTGATTAATTTTTCTAACATTAATTAACTTTTCAAAATGTATACTAGCAGATGTAGTTTTGGTTATTTTTAACCATACCATTTGAGTGAAGAAAGAATGTGGATCAGCAGGTGCCTAGGTTGGGGGTGACAGCAAAGACTGACAGTAAACAAGCACAGGGAATTTTAGGGGGTAATGGGGACATTTTAGGCCTGGATCATGGTGGTTATACAACTCTAAACATACTGAAATGGCTGAATTGTACAGGTGTAATATGTGACTATTAGAGTATGAAAATTGTACCTAGTTAAAATTGGTATTAACAGATCAACACCTAAGTGGACATGTAGGAATAACATTTGTCGGGTGTTGGGTGGGTGGGAGGGGGGAGGAGGGGATGGGTATATACAATCATAATGAGTAAGATGTGCAACGTATGGGGTATGGTCATGCTTGAGGCTCTGCCTCGAGGAGGGAGGGGGGCGTGGGCAATATACATAACCATAATATTTGTACCCCCATAATATGCTGAAATAAAAAAAAAATCAATTGAGTACACAAAGTTCTAAATTAAAGCCATATTCCATTTGGAAATATGATAACTATTTTCAAATACTTGATAAATAATATGCCCTTCAGAGGACAACTAAGACTAATGGGACCTAATTACAACAAATAAATTGATAAGAATCCAAATACAACTCTGAAGAACTCTCTAAAAACAAGAGTTGAACTTTCAAGAAAATAAGAGTCGTCTACAATGAAGCAGTTGCTCCATGAGTCAGCCTATTCCTTGTTACTGTTGAAAATGGTAAATTGATCAATTATTTAGAATTGTTCAAAATTCATTCCCACATGGAATGGAATTAAAATGGAAATGGAATTGAAATATAAACCAAATGACATATCAGATTTTTTCATTTCTAGGACACCATTATCATTTTTATTTCTGGCACTGAACTGACATTGAGTAAGAGGGTATACTTGAGACACACAGGGTCACTCAAAGTCAAAACCTCAGTCCAGTCCAAGGACAAGGACAAAATACAATGTGGCTGATAACTCATATATAAAAGGGTTATGGAGGTGAGGATGTCAAGGTTCTGGATAAATACATGGAGATTTGCACTGGTAGCTGTTAGGGAAACATGGTCTAATTGTACTGGCATAAGGGTCACCTTAGAGCCAGTAATAAACTGTTTTTGATATGATAAGCTCTTGCATATATATTTTCAAAAAATTATCACAGATTTTTTTAACTTAAGAAAGAGTACTTATATAAAGGACTCTTTTATTCATATTTCTTAACAAAAATAACATATTTCAACAGTAGCAAATGAGTAAAATTATATAACCCTTGTACTATGTTATAAGTAATAGTTATTTATTGCCAAAATAAATTTCTTGCCTGAGAAAGCCTCTGACATAAGATTGAGTAAAACCATTATTTCCAGGGAAATCTCTATAGCAGCCTACCTGCCCTTTTTGCTGTGGTGGGGCTTGGGAGAGATTGAGGGGTGGGGCTACAAGGTGGTAGGGGTGAACAGATATATTCGCATCAACTAAAACATAAGATAGATATTATATTAGTAGACAGAAACACATGTTTAAAAATTTCAGTGAAATTTCTGAGACTATAATTTTTACCTTAGCAATTAAAACCTTGGGTTTAATAATAAACTATTATGACAAACACCCTTACAATGACATTTTCTACCATGTACAAAACCAGATAATACTGTACATGAGTGTGCATGCATATATATTTCAAGTTTATACTCTTTATACTTTTCTAACTTCAAATTTTGAATTAATTATGTTATTTTACTCTTTAAAGAGATGAGATATTAAACACAGCAGGAAGACATAGTTGAACTGGCCAGTAAATAAAAACACCTGTTACCTTGCTTTTGGTTTTGTGTGTGTGTGTGTGCACATGTGTGTGTTTCATATATATATAATGTTTGTATGTTTAATGGTCCTTGTTTTTTCAAAACAACTTAAGATGATCATCTCAATATACACAGAGAAATAATTTGACAAAATCTAATACTCTTTCATGATAAAAACACTGAAAAAACTAGAAATATAATTAAACTTCTTGAACCTGATAAAGGACACCTACAAAAAACCCACAGTTAACATTATACTTAATAGTGAAAGATCAAATGCCCTGATGGCTATACAAATCTACGAATATAGTAAAATAACATTGAATTATACACTCTCCTCCTCTCCTCTCCTCTCCTCTCCTCTCCTCCTCTCCCCTCCCCTCCTCTCCTCTCCTCTCTTCTCTCTTTTCTCTTTTGTTTTCTTTTTTTGAGACCAAAGTCTTATTCTCTTGCCTAGGTTAGAGTGCCCTGGTATCAGCCTAGCTCACAGCAACCTCAAACTCCTGGGCTCAAGCGATCCTCCTGCCTCAGCCTCCTGAGTAGCTAGGACTACAGGCATGCACCACCATGTCCGGCTAAGTTTTTCTTGTTTTTAGTTGTTTGGCTAATTTCTTTCTATTTTTAGTAGAGACAGGGTCTCGCTCTTGCTCAGGTTGGTCTCGAACTCCTGAGCTCAACCAATCCTCCCACCTGGGCCTCCCAGAGTGCTAGGATTACAGACGTGAGCCACCATGCTCAGCCTATACACTTTTAAATGATTCATTTTATGGTATGTGAATTATGTCTCAATAAAGCTGTAATTAAAATAACATGTAAGTCAAACAGATAAGCTATTTAAAGTAAATCAGGACCTTTATTAAGTAACAATTAATAAAACTTATCAAAGATCTATTATAGAAGGAGTTGTAGAGTGGGAAAATGACTCATGGAGCTCTCATTTCAACAGTGGAGGAGAGGAAATATAGAAACAAACAATTAAATAAACAAGATAATTGTAGTTTGTCATAAGTCCACGAAGGAAAATATAGTGATATGACAGGAAAAGACTGGGGAGAGGGCCTTTATTAAACAGGATAGTCAGGGATGGTCTCTGTGGGGATTTGATCTAAAGAATAAGAAGGAAATAATCACATAGAAACTGAGAAGGTGCCCTTGCCTAGCTGAGGACACAGGAAGGGCAAATGCCCTCTACTATGCGATAACTTGGCATGGTTGAGAAACTGACAAAAGTCAAGTGTGTCTAAAACATATGTTAGGGAAAAGTAGTACAAGATAATGTTGAAGACATAGGTAAGAATTAGATCAAGCAGAGCCTGGACGCCATAGTAAAGAATTTTTATTTTATCCTCTTTCAACTGGAAGCCATTGAAAAATTTTAGAGCATAGATAGTATCTAATTTACATTTTTAAAAGCATGCTTTGTCTGTCATGGGGAGAATAGATTAGGGGAAGGCAATAATAGAAACAGGAAGAACAAATAAGTGTCTCTATATTAACAGTCCTGGAGAGATGAGTGGATTGGACCAGGACTGGGATAGTCTTTTTATGTTAACTACATCTGGCACTTTGGGTTCTAACTTAGTCTAATTGTAGTGGATGCTGTGTTGTGTTGCCCAAACACACTTCCAGAATGAAGGACTTATGTTCCCAGCTAGAAGAGAGACTTCCTAGAACAGCCTTCATTCAATGATCGATACAGAAGTATAAAGGCCTGAACTCTTGCATAAATGAGGGAGCACTTGAAGGGCCACCCAGCTTCAGAGGTCCCATGAGGCCTCCATTGAAATTACATCCCTCTTCCCAATTCTGCTTCCTTCCCTTCCCTTGTAAAAGTTTTGATCTCAGGAATGCTCCCTAATAAGTGTACTGTGTACTAATCTCCATCTCACAATCTGCTTCCCAGATAATGACACTGATTTACTAAAACTTGGTATATAAGTCCTTCATCACAGAAATGTGTTTGAGCAACGCAACACAGCATCCACTACACTTAGACTGGGTTAGAACCTAAAGTGTCGGATGTAGTTGACTACCTTCTAAAGATGATCAACCTATAAATACTAATAAAATTGAAATAATAACATGCCAGTTTAAAAAATCCTTAACAATGTAGTGATACTTTACCAACTTATGACATTTTTACTATTGTCCATCAATGTTTCATGTATTTTGATTAAACCTTTTGTTTGTGAACACATTTATGCTATTCTAACAAAAAGGCAATAGTAAAAAATATAAGAAATGGTGAAATGAATTGTACCATTAACCACTCTGAAGAACCTGGAAACAAAAAAGGACAAGTTTTATAAGTGTCTTTTATTGTTAGGTGAGATTACAGTGTATTATTTATAATTGCTGATAGGATCAATTAACATGGGCAATTATAATTGAAACATACTGGTTCACTCTACACTAATCAAAAGTTAAAATTCAATGGAGCAAATATTATTAGCCCAGAACATTATTACTTACAATCAGAAAAACACTCAAAATTTGCATATGTGATTCTATTCTTCCAAACAGGGTTACTCTCTATATTTGCAAGGGATATCACTTATAAAACAATTTGATGGACACAAGACTAACATACCATCAAATTTTGATTATTCAGGGTGACAGAAGAAATGTAACATTTAAAACTACAAATGTTCTAAGACTCCATTTAACCCATCATATGCAATCTTCTTGCCTATCAGACAATTTTTCAAGAGCTTGCTAATAGCTAAATAATCTGAGTCTTACTCTTTTCTTAATTGATAAAGGTTTTAAAGCATCAGTGAAATGGCCAAAGGGTAGCAACATGAGGGAGTTAAGTCAGAAGTAGTAAAGTCCCTAAATAATCCTCAAATATCCTATGTCTTGATAACTAAGAGTTGACTGTTAGTTGTGTTTGCAAAATACCACTGAAAGCATCTTTTCTCTGGAGTTTTAGCCCAGATCAGAATTGTATTGCCTTTTGCCCAAGTCCGCTGCAAGACTTCCAGAGCAAAGAGAAGGTATACTTGATGTGAGTTATGAAGATCAAAACAGGGCAAAGAGAGGATTTCAGAGATTTAAAAATCAATAAAAATGTGTACTGATATTTGGAAATGTCTCCCAGTAAAAAATTAATTAATACATATTTTAACTTTAATTTATAAAATAATTGTACTCTGTTTCTTGATCTGACCAGGCATTCAGCAATGTATTACTATCAGTTCCTTGAGGGTGAGAAATGTAATTGAATCTTTACATTTCCACCGTGTTATATGGAGCCCAGCACAGAGAACTCAACAATAGAAACAAAAAAGGAAAATACTTTAGCCCAGTGCTTCTATATACACAAATTCCCTGGACTAAGAGAATGCAGTTGAAAACCAAGTATAAAGAAGTAAGTTGGTAAAAATCAGATGACCATGTGGAGTAAAGTATTCATCTTCCAGTCTTTAAAACAGCTTTATGAGACATGATTATCCCAGGTGAAAAATGGGAACGGGGAGAAGAGGTTCAGAGACCATAAATAACTTATCAAAAATCATGTAGCTAATAAGTTGCAGAGTTGTGACTCAAACCTCTGCCTAACTAACTCAATTCTCAGAGAGTTTTTCTATAGCTGTGCTGTTCAGTGCAGTAGCCACTAGCCACATGTTGCTGTTAAACACTTGACATGTGGCTAGCCTGAATGGAGTTGAGCTATAAATGTAAAATGTACACACCAGATTCAAAGAAAATGTTCAAAACATAGAATGTGAAGTAACTCACTAATGTTTATATTTATTACATGTTGATAATATTTTGACTATATTTGTTAAATAAAATATTATTAAAATTAGTTTGCTTTTTGTTTTTAATGTGGTTATTAAAAATTTTTAAATTACACATGTGGGTTGCATATTATTTCTGCTGGGCACATTTTATCTACAGAAAAAAGTAAACAAATAAAAAAATGCCTTAGGAAGGAATAGGAAAAATTTTTTTTTTTTTTTTTTTTTTTTTAAAGAAGAGATACTTCTGCTAGGGAATGAGATTGAGGGAGGGTGGAAGTGGAAAAAGTGTGTTTTTTTTAACACACACATATAAAAAACTATGCAACACAGATTCAGTAAGAGGTTTATAATATACTATGATGGCAGTGATTAACTCCACCCACATCCTCAAAGTAGTTTTTTTCTATTTAGTGTTAAGCTATGTCATAAGGAATGAAGAGAAATAAAGAAAATATGAAAAAGCATTCCAGATAGAGGGAAAGTGTATACAATAGCAATGTGGCAAGAAAAAGCTGAGTAAATTGGAGGAGACAAGAGAAGAAAGGAGAAAAGGGCCACATATATCACTTTTGTAAACCAAGAAAAGCATTTGGCCTTTACTCAAAAGATGTTGAAGACATAATCTGGTCTGTAACTTATAAAAATAGCTCTCACTGGATTGTAGAGAATGTAGGTAGACGGAGGTGAGAAAGACTGGGAATTGAAGGGAAGGAAACTAACATTCAAGTGTTTTACCTGCAAAATGTAATTCAGTTGTCATTGTTCATAGATGAAAAAAACAAAAGACAAAAGACAAAAGACAAAAAACAAAATTTTGTTCTAAAATAAATTAAGAAAATCCCCATGACCACAAAGTTGGCAGCATATCCTAAGAAACCAGAGGGAAGAAGATAATAATGAATACTGATGCAGATAATTTGGGAAGAAGTGGTAAGAAAGTTTGGAGACAACATGCCTTTATTTTTATTTGTAAATTAAGTGATAATATTTTGTTGAGCCTGAAGGATTGAAAATGGATAGGAGACTTGAAAATGTTTTTAGTAGCCTTAAAAATGAAAGAAATTGAAGGAGATCATTGAGAGAGAGTAGCAAAAGGATTGGTATGAGGTGTTGAACATCCATCAAATAGCAATAAAAGCAGATACAATTTATTGAGTTCTTATTATGTGCCAGGCATTGGCTAAGTATTTTATAAGCATTGTCTCATTTAATCCTCAAGACATCTACTTAGCCAAGTATAATTACATTATCTCCATATTATATATGCAAATTAGAGACTAAGTAACTTGACCTTTCATCACAAAGGCATGATTCAACCCTCTTCTGTCTGTAGCTACTTAACCAGGTCTCCAGTATCTCTATGATGTTAACAATCTGAAATCCATTCTGTTACAAGGGAAGAAGGCCCCTCATTTGAAAAATTAAGACATGCTGAGGCCCAAAGAGCTTGAAGTAACTTACCTACAATTTCAAAACTAATTATTGCCAATGCCAGGTCTGAAGTCTGGGTTTCAAAATTTCAGATGCAGTGTTCAGATGTCATATATAATGAACTGGCCCTTTTGAAAAACTATCTGAATGGTTGCAACAGACCTGAAACAGGTAATGGCATTTATGAATCCTCGCCTTGTAAGCCTGTAACCAGCGCATGTTAACACAGTGACTTGCACATAGAAGGAACTAAGTATTTCTTAAAGGAAAATACAGAAAGGAAGGGAGTGAGGGATGAATGGAAGGAAAGGGAGAGGGGAGAGGCAGGAGAGTGGAGAAAAGATAAAGAGAGAGATTGTATAGTTTTCAGGGAAGATGTTTCATTTCTTACTGAATGTTATTGTGACCAAGTTCCTTGACTTAGAATTGACACAGTATTTGTGCTCAAATATTTGACCACTTTAGGGCACTACAAGTCCTGTTTCAGATTTGTAATAAAGCAATTGTCTCGTTTCCATACTCCAATTCCTTATAGAATTTCTAGCCATTGCTTAACTACAGAAGAATATTGGTGCTGGATACAGTAGACAGTTCGCCTTTTATTTGACTGAAACTTAATATGGTTGCAACCTTTACCGTGACTCTAGCACTATATTATCAGGTGTATGGTTCTAGAAATGCCTTTAATCAAAGAAAATCCTTTGACTGTATACATTCAGCAAAAAACAAGTATAATCCTTTTATGAAGAAGGTAAAGTATAACTAAATAAGAAAGGAACAAAAATATATCAGCAAAATTATCAATTCAAAGTTTCTATGTCTTTTTTAAATTAAATTACTTACATTAAGTTACCTTTTAATTATTAAGGATGCTTCTTTGAAATGGCCAGTGTTTAGAAAAAACATTTTCAGTAATAGAGAGAAATCATAACAGCAACACAGAGGGGAAAAAAGGGATTCATATGAATAAAATGAAAGAAAATCTAAGATGCATAATCTTATAGATTAATAATTTAAGCAAAGTCAGAAGAGATATGGGGCTAAAATATACCACCATTTCACAATTTGGGGTCACATGTCATAAATTCTAAAGTTCCAACTCTTGGTCTAGCAAATAAAACTGATATGCCTACCAACATGGGTATTAGCTAAACTGTCCCATAACTGGGCTTTGTAGAAGTCATAGGCACTTGGGTTCATATCCTGGACGAGCTGCCCCCGACAAAAAAAGAGGTTGTAGGCAAAGTGCAATCTATAAATGTCGCTTTTACAAAAGAATAGATCGAGGATTAATAAATAATGCATTCTTCTTGTAGCATTCCTGTCTCTCTATTCTCCATATAAAAATCCTCAGACACCTCAGTACAACATGTTCTCCAATCATATCCAGTAAAGTGGACATGATGGAGGGTTTGGAATAACTTTGCATAAATTGTTCAAGAGGTCAAATATTATATCTATGTCAGGATCAAGACCCAGAAATATAAAGAAGTGTTTAAAAAAACTGTAAAAAGTTAATCACAGCTTGATCTGGATTATTTAGGTCATAACCTAAAGAATAACCAGCCAGCAACCTCTCACTTATGGCTTTGTTTGATTGATTACACTTTTTCTTTCTTATCAATTAGCTTATCACTAAAAAATATCACTTGAAGTCATCTTTCCAAAGTTCCTTGGTGATGGCTACTTTTAAGTCAAGTGAACTAACGTTCTTTGAGGGCTGATTTTGTGTGTACAGGACTGAATAGGAGATAAAATTCATAATTTAATGAAGAAAAATATAATCTTTAAGCTATTAAATAGTCATAATACAAGTAGGATATGATTTAAGTGACATATCCTCTATGGCGCCTTACTTACAACAATCTATATTTGACAGAAGAAATTTTACCAAGAGTAGTTTATAATATGTCAAATTTATCTTTTACCCTACATTGGGCAACGGTTGTGTTGAGTACACAATCTGTTTCACCAATTCCTGCAATCTCCTGTGGTATTTTGAGTACGTACTCATTGGTGTATTTCTAAGTTTCTTTTTTCATCCACACTTGTAAAACTTTTATGAAACTTAAGAAAAAGATTTTATAGTCATCCCATTAATTTTCTTACTGCTGTTTTGTCAGAACATTCTGCCAAAATCTTTGTCGGATCTCACTTCAAACATTCAACACAGTAGCTACTCTTCTTTAATTTGTGCATTTTGCTAATGTGATAACCATACCAATAGAGCCAAATATAGAGCTCTGTGACTCATTACCGTGTTTGTGAACCAATGTGCTCTACATGTACTTTTCTGAGCTTCTCCATTTCTAAAGTTTCCACAAGTTTGAAAGGGAGTTCAATTTTTTTTTTAATAATAAGATAATATATCTGGCATTGACCAGCATTTATTTATTCATCCATTCATTTATGTATCTTTTTATTATATATTATTTTCACATCCTTTCAAAAGGTTACCAAGTATCTTAAAAGTAGAATTGACTTTAAATATTAAGTAATGCTGTGATGGTTAATTTTATGTGTCAACTTTTCTAGCCATGGTACCCAAATATTTGTTCAAACACATCTGGATGTCACTGTGAAGGTAATTTTTACATGAGATTGACGTTTGAGTAAAGCTGATTACCCTCTGTAATGTAGGTGGGACTCATCTAATCAATTGACGTCCTTAAGAGAAAAAAGAGATCTCAAGGAAGAGTAAATTCTGCCTTCGGACTTGAGCTGCAACATCAACTCTTCCATGGGTCCCCAGACAACTGGCCTAACCTGCAATTTCAAATTTGCCAGTCCCCAGTTCCTGAAAATCAATCTCCCCTCTCTTTCTCGCCTTCCCCCTTTTTTCTCTATTGGTTCTGTTTCTCTGGAGAACACTGATTAATTCAGGGACTGACAGCAATCAAGCAAAGATTGGAATGCTCAAGAGGGAGCTTCTGTATCTGGTAAAAAGTGGTCTCAATGATTTCTATGACCACTTCCAACATGTATTCACAATCTGCAATGACCTATTGTTTTCAATCAGTACTGTCTTTGGGTCTCATATGGTTCACTGCTTAGAGTGGTTATAGTTACTGACTGAAACACAGGTTCACATGTACAATAAAAGAATGCTGAGTAAAAATAAAAATAGACTTTATTATAGCTACATAATGCTGTGGCCTACAACATTCTTTTACATATCCATTACATTTGAATTTCCCAAACATCCCATGACAAATGTAGCTTATATTTTTATTATAGTTTCAAACAAACAAAAAACCTATAATTAAAGAGGTACACTATTAGTCAGAAAAAAGAATTAGGACTAGACCCCAGAAGTCTTTTTACTTTAGCATTACCTCTTATCTTATATAGGGAATGAATCAATGAAAATTGTACTTCTATGAACTGAACTGTATCCCCCAAAATTCATAGGTTGAAGTTCTAACCTCCAATATCATTGTATTGTAAGTGTGAGCCTGCTGTGCCAGCCCAAAAATTTGCCTTTCCAACACTAGTTCCTAGGTGATATTGATGCTAAATCATATTCTGTGAATGACAACCATAAATTCATAAAAGGTGTAAATTATAATCAGAGTGCTAAGAGTGCATTTTAAACTAACATACACATATACAGAATACAAAAATGAATTTCCAAGATATTAACCCAGGATATCTTGAGTAGGGTATGTTTTCAAACGGGAGCTTTTAAAAATTTCTCCAGTTTATTTTAAAAACCACCAGGCTTGGGAATTAATTCTCTAAAATTGTCAAATTAGAAAAGAAATCAAGCTTCATGCATTTAATTAAATAAAATAGAAAAACTAACAAGATATTATTTTGTAAAAGTACCTTTCAAATTTTTCAAAATATGAAATATACAATTAAAATACCAGGTTTATATTTCTAAAGCACACTAGTTGTCATAAAATAGTTTGTTATTTTGACTATATTTGATATGCACATTAAAATCCTGACAACATTACCCATTTATTTAGTAAGCCCTTTATTCTTGGGCAGAATAAATGTAAACCAATTTCACCCTATGCAGAATTATAACTATAAGAAGGGAAATGAACAGATACAGCAACAACATTAACAGAAAAAGCACTTAAGAATTTAATAATGATCAACTAAGAGTGAAGAACAACTTACAATTAGCTTTAAGAAGAGTAAGTTTAAGTAACATCTGTTCAAGAAAAGTAATGGATGAAAGAATTATTGTTTAAAATATCAATAATGAGATAAATAATATGTTACTTATAATATAAATTATATATAAACATCATATAAACATATAAAACTTATCATAAGCAATGAAAGGATGCTTAAGAATGCTATAATGTGTTGATTAATGAACTGTAAGTAAAATTAAGCTTGAGTATGGAAAGAAATAGTAATCAAAAGAATTTACACATATATAGGATAAATGTGAAGAAGACGATCAATAAAGTCAAACCTGATTTCTGCCACTTTCTGTGTGTAAAGTAAAGTAAGTTACCTGGTCTTTTTTGGTCTTTTTTTCTTCAACTATACAATGCCCTTAAAGAATTCTCTTGCTTGAAACAGAAACGAAGCACCCAAGATTTCATGCATTTCTGCTTTTCCTTATAACCATGTCTTTCTCTCCCTCCGTGAAAAGTGACTGTCTAGATATCCACCTCACAGTTATTTCTTTGAATGCCCAAGGACAGACTCATAAACCAACAACAAACCAGTTCAGTTGAGTTTGGTTAAATGCATTTGCCTCAGATCTGTCTTATATTCCAAGAAAAATGGGTTATAAAATTAATATTAAAAATCTGATATATATTAAGCCAAATATATAGACTATTTGGACAGATGAAGCAATTCTGTGAAAGAATAATAATTTAATTATAATCTCTTGTTTATCCTAGATCTGTGCTTTTAATAGTATCATAAATGTATAAATGTATTCCAGTTAATCCTAAAGACTTAATAATAGCCAAAATTACTTCTAGTCTAGCTATAAACAAATGTCTCAAAAGTATATTTATATAAACTTAAAGTTTGCATATTAGAAAAATGGAAAATAACTGAATTTGCTCTACATCAGCAAATCAATTATTTGGGCTTTAATTAAAAACAAAAGACTAGTGGCAAGAAAGAAAAAAGAGGAGAAAATGTGTCACATAAATCTTTCAGCATCCATACAATAAGTCTGAATAAACACGGTTGTTGTTGTTTTCATGTAGTATAGAGGATTTAGTAGTATCTTCTCTCTTTAATTCAGTTTGGGTATGTATGGTAGGTTTTCCTTATATACAAAAGAAAAACATAAAATTAAAAAAGATAAAACAAAAAAATCAATGAAATAACACAATGTTAAGAAGAAGTAACGTTTAAGAGAAAATCAAAGGAAGGGAGAGCAGCTAAAAAGACTGAAAGAAAGATAAAGGCTAAAGGATTTAAAAATTAAACAGAAGGGAAAAGATTAAAGAAGGAAACGCAAAAAGCATTGCAGCAGGATTTAAGAAGCCAGTAAAAAGAAAAGACATGCAGTGATAACAAAGGAATAACAAGTACCAAAGAAAAGATATTCGATGTAATGAAGAGGGATAAAAAAATAAAATAAAAGCAATTGTAAATTAATTGAGAAGCACATTATAGGAAAAGTACAATGTTGACAGACTTCCAATTTTTTTCATCTTTGCTCTGTTATTGATGAAAAGAAAAATCAGTCTTTATGCACAGGAGATTTAGAACAAAATTTCCAATGTACAGGGTTATAGCATGTTTTAGTAAAAAGTTCACTGCCACTGGCAGGTTTTGTGATGTTACACAAGTAACTTACCTTTTCTATCCCACACTATATCTCTCAGTTTTCTAATTTATATACTGAAGCAATCTCACCTTATTTCTGAAGTCATTAGCTAACTAAGTGTTATGACTTTATTTATAATCCACCACTAACTCTGATTTCTGAAAACACTATTTTATGGTGAAATAAAAGATGTATTATAATGGACAAACTGAATTACAAATAGATTCACTTTTAAATAATGAAACAGTGGTTCTCAATGACGGTAGTGCCATTCAGAGTTTCAAAAATTTGAGGGGACATTTTTCATTGTCATAATAGTTGATGGGCACTGCTCATACTTAATAAATAAGGACAAGGGATGTTAGAGGTCCTGCAATTTCCTGCCAGACATTCTTTTAGATATAAATATGTTTATAATTATTTAAGTCTAGACCCTATCTCTATTCTCCATTCAAATACAAAGTGTTATTACATGGTTTAATATGCACTGAAATTTTTTTGGAATGTAACTCACATATAAATCAAGAGTATATTTTGTTTTGCTAGAATTTAACCAAGAGTTGTTCACTATTTCAGAAAATGGCATTATCAACAGCAATGCTGCTCTTGGAATTTAGGGCTCCAGTACAAAGCATTAATATTAGTTTGCACTGTAGTCACTTCCCACATGGCAATTCAATATATTCAACATTCAAACATTTACTATGTAAATGTCCAGGCATTTAAATAAATAAATATGTACTATAAATTATGTTAGAGCATTACATAGAATTTTTTTTCAAGAAAGTATATAAGGTCTTTTATCTCTGTATTTCATTTCAAGATATAAAGAGGATACTAAAAATATTTTCTGTAATAATGTTAATACAACTTAGAGCAGTGGTTCCCTTTTTGGCATCAGGGACCGGTTTCATGGAAGATAATTTCTCCACGAAATGGGGGGTTGGGGTACTCAGGTGGTGATGTGAGCAATGGGGAGCAGCTGTAAATACAGATGAAGCTTTACTTGCTCGCCTGCTACTCACCTACTCCTGTGTGCCCCACCCACCTTCCTAAGTTTCATGGAAGACAATTTTCCACAGATAGGATTTGGGGAGGGAAGCTCTGCAGCCTGGTCCCAGTAGGCCATGGACTGGTACTGGTGTGCAGTGGGGATGTTGGGGACTGCAGACCTAGAGTACTAGTCACCACTGATCTATGGGATAGAGACTGAAACATAAGAACTCGTTAAGATCAAAGACCATAGGTGCTCAATGAATGTTGGCCAAATAAGTAAATGAAGTATAAGGCAAATAAAACATCATCATTCCAACACAGTCCATAGTTCTTCACTTATATATTTTTATTTCTATTAAAGTGTTCAGAATTCCTTCACTATACAGAAAGTCAAGTATGCCGATGCGATTACTTTAAATGTATACAGCACCCTCTATTGATTAGAATCTGTCTTCCAGCAATGTTGGAGTCAATGCAACACTAAATAACAATGTAGCAGTAAATACTTCAATCATAAACCTTTATAATAAAATTTTACTTGTTTAAACAATGAAAAGTGAGTACAAATTACTACTTATTGCAATATCCACTGCTCTATAAAACAATCTAGATTATTTTTAAAATATAAAAAGAAGTTAATGTACAGCCACTTTGGAAAACAGTTTGATAATTTCTTACAAAGCTAAATATGATCTTACCACATGACCCAGAAATTGTACTCTAGATATTTATCCAAATGAGTTGGGAACTTATATCTACACAAACACCTGCAGAAGAATGCAAGACATTTTATAACAGCCTTATTTATAATTGCCAAAATCTTGGGAACAACCAACATGTCCTTCAGTAAGTGAATGGATAAACAAACTGTGAAACATCCATATAATGAAATATTATTTAACAATAAAAAGAAATGAGCTATCGAACCATGAAAAGACATGGATAATCTTTAGATGCGTATTGATAAGTCAAAGAAATCACTCTGAAAAGGCTACATACTGTATTATCCTAACTATATGACACTTTAGAAAAGGCAAACTATAGAGACAGTAATAAGTTCAGTGGTTTTCAAGGGTTCAAGGAGGGAGAGATCAATAAGTAGAGCACAGGGGATTTTTAGGGTGGTGAATATGTATGATAATGTAATGGTGGATCTGACATTATATATTTGTTGAATTAAACAACACCAAAGAGATGTGGGGGAAATAGGAGAGTATATTTTTGAGGGATTTATTTCCACACATAATTTAAAAGGTTTACTGCCTAAATCTATACATTACTGCAATGAAGTCTCCATTTTAATGGAAAAAATCAGCTCAATGAAAACATACTTTAAGTATAAAAGGCTACTGATTTACTCTGTAACAGAATCAGAAGTATTTAAGTTTGAAATAGAACTTTCTAAACAAATGGTAAAACTAAAAAAAATAAATAAATGTTATATATGACAGAAAGTAGTTAAATGGATGTATATAATTTTGATACGTGGTAATCAAATGAATCAGTTATAAGACAATGTTATAATAAAATAAAGTTAATTAGGTACAGGCTTAGAATATGGCAGAGGGAAGGTATAGCATGTAAAAGGAAGTTAAGCATACTTTTTGAATTCTGATTTTCTGGGTGGTTCCCTTTGTCATATAATGAACTACTGCATTTCATTTCTGAATAACTGAGGAGATTAAAGCATTCAACTGTAGCTCATGAATTACGCTGAAAGCTATCCAGAATTCAAAGGTTATAGCTGGTCTCTCATTTTTCATTGTCTAAAAATGAGTTTATGAATAAACAAACAAATTCATATATTAAAAACAGCAGACCATTCATCCCCCCAATTCATTCATTCATTCAATAAATATTTACTAATCTACAACAGGTCAAGTCTTATACTAAAAAACAGCCTGAATAAGACTCACACATCCTATGCCCTCATGGAATTTACAAAATGATGCAAAAATAGGCCTTAAATAATCACATTTATTTGTTACAAATAAGTAGATGAAATGAGCTGTGGAAAAGAACAAAAGAATAAAGGGTTGAGGAGTAACTTTAAATATGAATGCAAGCAAAAGCTCACAGAGGAAGGCATCATTTAAATGAGAGGCAAAAGATACAGAGCAAGCCCTGTGTGGGGCATAGAGAGAAAGATTCCAAACAGTGGAAATCACAAGTGCAAATGTCCTGAGTCAGGGAGGGTTTCAAAAATTGACAGAAAGCCAGACATGCCAGGCAGAGTGAGCAAGGGAGAAAGTAGCAATAGATGAGAAAGAAAAGGTAGGCATGAGGCACATTATAGAGGCCCTTTCAAAGCCAAGGTGAGAAGCTTGTATTTTATTTCAAGTATAAGTAAAGGGAAGTGACATGATCCAATTTACATTTTTAGTAGACCACCATGATTATGCTCAGTGGAAAAGAAATGGAATTTCTGGTCCCAGCCTCCAGAATGTAATGTGAATCAATACATTTCTGTTCAATAAAAATTACTGAGTCTGCATGCAGTATTCTGTTATAGCAGCACAAGATAGCCTACGGCAAAAATTAGTACCAGGAATGGGGTTGTTACTTTAACAAATACCTAAAAATGTGGAAGTGACTTTGGAATTAGGTAAGGGGTAGAAGGTAGAACAGTTTTGAAGAAAATGCTGACAAAAACCTATATTTCCATGAACAAAGCATTAAGGGAAATTCTTGTGCCAGCTCAAAAGCAGGGATAATAAGGAAAATCTGAATATTGTTAGAGATTATTTATGTGATTGTGACAAGAATTATGGTAGAAATATGGACAGTAAAGACTATTCTGATGAGCTCGCAGATGGGAATGAGGAACAAGATTTTGGAATCTGGAAGAAGAGCTATCCTTCTTACAAAGTAGCAACAAACTTGGCTGAATTGTGTTTGTGTACTACAACTATATGGAAGGCACAACTTAAGAGCAAAATGCTATGGTTTGAATATTTGTCCTTTCCAAAACTCATATTGAAATTTAATAGCCATTGTAATAGTATTAAGAGGTGGGACCTTTAAGAGGTGACTAGGCCTAGAGGGATCTGCCCTCATGGGTGGGATTGGTGCTGTTGTAAAAGGGTGAATTCAGCTCCCCTTTTTCTCTTTCTCTTTGCCCTTCCACTACGTGATGACACAGCAAAAAGGCTCTCACCAGGTGCCAGCACCTTGAAATTGGATTTCCTAGCCTCCAGAACTGTGACTCAATAAATTTCTGTTCATTATAAAGTACCAAGTCTTTGGTACTCTGTTACAGTAGCATAAAACAGGCTAAGACACCTATATTTCCTCCTTGGAATAATATTTTTAAAGGCATAAAGTAAAATACATAGAATTACAAATGAAACTAATTATATTGAAATTAATTTTATCAGGAACCCTTGGAGGCAAAGAACCCAGGGTTAAGAATTTTTCTGCTAATGAGCATAAGTGAAAGTAACAAGTTATTATAGAAGGCTGTTTCACTGAATAAGGGAGGAGTGGATGACTTCAAGAAGTTGAGATTTGGGATTCTCTGCTTGTTAGGTAAGTCCAAATTTTTGAACACGGATAAAATGTGTGTGTGTGTATGTGTGTTCTTTTTAATAAGTCAATCTTCTCTTAAATATGTATTCATTTATTTTTAAAAAAGACTTTTTTTGTTACATGAAACACAAAAATTTAAATTAGAAATTTTTTCTAACAGAAGTCTTATGGGCCATCCTTCAGACTCTGAGCATTAATTGATGATAATGGTAAACAATGATGACAAGAGCTAGCATTTATTGAGCACTACACTAAGTGTTTTATAATGTAATGTCTTCTTTAATTCCTCTAAACAGCCCTCTGAGATAGGCTTTATTTTTATCCCCTTTTCATAAATGAAATAATTAAAGCTCAGAGATATTAAGCAACTTGTCTATTATCACACAGCTAGCCATTATCAGAAGTGGGAATGGAGCACTGGACTAAATCCAGAGCCAGGTGTGAGCATCCACTAAGTACTTGGTACCAGGTTGAGCATAATTGGAACCCAAAGAAGTATAAGCCAGGGCCCAGATCTTAAGGAGCCAACAAACAGTTGAAAAGAATAATAAACACACATACAACATTACTAGATATGGGGAGGCCATAAAATTATGTGCTTACTATATACTGCAAGTATTAAGTATTCAGAGAAAGAACACTGTATGATGTAGGGAATGTTTTATGGAAAGTATAAGACTTGAATTGTTTCTTTAAAGTTAGGTAAATTTTACATAAGGTTAAAGGTGTAGGAAGTACATATTAGTAATGAAGGCAATGAATTGTATTAATATGAAGCAATATGGTACAGTCCACAAATAGACTTAATGGCAGAAAATCTAATACCAAATTCTAGATTTTCAACCTCCTAGATAGGAAATTTTAGCAAGTTACTGAACTCTCATTTCTCAATACTTTCCTTAGTAAAATATGTTTAATGTCATCTACTTATGACATTCTATAAAGTCTGCTGCAAACTGAAAATTAGTTTTGTTTAGCAGTTTTGCACATATATTAAATAGCGTGAAAACTGCTGATTTTTACTTTGCCAAAAGTCAGTCATATAATGTTGTTTTGTTTTTTTTCCATACAGTCCCTATGAAAAGTGCTGTGACATACGATTCTTTGTGCATGTCTCATTTAGAACTTCTCATTTCTACACATGCTAAAGGCAAACTTCACCCTAAGCTACCTTTTCTTCTAGTCACCCTGTTCTTAGAATCCAGTTCTATCACACCAGCCTCTGAGTGATGATAATAATGGCTAATAATGGCTTAATGTGTTATTCCCTCCATAAAGCATTTTTGCTTAATAATAGACCCCAATGTCCTATGGCTAAAAATTGGAAAATAAAATAATTTCAAGTCTTATGGAAGTAATGAAGAAAAAAGCTGAAATTCTGGGACATAAGGGCCTTTGGGTCTTTTTTAAACTATACTGCCAAGGAGTGGTGGCCATTTTGAGAAAACTACACTAACCAATCCAATACTAAAATCTGAAAGAAACACAGTTAAGAACCTTAGGAGGTGGTTATCAAATAATCAATTCATAAATGAAATAAATTTATTTCAAGAATGAAATAAAAGGCTTTTATCTTTTCAGATTTCTTAAAAAAGAGACCTAAAATTTAAAAATGGCAAAATAGTAACATCTATTAAATATGAATGATGGGTAGACAGACTCTACTAAATTAGTCTCTATCCCTTGTTTTGTATTTAAAGCATTTTTAAACTTGAAAGTAACAATTCTTAAAAAGTAAAAATAAAGAAGTTCTTATTATAGTGGAAACAGAAATATGTTCAAGAGCTAATTCCAATTTTAATGTTTCTCTTGTTTTGTAGCACACTAATCTTCTGGCAACCAAGCATGACAGGCTGGATAAAACACATCTGGACCCAACAAAACACTTCATCCCAAATTCTTGTGAATTCAAGACCAGGTCAAGATAAGGCTTTGGGGGCTTTTCCTAATCCTAAAAATTATAACACAGCATCACTAATTAACTATTTTTTAAAGATCTAAGAATACGGCCAAAAACCATTTTGACATACTTTGCCAAAACTTGATATAAATTATATAAAGCACACGTATGATATCATGTACAATACACATTTCAATAAACTTAATAATGCTAATTTATATCTGTCCTATAATTTATAGTTTTCAGAGAACTTTCAGCTACATTATTTCAGTTAACAGTAGAAATTATAACTTGCATATTCTGTAGGGAAATGATACAAGTGTTAATTCAGCACAAGTCTTGACATGCCAGATGAAAAAGCTACGCTTTAGCATATTTTCAGTTAAAGAAGGCTCTCTTAAGAGTCTTGAATTAACTTGTTGAAATTGCTTAACATGCTAATTGTATAAATGATAATTGAATATATGATAGTGAAATATAATTTATTTATATTTCTCTACAAAGTTTAACTGACAGTTTAATAGTCAGCAGTTCTATGCTTTCACAGTTGAACATGTAAACCTTAATCTGAAAACAAATTACTAAAGAACAAAAGGTAGCAAAGGCTAAATAAGAATATCTGATTATTATAGAAATTAAAAATTGATGCAAAAGTACCATATTTAAAATCTACTTAAATAATATGAAGCTAATTTATAAACAACTTCTCGAAAAGGTGCAAGCATTTTTTTTTTTTTTTTTTTTTTTTACAAACACACAGCCCAATAGCCTGGACTTTTGTGATCAGACCTCTACCACCACCTCCAATTCTGACAATCCCTGCAGGCAACCAACAACTGCTGTATCTGTGGAATGTGCTCTTTGAACTGTACAAAAGCCTTCAGCTTTTCCTGCATTCTGCAAACAAAAACTGCCAAGTGCAATTATTTTTCTGATTTAACATAATACAAGTGTTACTTCTCTCCGCCCCTACCCCCTTAACTTCCCTAGTACCAGCCATGGCCTATAATGTGTACATTTATAAATACATTAAAAAAAGAATCATTTTTACCAATCAAAATTAAATTTGTTTTAGTAGTATAATAGTTTGACTGAATATAATATAAAATTCAATAGGCACCATATTCCCTTTTGTGTTTATGTTGTAAGAATTCTATTTCTATAGACGGATTCAAGAATTGAATGGGATTAGTTCTTTTAATTATATGACTGGGATCTTCAGCTTGAAATCTTTCTCACAATAAAAAGACAAACACAATAGTTGTTTATATTCAATTCACTTACCAAAAAACCTCATTAGAGCTAATAAGAATATATCCTTCCAAATGTGAATATCTCTTGATATTTAAAAGAAAATTAAAAGTAAAAGGCAAAATAAGTCCTAAAATAGAGGTGCATAGATATTAAACTCACCTACTAGTTAAATGTTAGAATAGTGCAATATTCTAAGCTAGAGCCAACATAAGCTGCTTTTCTCTACTGAGTTACGTCCTTGACATAATGCATACCTGAGTATTTTTCATTTGTTAAATAACATTAAGCTCATTACTGAAGAGTTAGTTCCATTTTTCATATACATTAATACTTCTAACTGTTGGTTTGCATAAAATAATTATCAGCTATATTGCTCTATTTGAAAATATTTGAATTTTTGTTCCTAAAATTAAGTTATGAAGATATAAGACAACATTATTCATTTTGTATACAAGAAATAATTATCAAGTAGAACTAGATATTATAGGAGATGCTAAGAAAAGCCATATTTTTGTTCAAAAGAAGCTAACAATCAAGTTGAGAGAAATAAGGCACAAATGAATAAAGCAATTAAAGTATAGAAAAAAATGTATACGATATATATTTGCCCTTTTAATTAAAAGGGATTTGCTCTTTCCATGCCCTATTTGACTGAAGTTCAGTTTCATGCCTTTTTTGAGAACCAGAGGCATCCTGAAGTGTTATAAAGCAAAGCTAGCATTAAGTAGCTTAGAAGTTGAAACACTCTACAGATATGGATTTCTTTTCTCTAACAAATCTTTATCTTCTATGTCAGTCAAGTTGCTTCTTATCATTGATCCCATGAAAGCGTTTTAACTAATTAGGTCATATGGTATTTTATCTTTTTATTGACACATTTATTTAATAAATATTTATAAAAAATGACTGTGTCAAACAAAAAATAGTTAAAGACTCATGCTTTAAAATCAGACAAATTTTGGCTCTGTCACATAGTAACTGGACCAGTTACTTAACTTTTATAAGTTTCAGATACATCTTTTACAAAAAATGTACACAGATGACATAAAGGAAGTTGTCTTTAACAACCTTGAGGGCTCACAGCCTCCCAGAGGAAGCTGTACTTCAACTGGGTCTTCAAGGACAGTAAGGGTTCATTTACCATATAAGTAGCGAACACTTTCCAAACAAACAGAACACAACATGCAAAGAGACGTGGAGAGCATGAAATCTTTGGGGAATCACTATACAAAGAAAAGTTCTGAAATATTTTAGGTTGTAGAAGGTGAGGATAGAGAGTGCTTATATGCATGCTATATCTTAGTGCTTTATCTTATATATATTAATTTACTAGAGTAAAGTCTGTAGAAATTAAACAAACATAATTACCAAGTTTAAAGTTTTAGGATCATCTTGATCTTTCACCCATGCAGCCTTTTATCCAGGCCTAGAGTAGGAATACCATGTACAAAGGCCACAGTGCACACAAGAATTTGAAGAATTGATTAATTAAATTAGAACAGAGTAGGCAGAGTAAGAAAGAAGAGTCAGAAATACAAGTAGAGAAAGATGATGCTACAGAGGCAGGCATGGTCTAATTTTTGCAGGGACTTGTAGGCCAACCTCAAGAGTTATTTGGATTTTACCCTAAGCTTAAAGTAAAACAACAGCAAAATTTTAAGCAGAAAATAAAAATCACCCAAGTTTTTTACAAAAGGTAATTCTTGCTACCTAGTGACTTAGAGAATAAAGAATTGAATAAAGCAGTTAGGAGGTCATCGCAGTGGTCCAAGTCAAAGTTTCAGGCTAGGGTAATCTCTAGTTTAAAGCTCACCACCTTTAATATTGTTGCTCCCACTTTTCTATCTGTAGCTCATATTTCTTCTTTGAGTTTGAGATCTATATTTACAATTGCATCCTTGATATCTCTATTTAAATGGCCCACAGGAATCCACAAATACATGTACAATATTTAGCTCATCGCCAGCTCCTGCCTCACCTATCAAGGTATGTTTCTCTTAAGATACTTTCTGTCTTCGTAAATAGCAAACACAAATATATACTCAGTTGCCTATAGCAGAAGTATCAGGTCATCTTAGGAATCTCCCTTCTTCTCATCCTCACTCTAAAATGTCTCTTGGTCCCATTGATTCAACCTTCAAATTAGATTCCAAATATATTTATCTTACCACACCCCACTGATACTACCTTACCCGCCTTATTATCTGGGACAAGGAAGTAAGTATTCCTGGAATGAGTAATTCTTTTTTAGTGGATGCAACTATGATCTAATTTTGTGAAGTTGACAATTCTATCCATGTAACCATTATTACCCATTTTTTATTATAGCCATAGGTCAAAATAGAAAGAAGCAACAAAGTGATCTTTGGTCAGATAGAACAGTTTGAAAGTATTATGTTCTCCACATTTATGACCTAATGATCATTTCTGATTAATTCTCTTAAATGTTTAAATGATTTCATTATTGTACAAATTAAAAAGCTCCCAATTTTTGTTTTACATATAAGGAAGTACCATTTTTTCCTACATATTGCATATATTTTAGGTTTGTCCAAAAGGCATTAAATGAAGACCTAAATTCTTTACCTAAAATAAGTACACACCAACCATCTCAGATAACTTAAGCTATAAAAAAGTATTTGTTAATCTGCTGATCTGGGCAAATTGGTTGAGAATGTTTAAAGATTTGCCTCACTCTAGAATCCAAAGTGATACCTTTCTTTAAGATTTGTATTTTGAAATATTCTAAACATACAGAAAGTGACATAATAGGCACTCATACATCCACATTTGACATATGTTAACATTTTGCTTTATTTCTTCAGGTTTTTTTTTAGAGTAGAAATCAATATATTTCAAATCTAAAGCATTTAAACAGTATGATACTAGTATAAAGATAAAAATATAGACCAATAGAACAGAATAGAGAACCCAGGAGGAAATCTGTTTGTATACAATCAGTTGATCTTTTTTTTCCCTTTTTTTTTAAATTTCAGCATATTATGGGGATATAAACATTAAGGTTGCATACATTGCCCTTTTCTCCCCTCTCCCCTCGAATCAGAGCTTCAAGCGTGTCCATCCCCCAGATGGTGTTCATCACACTCACTATGTGTGTATATACCCATCCCCACCTCCCCCCTCCCACCTGCCCCACACCCAACAAATGTTTGTTTTTCTTTTTTTCTTAACATTTTGGTTACATTTTATATCTTTGCCTCTCCCTAGCAAGGGTTAGAGGTATGCCCTTCCCCTCCACAATGATCAACACATCCCTCAGATGTGGGACTACCCCTCCAACCCCCGAATCCCTGGTGACCACCACCACCCTTTGAGCACCATAGTGTTAATCAGGCAGTACCAATTTGATGGCGAGTATATGTGGAGCCCATTATTCTGATCTTGTGTCACCTCACTTTGGATAATGGGCTTAAGTTCAATTCAAGATAATATAAGCGGTGCTAGCTCACTATCGTTTCTTAGAATTGAGTAATATTCC
>VBSM01003176.1:27694619-27737621 GCA_008086735.1 Cheirogaleus medius
TTATTCTGTCTTCTTTAGAAAAGTTTCTGTTCATTTCCGTTGCCCATTTCTTGAGGTTTTTATTTCTTCAGGTCTCACTCTTTTTAAGAAAAACAATGCCCCAAGTACAGTAAATGCTGTGACCTCTCATCCTGTACCTTTATCCTCTAGAATTATTTACTATACCAATGTAGTATTTATCCATATTCTTACAAATTTTTTTTTTGCAATTTTAAAATTTATAAAACTGGCATCATATCAAATCTGCCCTTCTGACTCTTTTTTCTCCAAAATTTTGTTCAAGGGATTTAATCCATATTTATACACACAGGTCTGATTTCTTAGTTTTGTTTTTTTAAGTAAGTGTTTATTGCATTATAACTTACATATAGAAAACTGCACAAATCATAAATGTACCTCTTGATAAATTGTCAGAATGAACACAACTGTGTAGTCAGTACTCAGATCAAGAAGTAGCACATTTATCAGTAATCTGGAAGTCCCACTGTCTTTTACATAACTTTTAGTTACTATCCGCCACCTGCTGCCCCCAGGGTAACCATATTCCAACCTCTAACAACATAGAGTAGTTTTGTCTGTTTTTGAACTTTATATAAATGGAATCATTTAGTATAGTCTTTTGTGTATGGCTTCTTTTTCTCAATATTAGGCTAATGAGCTTCCTCCCTGTTATTGTGTGTAGGTAAGTGTCCATCCTGAGTGTGATCTAGTATTCCTTCCATGGCATTAATATACCACTGTTTATATATATTTGTTCTATTTTAGGGCATTTCCATTGTTTTCCTGTTTGAGGATATTAGGAGTAACACTTCTTTGAAGAGCATGTCTTTTATGTGTTATGCATATCTGTGTATGTAGAATTTTGTATTATAGGGTATCTATATCATAGTGTCAACTTAGTGTCTGTTATTATAGGCTATCTGTATCATGATGTCAACATCAGTAGACACTGCCAAGCAGGATTCTAGAGTAGTTGTCCCAATTTACTCCCTTACCTTCAGTGTATAAGAGTTCAAGCTATTCCGCATTTTGCCAACACTTAGATTATCTTTTTTTTTTATTTTTAGCATTTGGGTGGGTAATTATTCATTAATTTTTAACTTCTCTATGACATTTCATAGTTTGAACAAAGCACGGTGATTTTTAAATCCCTTCTTTGGGAGATGGACAATTTGACTGTTTTCCATTTTTCACTATTTCAAATAATAATGCAATGAACATATCTATATATACATATTTTTATACACATAATTGAGAGTTCCTCTAAAGTTATAACTCGAAGCAGGATGTCTTTGAGTTTCAAATCACCACATCTTTTGTGTTTATTTTTTATTTTTTAATTGACAAATAAAAAATGTGTATATTTATGGTTGTACAACATGATGTTCTGATATATGTATACTGTGTGGAATGACTAAATCAAGCTATTTAATATACAGCCTCTTCCTCAGTCTCCTTTGTGAGCCCTTTCTTTGCCCATCTCAGTCCCTTGTCCCAGTTAACACTTTACATTATTAACTTGGAAATGGACTCAAAAGGTAACTAACTGATCCTTCAAATAAATTTGGAGTTTACCACCCATTTTGCATTTAACAATAAGTTTTGTCTTTCCCATCTTATCTTTAAAACCTGAAGAAATACAGAAAAAACACAAGTTTTCTCTAGTTTGCCTTTAAAAAAGTAATAATCACTTAAAACCAAGAGTTCAGGCTTTTGTGATAGTTTGTTGAATTTTATCCTTGCTTTGCTTTTAAGCATTCTGTTTCTTTGTTACAACCCTCCCTTTAGTGTCTGAGAGCAGCCAATTAGTTAAGATGTAAGGTAGTTATTCAGCAGGGACAAGACACAAATTCAGATAAGATATTTACACAAGATATACAGGCTACTTTCTTAGAATAGTAACAGCTGCTTTTGCTAGAAAGCCTACATCATTATAAGAGAACATGAAGCATTATACCTCATTTTGTTGAATTATTATTCTACAAATGATCCAAATCAGTTATGAAGACACTCAGCTGTACAAACCTCCCCAAAGAAACTGGTG
Organism: Cheirogaleus medius; assembly: GCA_008086735.1. Classification (NCBI taxonomy): domain Eukaryota; kingdom Metazoa; phylum Chordata; class Mammalia; order Primates; family Cheirogaleidae; genus Cheirogaleus; species Cheirogaleus medius. The sequence continues at coordinate 27,696,664 of VBSM01003176.1, forward strand.
CCTTGCTATTTAGTGAAAACTAAGTCACATGAACATCACTTTTTCTGAAAGGTTCAACTTCTACCTTCCATTTTTTTGTCTTGTCAAAACTGACACTCATCTTTTTAGACACTCAATAAATAATCTTGTTTCTTATATTCCCATACATCTTCTCAAGTTGACCAATGCACATCTTTTTGAACTCTAATCAAGATGTAGTAGTGTATCATTCGAATTACATACTAAAGATAAAAAACCTATTCTTCTATTGTCTACTGGGAATTTGTAAAAGAAACATAAATATCCATCAGAAATTCTTTTAAGGATTTGTAAACATTCCAGGTAGGTTAATAAAAAGTTACTGGGACACGAAAACTTGATACCTTTTAAAATATTAAATATTTTCATGTGGTGATAGGATCCATATTTCCTGAATTCTAGAACTATATTCTTTCATAAGAATTCTCTTTCAGAAATTAACAAATGGCTACATAAAATATTGTACATTACTATGTATATATACAGATATATAAATACTTATATATTTGTATGTGTGTATAAACACATATATCAATACAAACTTACACATTTATTTATTTATATATACATCCTTACATATATAAAGAGTGAAGGACAAAAAGAGACCACTACCAGTAAGTAAGTGCCTGCTATGTCTCAGATACTTTTTATATTTGATCATTTAACCTTTATATTATCCTACAGGGAAGTTATTATTATTGCTTTTTTGCACATGTAAAACTTACCCCAAATTAATATCAACTATAAGTGACAGAGCAAACATTTGAACCTAGGTCTGTCAAATGCAAAAATGGGGCTCTTTTCCCCACACTATGCTTAAAATAAGTTTTAGATAGACTATAAGCATTGCTTTATGTCTCCTTAACATAGAAAAAGATTCATTCTGGCACTAGGAAGAAATATAGCTGGTTTTTAAAACAAAATCTGATTTTATTCCCAAAATTTCAATATGGCAAAGGAAAAGTTGCTACAAAGATAATTCTTAGTTGAATATGTTCAAAATGTAATTCCTTAGTAATCTGGGCTTTGGCCAAGACAAATCAAAATCATAGATATTTTATAAATGCCAAGTTTTTCAGAGAAACAAAAAAAAATAAATGCAATAGCAACAGATGCATTCTCCCTAGACATTTGTGTTGAGCCTAGCTATATCCAGAGCCTGAAAAAAAGGGGGATTTTTATATTTCATTTTTTTGAATAATAAATTCCTGGTCTCTCTTAATGTTAACCAACTAAATAAGATTATGCTCACTCCTTTAGAAAATTAAACAGTTGAAAATATTGAGAACAAAAGAAGACAGTAAAGAAGAAAATGAGTAAGGGAGGGAAGAAGAAGACAAGAAAGAAAACAAATAAAGGGACTAGAAAAGAGCCCATACTGTATTTTTAAAATAGAAAATATAAGTATATTTAAAAATTTCTATTGAAAGAAAGAATACAAAGACCATCTGTCTTTTTCATTTTCTTTACAATATACTAACATGAAAATAACTAAAGACCCACTTACATGAAAAATTAAGTATCTCTGAAGATGAGAGACAACTGCATAATGTATATTAAAATTAAGAAAGAAACTATGAACAATTCAATAAAGGTGAGGAGTTCATTACTATAGGATGGATATTCTTATATTTAATGTAATACACGTCTATTTTTTAATTTGAAACTGAAATATCTATCTTAAAATAAATACAAGTTAATGTTAGGTAAATAAATTGTCATAAAAAGTTACTAAATATATGCAAGTATAGAGGTCCTCATCTATGGACATTCACACTTTACTAAAATAAAATACACTATTTTATGATGTCATAAAATATTGATTTTAAAATTCTACTTTTAACTTTTAATTTTCAGTGTTGACAGATTAAATTTGAAATTATCTTGCTTTTTCTCAGATTTCTATTAATACTTAACATAACCATTGAGATTGCCTTTTTAATTCCTTTTTACTGTGAATTACATTAGACATGCAAAAAAGTATTTAGAATAAAGACAACAGCTCAATTTTTCTTTTTATTTGTTTAATTAATAGACTTCATTTTTTAGAGCACCTTTAGATTTACAAGAAAAATGAGCAGAAAGTAGTTTCCATATACACCCTCTTTCCCATCTCCAACATACACACAGTTTCTTCTATTATTAACATTTTATATTAGTGAGATGCATTTGCTACAATTAATGAATCCATATTGATACATTATCATTAACTAAAGTCCAGAGTTTACATAAGGATTCACCCTTTGTTTTATACAGTTCTATGGTTTTGGACAAATATATAATGATGCCATGTATCCACTATTAAAATATCATACAGAATGGTTTCACTACCCTAAAAATCCTCTGTGCTCTGCCTATTCATTTCTCCTTCTTCTATAACCCCTGCCAATCACTAATTGTTTTTACTTTTGCCTTTTCCAGAATGTCACATACAGGCATACCTTGGAGATATTGTGGAGTTGGTTCCAGATCACCACAATAAAGAATATCACAATAAAGCAAGTCACATGAATTTTCTGGTTTTCCAGTGTGTATAAGTTGTGTGTACACTATGCTATAGTTTATTAAGTGTGCAATAGTATTACATCTAAGTACATACCTTAATTAAAAAATACTTTATTGCCAAAAAATTGTAATGATCATCTTGAGCCTTCGGCAAGTCATAATCTTTTTGCTGCTGAAGGGTCTTGCCTTGGTTTTGATGGCTGCTGACAGATCAGGGTGTGATTACTGAAAGTTGGGATCACTACAGCAATTTCTTAAAATGATACAACAGTGAAGTTTGCCACATCGATTGACTCTTCCTTTCACAAAAGATTTCTCTGTAACATGCAATGTTGTTGGATAACATTTTATACATGGTAGAACTTCTTTCAAAATTAAAGCCAATCCTGTTGCTGCTTTATTAACTAAGTTATATACTATTCTAAATCTTTTGTTGTCATGTCAGCAATGTTCACAGCATCTTCATTAGGAGTAGATTCCATCTCAAGAAACTATACTATTTGCTCATCCATAAGAAGCAATTCCTCATCCATTAAAAGTTTTACCCTGAGATTGCAGAAATTCAGTCACATCTTTAAGCTCCACTTCTAATTCTAGTTCTCTTGCTATTTTCACCATATCTGTGGTTCCTTCCTCCACTGAAATCTTGAATCCCTCAAAGTCATCCATAAGGGTTGAAAATGAATTTCTTCCAACTTGTATTAATACTATATTTTTATCCCCTTCCATGAATCATGAGTGTTCTTAATGACAACCAGAATGGTGCATCCTTTCCAGAAGGTTTTCAATTTACTTTGCCCAGATCCATCAGAAGAATCACTATCAATGGCAGCTACAACATTACAAAATGTATTTCTTAAATAATAAGACTTTAAATTCAAAATTACTCCTTGACCCATGAACTGCAGAATGAATATTGTATTAGCAGGCATGAAAATAACATTAATGTCCTTGTACATCTCCATCAGAGTTCTTGGGTTACTACATGCATTGTCAATGAACATTAATATTTTGAAAGGAATTTTTTTTTGAGCAGGTCTCAACAGTGGGCTTAAAATATTCAGTAAACTGTGTTATAAACAGATGTGCTTTCATTAAGGGTTTGTTCTTCCATTTATAGACTATAGACAGAGTAGATTTAACATAACTCTTTAGGGTACCAGGAGTTTTAGAAAGGTAAATAAGCATTGTTTGCAACTTCAAGTTGTCAGCTGCATTAACCCTTAACAAGAAAGTCAGCCTGTCCTTTGAAACTTTGAGGGCAGGCACTGACTTCTCCTCCCTAGCCAGTAAAGTCTTAGATGGCATCTTCTTTCAATAGAAGGCTGTTTCACACTGAAAATCCACTGTTTAGTGTGGTCACTTTTATTGGTGATATTAACTATATATTCTGAATAACTTGCTGCACCTTCTACATTAGCATGTGCTGCTTCAGCTTTCAATTTTATGTTATGCAGATGGCATCTTTCCTTAAACCTCATGAACCAATATCCGTTAGCTTTAAACTTTTCATCTGCAGCTTCCTCACCTCTCTCAGTCTCTTCAATAAGACTGAAGAGAGTCAGAGCCTTGGTCTAAATTAGGCTTTGGCTTAAGGGAATGTTGTGGCTGGTTTCATCTTCTGTCCAAACCATTAAAACTTTCTTCATATTATCAATAAGGTTGTTTTACTGCCTTACCATTCATATGTTCACTGGAATAGCACTTTTATTAATAATTTCCTTCAAGAACTTATCCTTTGCATTAACAACTTGACTGTTTGGCATGAGAGGCCTAATTTTTGGCCTATCATGCCATTCCACATGCCTTCCTCCCTAAGCTGAATCATTGCTAGCTTTTGATCTAAAGTGAGAGACATGTGACCCTTCTTTTCACTTGAACACTTAGAGGCCAATATAGGGTTATTAATTAGCCTAATTTCAAATTCTTGGGTCTCAGGGAATAGGGAGATCCAAGGAGAAGGAGAGAGATTGGGGAATGGCTGGTTTGGTGAAACAGTCAGAACACACACAACATATATCAATTAAGTTTGCAGCCTTTTATGGGCATGGTTTGTGGCCACCCCAAACAATTACTATAGTAACATCAAAGATCACTGGTCACAGATCAACATAACAAATATAATAATGAAAATGTTTAAAATTTGCCAGAATTATCAAAATGTAACACACAGACATAAAGTGAGCACATGCTATTGGATAAATAGTGCTAATACACTTGCCATTTTTGCCATTCTAATAGGTCTGTAGTGGTACTTCACTGTTTTATTTTGCAATTTCCTCACAATATACAATATTAATTAAGCTTTTCTTGTGCTTATTTGCTATTTTCTATATCTTCTTTGGTTAGGTATATGTTTAGAATTCTTATTCATTTTTTAATTGGTTTATATGTTTTCTTGTTAAGTTTAAGAGTTCTTTGTATATTTTGGATACAAGTCCTTATTCAGATAAGTGGTTTGCAAATATTTTCTCCCAGTGGGTGGCTTGTCTTTTCAGGCTCAAAGCAGAAGTTTTCTCAAAGAAGTTTTTCCATTTTTATGAAGTCCGACTTACGAAATTTTTCTTTCACAGATCACACTTTTGTAGTTGTATCTAAAAAGTCATCACCAGACGAGATCGGGCGCGTTCAGGCGCTAGAAGCTCTGACATGTGGGGGGGAGGGGTGGTAGGGGCAATGTATATAACCCTAACAATATTTGTACCCCCATTATATGATGAAATAAAAGCAAAAAAATAAAAAATAAAAAAAATAAAAAGTCATCACCAAATGCAAGGTTACTTAGATTTTCTCCTATGTTATATTTTAGAAGTTTTACAGTTTTATGTTTTACACTTAGCTCTATGATCCATTTGAATTCACTTTTGTGAAAGATACAAGGTCTGAGTTTAGATTCATTTTTTTTTTACATGTGGATATGTAGTTGCTCTAGCACTATTTGTTGAAAAGACCATTCTTTCTTCATTCAATTGCTTTTTGCTCCTTTGTCAAAGATAAGTTGACAATACTTACATAGGTCTATTTCTGAGTGTTCTATTCTGTTCCAATGATCTATTTGTCTATTTTTTCAACAATATCACATTGTCTTGATTACTGTAGCTTTATATTAAGTTTTGAAGTTGGGTAGTGTCAGTCCTCTGACTTTGTTCTTAGTCTTCCATATTGTGTGGGCTGATGTGGGTCTTTTTCCTTTCCATATGAACTTAAGAATCAGTGTCAATATTCACAAAATAAATTGCAGGGATTTTGGCTGGAATTGTGTTGAATCTATATATCAAGTTAGGAATACCTAACATCTTAACAATATTGAGCTCATCTATCTATAAACAGGGAATATCTCTCCATTTATTTAGGTCTTTGATTTTATTTTATCATAGTTTTACTGTTTTCCTAAAATAGATATTATACATATTTTGTTAGATTTATACCTAAGTATTTCTTCCCTTTGGTGCTAATATAAATGGTGTTATATTATTAATTTCAAACCTCAGTTGTTCATTGCTGGCATATAGGAAAAACTGACCTTTGCATATTAACCTTGTATTCTGCAAGCTTGCAGAATACTAATCACTTATTATTTTCAGGAGTTTATTTTATTGTTGTTGATTCTCTGGGATTTTCTATGAAGACAATCATGATGTCTGTGAACAGACAGTTTTATTTCTTCCTTCCCAATCTGAATGTCTTTTATTTCTTTTTCTTGTCTTCTTGCCCTAGCTAGGACTTCCAATATAATGCTGAACAGAAGTGGTGAGAGGGCACAAGATTATCTTGGTTCCTGATCTTAGCAGAAAAACATCTAGTTTCTCACCAGTAGTTTTTCATAAAGCAAACATCCATGCAGCCACCAGCCAGATGAACACATAGAATGTTTCCAACATTTCAGAAGTTCCTAGAAGCTCTACCTCAATTTAACACCTACCTACAATTTAACCATTATCCCAATTTTGTTGTAATTACTTGTTGCATCCCAAAACACTATAATCTAGTTTTGGAACTTCATATAATATAAATCATACAGTGTAATTCTTTTGTGTATGGGCATTATATTTCTCAGATGCAAACACATTACTGTGCTATATTTTACTAATTTTGCTTTCTATAGAGCAAAGGGTCAGCAAATATTTTCTTTGAATGACATTATTTCTGGATTTTTCATCAACCTTAAAAAATAAATGGGAGTTCACTATTGACCCACCGAATTTAAATAACTTTTTAAAGTTTTATCATACTTTTCAATAATAAAAATTTAAGCTTTAAATGAAGAACAATTATTTTATGCCAGTGAAAGGAATAATAATGTTTATAGTTTTTCTCCAATGTATCTCTATCTAGTTCAGTGATAAAAAAGTTTTGAACTGAATGTCTAAGTCCAACACCAAAAAAAGTTTCTTTTTGTATGGACAGTTTCTGCTAAATTCATGGTTTGTGCTAAATCTTAATTATAGATTGTCAGGAATGACCACAGTGTTTAGTGACTCTATCAGAATGTTTCAATAATAGAATAAAACATGAACTTAGAAACTATGGAGATTTTTCCACTGTAGACCACTTTGACCACTTGACAGATGCTATGTCTATAAGAATATCACATTATCACATTTCAAAACCTGTAAAGATTCATGTGTCAATTTTGGAGATAACTGGGGCAATGTATGAATTGGTTGTATTCAAATCTAATAAGTATTCATTTTTCTACTGCATAATTTGGACTTAAAAATCAAAACAATACTCTATCATTGAGTTCTTTTACTCAGGAATGAAACAGTTATAAATTATTAAGCAAAGTTAAATTTCTGACAGTTAAGCCAATATATTACATATCAAGTGTCTTATCACAAGGATGATGCACTAGGTAACTTTCCAGATAAAAGTGGTAACAAGAACAAGAAATTTCTTCCCAAATAAGCTTTCTTAACATAAGTATTAGCTTCAATCATCCTTCTATCTTCCAATTTCTGAATAGTAGCTGAATTTTATGTTTCTATATAATCATTAGCACACATCTTTTAAGTTTTTCCTAACAGATAGGGAATCAGTCTTTCCAGTATGCTGAGTGGATAAAATTGATGCATTTTTATAGTAGACTATGGACAAAAATTCAGTCCAATTCAGTTTCATTATGCAAAGTGAAAAAAGTCTCTTTTATTTGGTGGTATTTTCAAGTAGACATATTAAGATAGTCTTATTCTCAGATATGACAAAATACAAAAGAGAAAGAACCAAAGTTTAGAGGAAAAAGAGATTATGATGGTATAGTTACAGATATTCAATCAAAGAAAATTACCTTCTTTTCATTAGAATACTCTTAAAACTCTTAAAAATTCTCTACCAGAAAATACAATTACTATTTGCATTAAATATTATTGTAAGGCATCACGTTATGTTATTATTTAGTAAACATTTACAGAAATCCAAATTTAAAACTTACCGACCAAATTACCTGCACATTTTGTAGAGGAAAGAAACATTTCAAGCAATATTGTCATCACATTATTTTCTACTAAAACCTGAATAGCAACAGAAACTTAGCGATGGAAAATATAGAGTACAGATAACTTACATTTGGAGGGTTAGACTTTTATTCTCTCTCCCAGGATCAAGGAATCTTATTCTTTGTGCTTACAATGATCCTTTCTCCAGGGTATTCTTCTACTTCCAGAATAGGTCAGGACAAAGCTTCAACAGACTTCTATTATTTGTTTGATCTAGGAGGAAATTATACTTTTAATCAATTATTACAAAATGCATCAAACTTTTTTTCTTCTTATACTGGGAAGTGGGAGCTTCCCATTATTATCTGTTGGCTCTGAAGTGAAGAGAAATATAGGAGTTGCCTTGTTAAACATTATAATAAATAAATCTAGTACTTAAATTAACACCACTAAAAGAAACCCACATTTATCTTCTTTTTCATTTTTATGGCTAAGCAGCATAGCAAGAGAAAATTAATATTCAAAATCCAAATGACTACAAAAGCCTCTCAAATGTATTTTTAAAAGACTTTAACATAATTTTGCAAATCCATGAGTTTGAATGGACTGGCAGAGACGATTAGGTATCAAATATTTTTACTCATTCATTTTAATGTCTTAGGGCTAAAGCATTACAGGATGATTAGAAAAGTATAAAGAGAAATCCATTTTTAAAAAATTTAATGGAATAATAAAAAAAAAGATGATTTTAAGAGCATGAGACAGACCAAAAACAGACAGTACAGAGTCTGTAAGATGGCAAGAAATCTGGAACAAGAATTTTTAAAATGGTACAAAGGTTGGGAAACTGCTGTTCCCGTAAGGCATACTGGGTAAATTAGAGTACACAATGTGGGTATGTTCTAAATCTGGTTTCATCTTAACTCTCTAACAAATGTATAAGATGTAAAAACACAATACATCCTACCTTTCTTTACAAGGACACAGAATTGTGATGCGTGAGTATCTGACCTTTAGTGGTATGAACATTCATAAGTTTAAGAGACCTAATTCTATTCTAAAAATGTTATCAAAATGTAGGTTTCTAATGATGGGTATTTTCTGCTTCATTAAAATTAAATGTTAAGATAAATGTCTTCAACATATGCCATACCCTGGATCACACCCCTTGCCTTATCTTGACATCACTCATATTCCCTTCCACTAAATACTAAATTAAAATGTAGGGGGGTACATTTACATATTAGGTAAAATTGGAAACAAAATATAGATGTTTGGGGAAAATCTACATGAAAGCACTTTAAAATCAGTTTTTGCTCAGAAACGTAACACATTACACTGGTGGTTATTATTTTTTAAAAAAGAAAGTATTATGGGAAAATAGTAAACAAATAAAGCCAATCAATAACTATAACAGAACAGTTAAGTACAAAAACTAAAATATATATGGGCAAAGAGCAGCTCTTTAAACCATTTCTGATTACAAATCGATACTTGTGTGATTCCCTTCTCTTTTTAACCAATGTAAGTGGTACTTGCAATCATTTACATGGTATAACTCAAAATTATTTCAAAGTGAAACAAAACACAAATTTGATTACCAAAAATTAAAGCTATTGAGGGAGAAAACCCACTCTGGACTAGATTTTAGGATTACAGTTGCTGCTTAGTTTTATTTTCCAAAAATTCAACTAATCTTGGCCTAATTAAAAAGTCTTACCATAGAAACTTATCAACATGCACTTTCTATATGAATAATTCCATATAGCTGTTCATACGCAGGTAGTTCTGCTTTGGTTTCTAGGACACAGAAATGGTTGTGCAGTATTTTGGGTCAGTGCAGATCAATGCACATTCCTTTAGGGAAGCCTTTTGAACTGACAAAGGATAAATGATTGACATCAGTAACAAACACTTTTTGTTGTCCTGGACTGACATGTCATTTATAGCAATACCTATGCTAATTAATGCCATCCATATCTACTAGATGTGTCAGAGGAATATGCTAGACTCTTCACAGCATATAACTTGAGTGTGGTTAAAATTACAGATATGGAAATGCATCCCCTTGTGACAAAGAACTGAACTATGCACATGCACATCCAATATACTTTCTATGATAAAAAGAAACCACTTATATGTACAATTAGCTGTACTCTGTCTTTTCTTTTGATAAACTTCTTTTAAAAAGCAAAATCTTTCTTGCTCAAATATATTATAATCTTAACTCTAAAAGATGTATGATATAATATACTAAAATATTAGTTGGGGTCTTCAGAAACCATACTATCTTCATGGCACTTTACATATTACATTGAAATTTTGTTTGCAGACTCTCTCAACCACACTGATAGATCATTAACAACTAGAACTATATATTAATCATCTTCATTTCCTCATTCCCTAGGACAGAGCTTCATATACTATGCGTACCAATTTTATTTTTTTTAAATAAACAGTTAAGTTCAGTTAAGGTCAGCAGAATTATGTATAGTATATTGTCAATGAATTTAACATATATTAAGAAAGAATAATGGTGGCAACTAAAGCTAGCTAGAGAATTCATCTTAGTATCTGGTACATAGCTAGCACTGAATAAATATAAACTGTAATTTGAGTGGCCAATCCCTCCCCTCTCAAAAGTGTCCTAATTTGGATGGTAACTTTATATATCCACCCAGAGTATCATTAATGTATTAATATTATTCATTTCTCATTTGAGTATTTATTTTTATAAACAAATCATTGTTTTTCTTTTTTGTTGTTTTCCATGAGGCCGTTACATGACAAAGCTCTTTTGTCGGGATTAGAAGGAACAAGATTCCATTCTCTTAACGTTAATAAATTCACATAAATGGTCCCAGGGTTTACTAAATCCTCATATTCTTGAAGCTAAACATTTTGCCATGAGGACAAGAATCACCTTCTAGCTGAAAAATCCAAATGTGACTTCTTAATTGTTAGTTTGCTTAACTTCTTTGCTCCATTTAGCTTATAGTTTAAGCTTTCCTCCTTAAAATGCTCCCTTAGGTTTGCATGACATCCCTTTCTTCATTCTTCTCATACCTCTAAGACCTCCATTTTTCAGTCTTTGCTGGTTCCTGTTCTTACATGTACTTCCTCAATGTCAGTTGTCCCAACACTTCATTCTAGTCCTCTTCTTTTCTTAATCTTTCCTCTATTTCTTATATCAACCACTACTTGTAAATCATTCTCAAATGTACATAGCCAGTCCACATCTCTCTCCTGACCTGCAGATTTAAAGTACCTACTGGTTATTCAATCTCCTACCTGGTCCCTCCCTCCTTCAGTCTTAACTTCCTCTGATCCACACTCCACAACACAACTTAAGCACTTTTTTTCCCCCTGAAATGTAAATATGATAATGTTCTTCTCAAATCAAGGAAGCAACCAACAGTTATGGAGGGAGTAAAGTCCTGCACAGGATTCCAAAGCCACAGAAGATAAGGGGGGAATCCAAATTCACTAGAATAATAGGAGATCTGTTAGCAGTCTCTTGTTTGTAATCCCAACCTATTTTGCCTATAAAAATTGTTGCCGGTAGTAGTTTCAAGGCAAATGTTACTAGAAGGATATGATAAACATCAAATATTTTACATCATGACAGTCACAAAATAAAATGCCAAAAGGCAAAAGTATAAATCAAGCTGGGTGCAAAATAAAGGAAAGTTGTAGGGTACTACGGTAAAGTCTCTAAAGAGGTATTACTTAATGCTCATCAGATTACTTTCATTACTGCTTTGTAGGAATACATGTTTAGTCATGCCAAATCTGAAATTTCAAGAGAGATTGGAAAATCATTATGTACATGCATATGAGAGAGAGCCAATTTTTAAGATTTAATGACTAATTTCATACTTAAAAAATAATAAATTCCAACAAATAATATTTTCAAGCTCTATAAGGGACATGGACTACCGTTTTCTTTTCTGATTTTTCGGTGGGGGCACAAGGTCTCACCCTGTTGCCAGGGCTAGAATGCAGTGGTGTCATCATAACTCCATAACTCACTGCAGCCTTGAACTCTTGGACTCAAATGATCCTCTTGCCTCAGCCTCCCAAGTAGTTGGGACTACAGGCATGTGCCACCAAATCCAGCTAATTTTTCTATTTTTTTGTAATACGAGGTTTCACTATGTTGTCCAGGATAGTCTGGAAATCTGGCCTCAAGTGAGCCTCCCGTCTCAGCCTCCCAAAGTGCAAGGATTACAAGGTTGAGCCACCACGGCCAGCCAAACATCCCCTTTTTTAACATGAGGATTCAGTGAATAGGCTAGCCTGTGACCTAACAACCATCCTCAACTTAGTTTCTAAAGGAAACCTTGGTTTGAATTCTGAGCAGCCAATAAAACAATCTTTTGTTATACAACCCATTTATGTTTTGAGAAGTACTTGCCATTTACTTTTATTACCTTAGAACTGTAACTTTTATTAACTTATCTTGTAAATGCAATTTTCCATCCTCTCTTTTGCTCATCTATCTTCTACTGACTTTTAAACGTCTTCATTATTTTCAAGTTCTAAATAAATTTGCTAAAAATATGTCTCATGCAGAGCAACCAAGTCATTATTTGACTTACTTCTATGGAAAACTTACTAAACAAACTGTCCTGAGATACTAAAATAAAACACTAGGTTTTAAATACCTACTCTAAAGTTCTCAGTCAACATTAAAATTTAGAACCCAAAACAAAATTACAGATTATGTTTTCATGAAAATTGTGCTATATTATAGTAATAATTAGCTTTACATGCTATAATAAATCTCTCAAAAGTCAAGTAATTCTGTGTGCCTAATGGAAAGTAATATCAAACTGGCAACATACCTGGCATTACGCAAGGAGTTGTTAAGAGTTAGAAAGGGAAGTACTAAATCATTTTCCAAATTCTAATTGCATTAGCAGTAAATTTTAGAAAACAGAATATTTACATGAGTTATTTTGAGGGAAGAGAACTTATCTGTAAAAACTTTGGATTTCAGAGAACTTTCAAACATTCAGCTGGTTCCTGACATAAAGTGAGTTGTAAATGAATGACCAGATCTTCTAACTAGGATGACTTTATGAGCCTCTGGCTCAACCCCCAAAATATACAGAAGAAATTCATAGAACAAAATAATTTACCCAATATCTGAGAAGGTATAAATAGCAGAGATGGGATCTGAGCTCAGTATAATTGTCCTAAATCCAGTAGTCTTTTCTTTCCAAAGTAATATACTCCAAATTCACTAAAAAATTAGTTAATATATATATTAAATGTAAACATACAGGGCTGGATGTAGTGGCTCACACCTATAATCCTAGCACTTTGGGAGGCCAAGGCAGGAGGATCACTTGAAGCCAGGAGTTCTAGACCAGCCTGAGCAACATAGTGAGACCCCATCTCTACAAAAATTAGGAAAAATTAGCCTGGTATGGTAGTACATGCCTGTACTCCCAGCTACTCTGGAGGATGAGGCAGGAGGATTGCTTGAATCCAAGAGTTCAAGGTTGCAGTGAGCTATGATGATGCCACTGCACTTTAGCCCTTTAGTCCTGCAAAGAGAGCAAGATCCTGTCTCAATAAACAAACAAACAAACAAACAAAAACATATAATACTTAGTTTCTCTAACCATGTTTTAAAATAATTAATTTCTACTGAATAACATATTTAATCAAAATTAGAAAATATTAATGTTCTTTGTACATGTTCTCTACAGAATATGCTTTTTATAACACTTTCAAGTTCACATTAAACATTTACTTATATATTATACATGTTTATAACTGCAGAGTCAAATAAGGTTATCAGACCTCCAAAACTAATAATCTTCTATTCCCCAAAAAGTACAACCAATATCAGCATCAATAGATTCATATTAAAGGAGATCTACTTATTTTGTGCATAGTTTCTGAATAGTTGATTGTATATGCTAATGCTTGTTTATGAAGTGGAAAAAAAATCTCAGAACAAACAGGCAGAAGGAGAAAAAAAAACCCACTACCTTATCTATATTGCCCTGACAATTGAGTTTGGACAACAGTATTTTCTAAATGTACCCTATTCAAGGCTGGATATGTAATTACCTTCAGTTCATAGTCTAGACATTAATGCTTTCCTAGTATTTAAGACTCCTTGTAACATGCTTGCAGCTTTAAGTAAGCAAGGCTAAATCTTGACCAGATAAATTAGCAAAGAATGCAATAAAAGCTGCAATAAAAGAACTTTATCCTACAAACCTTCAAGTTGCTGCTAAATGAGATTTCTTTGAAATGCAGATCAGTTGAACTAGATTAGTGAATTTTAGCTCCTGTCAACATCATAACAAAATACAAATACAATTGTTCACTGGTCTTATCTCCATGCTTCCATCTGCTGCCTTGTTATTTACTTTCCTTGATTTACTATGCAGATCTAAATAAGGCACATCAAGGAGGGCTTACAACACAATGGCTTCTTAAGCTTTACATCAAGGTATTTGAAACTGAAGCCAGGAAAGGGCTGCCATCAAAGACATATCTCTAATGAACTTCCATATCAGAGAAGGTTTGGTATTTAATACTGCTGTGAAAAGAAAGAGCTACAAATCAGAATGGCCTATGAAAGAAAATGCCTACAAATCTTGATGAGATTAGCACCTCTGAGAATTAATATCCCAATAAAAATGATGTCTGGCACCTTGAAGAGTTAACTTCCAACCTTTGCAAATATAATGCACTATGTCAAGAGCAGAGAAATCATTTGACAAGGTTAAAAGGTCAGCGAAGAATTTTTAATTCTTCCCCCAAAGCCAGAAAATAATATTTTTTTATTCCTGCTCATAGAACTCCATGTCAGAATAAACATACTTAAAACATAATTAACACAATTAACAGATTTATAACATTACTTTCTATGTCATAAGCATTTTGCACTATTTTTCAAAAAGGAAAATAAGTAATTACTACACGGTAAAATAATGTAATCTAAAATGACAGTATGGAATACTTGTTCATCAATTCTAATATTTCCCTTTTCTTTCCCCACAGCAATCTATGGCAACACAGAGTAAAATTTTCTGTCATTTTGCAAATCCTGAGGTGCCATTGTTATTATATGCCACTGCCCTTTTTAAGAGATACAGATAAGGAAAAAAACTTCCTTCCACCCCTGCTTCCCCCTAATTGTGTTTTCCCACTTTTATTTCTAATATGCCAAAGTTGAACAAGACAATAATTCACAAACCTAACGTGAAAGTTTCCAGCAAACTCTGCTTGCATTACTATTTGACAATTTCTTTCCCATAAGCCGTAAGGTCTATAAACAAATAATACTTTTTTTTCCTAAAGAAAACATTTCAATCATTTATGTCATTCTATAGCAAAGGACGATCCCACAAGCATGTTCTGGTCCGTGGATCAATCAGTTCCAAACCAAAGTAGACATGTTGTCGACTCCAGTGCCTGGAAATCCTGCTGCAGGCTCACCAGATGATGAAAACTGAGGTATGCAGTGTATGGGGGCCCCACATGGCATTCTGTAGCTTCTGGGCATGTCAAACTTCACAACTACCCTACAGTCAATGACAGCAAACACCTTCCCTGTTCTTGCCTCCAAACATAAACTTGTTTCTCTATCCTCCCTCTGAATTATGGGCAGTCTTCCAGAAACAAAAGCCCCAAACAGAAGCAACCTCCCATGACTACACAACAGAAATCACAGTTGTCTTTTTGCTGGATTTCACTTCATGTAGGCAATGTTCCAGACTTATTTACAATCACCAGAGACTGTTACCTCTTCTTGTTTAATGAAATGACAAAACAACAGATTTGCATACGTAAAAGCAGGTGCCGTAACAGGTTTCACTACTCTTGACCTAAAGCATGTAAAGGAGGTTTATCTGTAACAACTGTCTCAAAGGTATTGGTGTTCTGATGGGCAGTCAAAACTCCGCCATCTGTAGAAGTGTGTGCTCAAAATGACAATCTGAATTCAAAACTGATCAATAGATCTTCCCCCATCTTTATCCATATGTTGAAATCTCAAGATTTGTATATACTGGGCTATTTTACCTATCAGTCCTAGATTTAAAAAAACAAAACTAAACTAAAATGGGAATGTTACCTACAAAAATAATGTATTCAAATCAATAACTTAAGAACAATTCTTTTCACTATTCTGACATATTGTAAGATATCAGAAACTGGTTTAATAATAGCATTATTTTATAGAACAAAGTTTTCACAGTATTAATAATTCTAATTGCTGGCATAATGACCAAAATAACTACATTATTGGATTTCTGCAACCTTGTTTTCCTTAACTATTTTTATATTCAAGCTGTAGTTTTAGATCTTGAAAGTAATGAAATAGTGTACACTGCTTTCTTAATCTCTCTTACTTTTAGCTTCAATTTAGATGCGTACATTTTTATCCTTTTATAATTTTCTTTAAAATAAGAGGCTACTTTTTCTCTGCCACACTGAAGTCTGAACATGACCTCTCACTGAACAGAATGACTTGTTTTTGTGATATGTTTGCAGAAGGTAGCACCATATGCCCCAAGCTCCAAGTCGGATGCTCTTTCTATGGTCTAATTTGCTTGTCAAAAGATGTTACAATCACAAATCTACAATATCTAGATAAACTTAGTATTGCATGAAATAAAACAAACTATTTTCCTCCCTTTCTTAAAAAATAACAAATTAATCTATAATAAATGCAAAAGGTTTGTAAAGTTCAAATAATCTCTGAACTATAAATAAAAGAGCCTGGCACCACATGACTGAAAAAAGAAAACACACACACATGCACACACAAATACATAAGTTTAAATTAATTCTCTACAAGACCAAAAAACCTGTCTCCTTTTTGAACGAACAAAAGTGGTATGAAGTGCCCAATTTTCAAGTTTATTTAAAATAATGTGTTAATATAACTTCTTAAGAGGAAGTTTCACAAATATCAAATGTAAATCAAACCAAAATTCATTATGAAATTTAACCTTACTAATATGAATGAAATATGTTCATTAGAAATATTTTTGTAATTTCAAATGTGCATCTTTGAAATTTTGTTTTAGCTTCCAGGGATATTAAAATTTTGCTAGGGTATTATTTTTTTGTTTGATTATGATTTTGTCTATTTGTTTTTTCATGATAGATAATAAATGACCATGGGGAAGGGGAAGGGAAAGGGAAGTCTATACCTACAGGCAACTGGTTTAAATTTTTCCCTTTCCCCCTTTGTTTTCTTACTTAAACACTTAAAAATTAAAGTACCATTTAGAGTAAAAAGGGTATTCAGTGGCTGTTTCCAACAACTGAGATGAAACATCATTATGACCCCTTCAAAGCTTTTCCAAATTTTTAAAAAACTAAAATTATTTACTTAATAGGTTGTAACTGCCTTTTCTGAGCCACAGTAATCCATCATGTGAATAAATATTTAGACAATATTTTAAATGTGTACAATGTACTTGAGGGAATGCCACAGTTCCAGGCTGTCATGTAAATACAATCTGATCAAAAACATTCTGCTTGTACAATAAAAGCCCAGCTAGTAACACAATAGTTCAGCCAAGGAGAGAAAATTGATATCTAAGAAAACCACAACGGTGGAAAGTGACCACCAGTGACATAAACAATTGCAATTTTAAGAAGTTTTAAAAGTTGTTTTGGTGAAGCAGAATACACACTTATTTTAAACAGATTATTAACATTTCTTAAAAATTTATCAGTTGTGAATAAAGATGATATATATATGTTTAATAAACAACACTATGCAGCACAGAAAAATAGTGAAGTAGCACGACATGTACTGTCAGGGAAAATTTTCCAAGGTTGTTAAGTGAAAAAGCTGGGAACATCAAAGGGTATATGTTATGTTTCCATTTGTGAAAAAAATACATATAAAGACATATATATGTTTATATATATATTTCCTATTTCCAGAAAAATAACAAAGAAATGGTGATAGTGATTTCTCCTTTAAAAGTGGAACTGGATACTTAAGGCAATGCTGCACAAACCTTTTCATGACAACACACACATAGTAATGGATACTAATTATTATATGGCACATTGGGGCAAATGGAACGCCAGCTTTCCCAGGCCCCATCCTGTTTTTGTTGGAGGCTAAAGAGATGACTCTCTTCACATCCTTAAAGTAACTGAGGCTCAGCAGGCTACAGGGTATTATGTATTACTTATTTTTAAAAATTAAAGTAAAATCAAATTAGCCAAATGGACCATATAAAGTTCATCAATGAAGAATACAAACTTATTAATATCTAGTCAAGTTTTTGCAGTTTAAAATCTTTGAAAACTAGCACCTGCTAGAAAATCTAAGGGCACACTAAATGGTACCCATATAATCCCTCAATCTTTCCAACTTAAAAATGTTGCTGATAATATAATTTATACGGTATACACCAAGAATCCTTAAATACAAGAGTTCCTTGTACTGCTTTATTACACCACGATGTGTTTTACTATATCTTTAATATTTCAAAAAATGTAAAAGAAACATTTTTTACTTAAGATAGGGTCACTAAAATTAAGCTAAATTTTATCCATGACTCTGCTATATTTTATTTTTTATTTATTATTAATACATATAAATAGTTAAGTCAAAGGTGTCATCTGTTAGCTCAAGAAGCTCCAGGTGACATTTATTTGTAATTGATTGAAAAAGATATTAACTATTTTAGTATTTCAATGATTGTGGTATGTTAGCTAGGATAAAAATATTCAAAACATAAGGGGAATTAATAATAATGACAGAAATCTTTGGTGGTAGTTAAAGTTCCGGTGCTGCTGATGTAACACTGACTTAAGCAAATAGTGGATGTGTGCTAGAAAGCACTTTTGTAAAGAAAATATGATTTGAGTCTATTTCCACCTTTCAGAAGGCCATTTTAGTTTTTTTTCATAGTGACACTATGTAATACCTTTTTATTGGTTTATATAGAAAGCTTCTGCTAATAATCACATATTACATATTTGGCAATTGTTTACTTATGATATTATGTCAAATGATGGAGGTATTTTAAGGAGAAAATAAGTAAGACCAGTGCTCAAAAAGTAGCTGGTAAATGATTATGACTCAGAAAAAGACAAGGAGAAAAAGCTCTGTGTAGCTAGAAAAAGAATAGATTGGACACTTTTCCCAATGAGAGAAATGTCTGATATTCCATGAAAAAATGAGAAGGATTCAGTGACATTGGGGTATTTAAGGAGTTCTTAATACCGACTCCTATTCCGTCTTTAATGTATAATTATTCAGTTAAAAATAATTTGCATGTGCACTATGTTCCAGACACTATGTTCAGCACTAAGAATTCAATGATTTAGCCATTGGCTGTATAAAAGCAGAAGTGAGGGTGAGGATGGGGAACAACTGATGTCTAATATTAACTGCACGAAAAGAGGAAATGGAAAAACTATTAATGTAAGTATATGGATGAATAAAAAGCAGTAATCCAGACAAGAAAGTATGAAAACCTGGACTAGAACAGTAGAAATGGAGATGAAACAAACAGGACAGATATGAGAGATATTTATAAATTAGTGTCCATTTCACTTTG
This sequence comes from Cheirogaleus medius, assembly GCA_008086735.1. Classification (NCBI taxonomy): domain Eukaryota; kingdom Metazoa; phylum Chordata; class Mammalia; order Primates; family Cheirogaleidae; genus Cheirogaleus; species Cheirogaleus medius. The sequence goes on from VBSM01003176.1 coordinate 27,716,189, forward strand.
TGACTAAGATAAAGGAACAAAAGAGGGAAAACTGAAAATGACTTTCAGGTTTTTTGGCTTTGTTACATGTGGTAGATAGTCATGTCTTTCAGCCACTTAGGGAATGTAGCAAGGAAAGTAGTCTGGTTGGGAAGATTGCCCAGGAAGTAAAGTTAGAATGAAAAGAGAAACAAGGGAAAGATGAAGTCTAGAGGGGCAGCATTATTCAGGAGAGTGACTCTCTAATGGAAAAAATAACCTCCCTCTGCACCAGGTAACAAACATTACTTACAAAATTACCAACCACAGCATTTTGGCATGTGAAGAATATGGAAGTGGGAAAAGATTGAAAGCTACAAATTTCAGGTAGAGAGAATGAATCAAGTTGTCTATAAAAAAAATTAACAGCCAAATGTTGGAAGAGTCCCAGTAAAGGAAGATTATTGCAGATATCAAGGGAAAAGGAAGTTTTAAGGAAAAAAAATAAACCATGTTAAATGTTGCAGAATAAAGCAAGTTTGTTAAGGTTTTAACCATCAAAAAAAGAAAGAAAGAAATTAAAAGAAAAAAGTACCTGGATGAGAAGACTCAATAAAGATTTTAATTCTTTCTAAATCCAATCATAAACTGAATGTAACTCCATTCGAACTAACTACTGATGGGATTCTTTTGGAAATTCACACAATGATTTAAAAGATGTATATTGAAGGGAACTTGCCCTGACAGATAAAATGTATTAGAAAGCTGCAAACATTAAAATTGTGTTTAGGGCCCCAGGCTCAATGATGCTAACAGCCTTGGGCTCTCAATGGAGTTGAATGGTGTGTGGCCATTCACATAGTATGGCCACTTGAACCCATCATTTCTATCCTAGGAAGAAAAAGTCTGGAAGTAGATGTTAGAATACCAGCAGAAACCTACTGTGTGACAAGGCTCAGTCCACATAAATAGCTCTGAGAATTCTGTATCTCCTTGTTTCTCTCCTCCCCTAACCCCATTTGGGTTTCCCAAATACTCATGGTGGGAGTTAATAATTCTAATTGACTTATTTGGAGGGTAATGGCTAATAGGATCAACTATTTTATTTTTCTTTGAAAGATATGCTTAAAAATTCAATTATTTTTCTTTTTTGGTTGTACATACCAGTATCAAATTATCTTTTCATTGATAATACTCTTTGAGCCAAAAGTTATATGCTTTTTACCACTTAAATATTAGTATGGACTTGTGGTAGGTATAAGTAGGGTTTATAGGAGCCTTTGGTGGTAAATGCCGTCCAGGTATACCCAGCCTAAGCACACTTCTCTAAAGGTATCGATTGCTCAAGGGATCAAGTGTACTCTGCACCTTGTCTACTTTTAAGTAATAAGCCCTGTTTGTATTTCACTATGTCATGGTACATGGTACATGGTACATGTGTGTTTCCTACCCTCTGCACAAACCTATACCCTGCTACAAAAGATTACCGCAGTTATCCCTGGAGAAGAGAAAACCTGGGGACAACCAAAGAGAAAAAGTAACTATAGCCAATATATAAAAGGCTGTCAAAATGGTACCTTATGGCATTTTACAGTTTGCAAAACTCTATCACATATATTATTTTTGATCCCTATTAACAACCCCATTTTATATATGTGTTAAACTCAGAGATTAAAGGACTAAGAATATACTAACAAGTGGCTGATTGTGACTTAAATCCAAATCTTCAGACAACATGTCCCATACCATTTTCTCTACACCATTCTACCTAAGGAGTATTTTATATAATTTCTGAGTATTCAATAATCTCAGTATCAGGGACACTGAGAAGGTTTAAAGAGCCAGATTTTTGCTGGATTTAAGGAGCTTTTTAACTGCTAACATTATTCAACCATACAACTGGCTACCACAAGTAATGATGAGTAGAAATGGTTAGGCTGAGGCTAGATGGCCATCTGTCGAGCTGGATGTTGGACTGGATGACCTTTAAGATCCTTTCCAATTCGGAGATTCCATGACTCTATGGGGATAATGATGCTGTTTCAGCCTGTTGCCAAGTAACATGTCTATTGTTTTTCCTGCCTGTCACACACAGCAATGGCAATAACTATCGTTTTCCTCATATGCTATGACAAATTTATATCAGAGTGTCATATTAGCAATTAGCATTCCTGAAGTTTTTTCCCTCTTTATAATGTTTAAATCTATTCTAAAGATAATGCCAAAATTTCATTTTAAAAGGTGTGAAAATAAAATTCCTTTGAGGAATAACATACTCTAAGTAATATTCCTGATTCCTCCCCCCTTTTGTTTTCTTCTCCATCTTTATCAATCACATCCTCCTCAATCTATCATTGCCTGTACTGATTAATAGAGTGACTCATTCATTCATCCACTCACTCATTCTACAAATATTCTCTGAATCTATGCACAGAGCACCCTTCTAAGCTAAGAAAATACAAAGTGAGAGAATCTTACTAGCTAACAGGATGGTAAAGCAGAGAAATCAATTCATGTCAATGCAACATGTATTTATTAAGCAGCTAGTAGTAGTGTTACATAGTATGTAGTTCAGATCCACCACCAAACATGACTGAGTTGGTTTCTGAATCCAGCTAAATTGGCTAAGTCTAAGAGATACATGGCTTACTTTATCTTACTCTTTGACTATAAAGCAAATGAAACCCATGACTCTAGAGAAGGTACCCAGTTTTAGACATAAACACATATAGAATACAGGGATAAATACCTACATATATACAGAATGATGTTTTGCTCCTATAAAATATTTTAAAGCATGTTAAAAGATTTTGAATAAACATTATAAATAATATTTGCACACAATTTCTAGAATTTCATCCTTCTATATAACAGAACCATTTAAAATAGTAATTCTCAAATGGTAAAATTTGCTAAAATCTCATCACTTTACCAAATGTTTTATTGTCTCTGTCCAATTGCATACACATTCTCCACAGTTATTACCCATTCTGTATTATTTAAATGTTTAAATTTTACATTTTACATTTTAGCCTTCTGCAGTAAAATTGTAGAAATAGCTAAACTACTATTTAAAATAACTATCTAATATTCAATTATGTAAAATTAAGTATTTCAGAATGTTTATTACTATTTGTTAAAATAAGATTTAATGTCTTAAAGGTTTATTGATCATTTACATAAAAAATAAAAGTGGTAGACTATTGATCAATGTTTTCATAGTATCCTTTATTAGTTAGAATGATAACTTTAAACATCAAAATTTATACAAAAAATCAAAGTTTATAAAAACAACTTGCATAGAGTATTTTATTTGAGCCACATGGAGATAAAACTAGGCATATATTATTCCTACTTTACAGAAGAAAAAATAAATTTAGAGGGCTTATGATATCATGGATAATAGGTGGTAGAATTGGTACTCAGTGCAAAAATGCCATGTGACAATTTTAGTGTTTAATTCCCTGCTTTTATCTAAAACTGCCAGTCCTATAGTTCAAAAAATTTTAAATAGACCAACTCATGTTTGAGAGTCCTTTTAGCAGCTTAGACGACTGCTCCAACGAAGCAACTATCAACAGAAGAGTTAATTTGAACATTAATATAGTCTAGTGGATAATAAAAGGCATTTTTTCTTCGTTTGTCAACTTTTTGATAACATTTTCATTTTAAGACCTCTGTTATATCATGTTACTTTTGTACAAATAAATAATAAATAACATACAATTTTACAGTCTGTTCACTGATGACTCTTTCAATGTAAAATACTTGGCTATATACAAGTGTAAACATGTTCAGAACTCTAAACACTCCTAAATCAGCATGGCTTCCTCAGATAAAAAAAATGAGGAGAAAATAGTAATTTTAAGTAAGTCAATTTAATAAATTGCATAAGCCCTTCTTATTTACAATATATTAGAATTTAACCTCTGTCTGTGAAGGAGAATTGTTAATAAGGGTTATGCTGATTTTTTAACATGTCAAAAATATTTTTTGATATTATTTATCTTAAAATAATACCTTGCATGGTTTGAAGGTCTACTGTTACAAAATTTGTGACAAATTTCTTGAAGTTCAAATACTTAGTAACTAAGAATTAAAGATGATGCTCATATTTACTTTTTGTAAAATGAAAAAGTCATCCAACTCAATACTAATCATTGTAAAAAAGAGAAAAGCTTAAATGTCAGTCACACAAATGATGAGTCAAAGGCTTTATAATATAGCTTATTTTAATATGTAAATATACTATCTCAAATTGGTAAACTTTATACCATAGACCAAAAATAAAATTAAATAAAAATATAGATGCTCTTCGACTTACAAGGGGGTTACACCCCAACAAATGTATTGGAAGTTGAAAATATCGTAGGTTGAAAATGCATTTAATATACCTAACCTACCAAACATCATAGCTTAACCTAGCCTATCCGAAACATACTTAGAACACTTACATTAGCCTACAGTTGGACAAAATGATCTAACCCAAAGCCTAATTTCATAATAAAGTGCTCAATATTTGAAGTATTGAATACTGCTAGCCCGGGCAAAGATCAAAATTTGAAATTTGGATGGTTTTGTATCATCCCAAAGACAAAAATTCTAAGTCAAATCTTCATTAAGTCACAGATAGTTTCACACTATCTTAATGCTGAAAAATTGTAAGTCAAAGCATCATAACTCAGGGACCAACTCTAAATTAGTTTGGTTCTCAGAGCAAAATAAAAAATTCAAATATTCTTTTTTGGTACACAATTAATGCTACTTGCAAATATTTCTGGCTCCCTGCTTTTGGACACATGGTGGGATTGTACTTTCCCACTTCTTTGAAATCATGTAAGGCCATGTGAATTGCTTTACCAATGGAATATGAGCACAAGCTTTAGAAGCCAGTACTGTACATGATTCATTGTATTCTCCTCCCTCTATTAAAGTCATCATGAAAGCATATGTTAAAATGAAGCTTCTGACAAACTAGTTTTCTCAGTAATTAGAATTAGCAGAGAAAAGTAACAACCTGTATTGAAGTAACCTCAGTGAAAAATAAACTTTGGTGTATTACGTCAGAGATTGGGGGGCTGTTTGTTATTACAGAATAATCTATCCTGACCAATTCACTAATTTAAATTGTTTTATTTTTTAGGAGCTGGGGAAAGTTGTGAAAGAAAAACTAAATCTCAAGAGAATCCAATCACAGTGCTTTATAATATTACTCTGATAAAGTATGCCTTTTAAAGTATAGTAATACTAAAAAAGCATATTTCAAAATGGTAAAAAGATTCATCATCATTTTGGGGAGATTGTGGGCCACAGTTTGATTTCACCATTCAAGTTGGAATTGGGCTTTTAAAAAAATATTTTAATTTTTCTTTCTCAAAATGTTTTGTTATCAAAAATACCTCACAGTTACATTTAATTTTATCTTTCCTTAATAGCAATATGTGTCTAATACTTCAGCTTATACATTATTTATTAATCAACATGGATAAAATAAAAGAGGAACACTATTTGTTGAACACTGACTATATGCCAGAATGCCTTGAGTTTAAGGTGGTATGATATAGCAAATGCCAACCAATTCCTCTTGAAGAATTTAAGTCAACAAAGATGGCACAGTACAATATAAAATTTAAGCTCTTAATTTCCAGACTTTTCTACTTGAAATGGACCTTTTGGAAATTATTTTCTTCTGCCCCTTCATTTCAAATTCATAGCTTATACATTTTTGAAGATTTAATGAGTCTTTGGAATTTATAATATTAAAAAAATTAGTATTTATCTACAAAAATATATTTTTCTGAAACATTTGTGCTTCCTAGCTTGAAACTGCCAACTCAAAATAGAAGAAGAATCTAATGTTTTCTTAATTTAAAAAAAATTTTTTTAAGACTAGTCAAGTGCAGTAGTTTCGAGAAGGCAGGGAAGAGTAGAAAAAGTTTGATCTATAACTAACTGTGAACAATCGAGATAACTACCTTTGGACCAGCCAAGAATCTAATTTTTTTAAAGACTTTTTTAAACACATATAAATTTCCTAAGTTACCAGCTGGAGAAACTTCAGTACTTTTTTGGGAAATAACAACTTTTTTGAGAGGATCTAGTAAGAGTTTCTTGTAAGGCCCTATTTCTGTGTTATATAAAGCATTTTACTTTTCACAACTCTCCACAAGTAATGTGGCAAATCACTTAATGGTACTGGAGGAAAATGTTTCTTCTCCACTTGTGTTGCTTCTTGAGAGTTTGCATGGAGGTCAACTGTGGAACCCCTGGCCTTCTCCCAGTGCCTTACTGCCTCTTAACCAGGAAAGGAAAAATGACTCATCTTATTGGTAAACATAGGCCTTTCATTTATTTCTCATTTTATTCAGAACTTAGGTAGGAAAGAAGGGTGATTTATTAAGCCCCTGAAGAGACACTGCCCACCCTCATAATTAAATTACCCAATGGGAGTTATCAATTGAAAGAGTCTAATCAGGTTAAGAAATTGTAATATTATCTGTCATCTGAATAATCCCAGTTTCAGTATAAATATTTTGTACAAATATTACCCAGCTTGGTGTGTGAATTAGGTATATCTGAGCAAAACACCCTTGCATGTCTTAGAACAGAACACTGAAGCATTTCATGGTCACAATGGGTAACAGGTATGCCAAGATGCTGATCTACCCTCAGGGTGGCTAAAGGAGCTTGGGGCAGCCTAAGCCTTCAGATGAATTGCCACTGGCCACAAGTTAACCCAAGGTACTCTCCAAATACCACCACTCTCTGCATGTTATGGCATGAATAAAGTTGGGAGGCACTTCCACAGAAATGGTAGCTGAATAAAAAAGTTAAGTGTTAACAGCTCAGATACTTGCCAATGGCATGGCATGTTCCTGTTCAAGATGTCATGGGCTACAGGTATAAAATGACAGACTACTCTACTGTGGGCTAAATTACAGAATTTTAATACAATTTGCAATGAAAGAAATTCTCAGCTATATTTCTGCATCCCAAAATAAATAAGTCTCACTAAGCCCTCCCTACTCACTATGTGGAAATCAAGAAACTCTGGCTCATGAGGCACCCTAAAGATTCAAGCCAAGGGCACATAATTCACCTCAATTGACAGAACACATTTTTTTCTGGGCAGATATTTGTCTCTACCTATTAGCATCATTTCTACTTGAATTGCAACTATGTAAATATAAAATATTTTTTATAAAAATAATAAAACTGAGCTTATTGTCAGCTGGACTCTAGGAAACTAAAAAACCGTTGGGAACTAATTTTATATTATTTCTATGTGGAAGAAAAGTACAACAAAAGTCTGCAAGATTACACACTCTGAGCTTTTCATACATAACGTTGTTATACATTCTTGATTTAATTTCCTTAGGCTTTGGTAACTTTATCTGTTATCTGAGGATTACAAAGGCAAAAAAATCTAAATGCTGTTATGAGAACAAGCTAAAAAAAAAGATAAATACTTTTAAAGGCTATAATACAACAAAAATGCTAAATAATGACTACTCTGCCCAAAGTATATTGGTGGAGAATATTTGCCCAGTCACCAAAACACGAGTGACGTAGAGACTCTACTAATTTGTAGAAAAATCTTAGCATATTTAAAATGTAAAAAGATAAAAAATATCAGGAAAATAGGCATGAAATCATTGACATATCACAATTTAAAGGAATAAACTTCCTAATTTCATTTAATATATATGAAAGAAGCCTCTTTATTATCTTTTATACCCCACAGATCTGAGCAGAAGTTGAACCTGGTAAGAGAGGGGAACTGTTACCTGCAACTTTTCCCAAAACCACCATTCTCTGCGTTATAAGAGTAAACTCAGTAAAGCATAACTGTTAAGAGTACAGGATCTGGATGCTGGGTATTAATGTTTAACCTTGGTCAAGTTATTTAACATTTAACTTCTTTAGCTCTAACATGAGAATAATAATACCTACCAAAATTGTTTAACTAAGTTTAAACTAAGTTATTAAACTAAGTTTTTAAACTAAGTTATTGAAGACATATAACGGACTTTTACAAGTACCCGGCATATAGTAAGTTCTACATAGTGTTAACTATTTTCGTTATTCAATATTATCACTAGTCCCTGGTCCCCATCTTGCCCCCCTACACATATACCCAATGTTAGCCACACTGAGCCTATGGGTAAAAAAATGCTAAAAATAACATTGAAAAAAATTAAAGTCCACACTTTGTTAATATTTCCTTAGTTTTTACCTAATGTCCTTTTTCTGTTCCAGGATCCCATCCATGATACCCCATTACTTTTTGTCATTATGTGTCCTTAGGCTCCCCTGAGCTGTGATAGTTTCTCAGATTTTATTTTTGATGACATTGAAAGTTTTAAGGAATACTGGTCAGGTATTCTGTAAAATGTCCCTCAATTGAAATCTGTCTGATGTTTTTCTCATGATTAAAATGGGGTTTTGTGTTTGTGTGTGTGTGTGTGTGTATGTATAGGACCACAGAGGATACATACTATAAACATGATGTACCACTGCTGATGCTGACTTTCACGCTATGGCTGAGGAAGGGTTTGTCAAGTTTCTTTGTTGAAAAGTTACCTTTTCCCCCTTTTCCATGCTCTACTCTCTGTAAGGAAGTCACCATGTACAGCCCATGCTTAAAGAGGAGGAAGTTATGCTCCACCTCCTTGAGGATGAAGTATGTTCATAAATGATTTGGAATTTTCCTGTACAGGAAATTTGTCTATTCTCCCGGATTTATTTGTTTATTTATTTGTATGCTATCCAGGGGTCCTCAAACTTTTTAAACAGGGGGCCAGTTCACTGTCCCTCAGACCATTGGAAGGCCGGACTATAGTTTAAAAAGGCTATGAACAAATTCCTATGCACACTGCACATATCTTATTTTGAAGTTAAAAAACAAACGGGCAAAAACACCCGCATGTGGCCGCAGGCTATAGTTTGAGGACGCCTGCATAGACTAATGAATATTTTACAAATTGTGTTTTTTTTTTCAAACATTTCCTTATTTTCTGGCACTGAAAGAGCTCCACATTGTATATTTCTTGCTCCAATAGTATAATCAGTCATATTTCTCCAGGGATCTCTGTTTTTTTAACTGGAGAATGTTATTAGAAATCAACATTTTGGCACTAAGTGTGTTTGTTGTTTTTAGGGCGTCTCAGATGGCAGAGTTAGGAAATACATGTGTGTGCACTAACCCATGTATATATACACATCTATTAATATTACTATATGTAACTATTTGTATCTATATTAAGGTAATGCTTTTATTAAGTTAAAGCTAAAATTAATGCCTGCAACTCTAATCTATTACTGCTTGGGCCATTCTAGTCTCTCCTCTTGCTTATCAGTAAACTCCAAGATAAACTCTTTGATTAACACCTTGTCCATTAAAACATGCCATAAATAAGACATTTTTTCTACTAAAACTTCTTGAACTTTTTCCATGTGACACTTAAATTTTGTAATTAAATTTCACCCAGAATACAACTTAAATAGAATTGAATGAAACTCAAAAAGTCTACAATGCAATATGTCAAACAGGGATACCAAAAGCACCTTTCAATTAGTGGTCTCTGTGAGCACTTCATGAACACAAATTTATTGAAAATATGTTGCTCTACGCATCTAAAATCATGTAAACAAAACATGTGTTTACTTCCTCATAGTACTTGTTACAAATATACAAAAATGCACCATCTGAATCTTTAAACAAGTAAGCTCAAGAAACTAATTTTCTCCAAATTTGAATGTAACTTAAAAAGTCATTCGCTTATAAATTCATTTTACAATAATGAATCCAATATTTGTTAAATATTCCTTCAACTATCTTAATCTCTACTTCGTTATCTTTAAAACTTATGCAAAATGCCATCTGCTATCCTCCTTGGGACAGAAATATATTCATAACAAATGGAAAAATGTGTGTCAAATAATATATAGTTCACTATAAGAATACAAAGTAATTCAAACTAGTGTCGTTTTATTAATTTTTAGAATAAACCATGATAAAGCTTGATGATAGGCAAACTCATAAAATTCATTAAGTTTTTCAAGAACTATTTTAAAATTTACAAATGGGGTCATTTTTAGCAAACATCAGTTAGTTTCATTTTTAAAGCTATAGCCATATATAATCTTTCAGGAATCACAGTATTTCTGATTCACTAAAGAATAATACCGGCTCATTATTACAGATAGTATGTTAGAAAATATTGTCCAAAGATAATAAAAGTCTCTAGTCTCTCCTGTAGTAATAAAGATATAGCCAAATTAGACTGCATGAATAATTCATTATAACAGGTTTGATTTTGTTGTTTTTTCGTATTACTTTTAAATTTTCTTTTGTTCTGATGGCCGGTTTAAATTCATTAATCCCAACGTCCTTACGATTCTTAGAAGACAAGCTGAGGCCATTTTCTCCAGGAGGGAAACAATATCCTCAAAAGGCTATTTTCCATTTTTAGAAAGCAATAATAATTTGCAATCTTGAAAACTTTTTATTAAATTGAAGCTAACTTTTAATATACACTATAATCTTTTACTATATAAATAAACATTTACTTTTTCTATGTAAACATAATCAAATTTTAGGCTGTAACATATTATCATCTATCTCAAACTCTGACAAAGCAGAATTCTGAAAATAAAATAAATAGAAAGCTAAAAATTGAGACTATATATAAGCTAATCAATTCAAGCCAGCAAATCTTAAGGGGCAAAGTACAGCTCTCCAATGGGGTAAACCAGGGTTGACATCAGTATCGAGTAGAAGTTCTTCAGGAATAAAAAACACAGAGAGTGAAATAAAAGAGTAGAGGATAGGAGGAAGTATCAAGAATGTTGTATGTGTAATGTAATACATTGTCCTTAACCTATAGCAGCAACGAGAGAATGTCAAAAGCCACATTCTAGTCAAATCCTTGATGCCCAAATTCCTTATGCCACCCTGAATTGTGTTGTATCATTGATAGGTGGGCGGACCTTTTTTGGAGTTTTATGTTGAAAAAGCAAGGAGGAAATATTATGTGTATAAAAGACATTCACATAAAAGGTTATGAAAAAGTCATAATTACATATAAAATTTCTTAAATTCATATGGTGGCATATCTTTTCTCTAATTATCAGTGATTCAAGCTGAAAACTAGAAAGGAAAGTCATACATGTGTCTTATAAGTATTATATGGGGAATGGCACAACAAATCTACGGACACTGCCATTATTTGTAGGTGAAATAACTCAGATTTTACAGATAAATTTTTCAAAATCAGAGCCATTTACAACATCATAGATTCCTCACTGAGCTAATACATAAAACACTTGGGTCACTGAACTTACTGCTTTATATATTTTAAATTTCAAAGCCAACGATACACTCAATTTATATTTACCAGTAAGCTATATATCATTAGATCATCTATAAATTTCTCTTATATATTTTTCATCTAAGCAAGTAAAATTTATGTCTCTGTCTTAAGCTTTTACTTTTAGAAAATGAAAGTGTGAAAGATGCTGAACAGAAACTGAATTTATTCTAAAATCTACTGTTTGTGATATAACAAAGGGGAAAAAATCCATACCACACCTTGCATAGCCAACAGCAACGAAAATAGCACCTTTGGTTTGTTATTCCAGTTGCACTCAGATATTTTCTTTTCCTTTTTTTTTTTTTAACTTGCCTTTACCTACAAAATAAATTCTATTCTCAACTTTAAAAAATGGCACTGAAGATCAGAAGCACAAGATTAAAATGCTCTTATCATAAGTTAAATTTTCAATTGGTCATCAAATTAGCAGTAAGATTATAAACAATAGAATCTGATTCTAGTGAAAATGAGTGAAATACGTTTCCATATTCTTGGAGGGATTAGAAATTGGTATAACTTTTTTGGAAAGAAACTTGGCAATGTGCCCCATGTCTTACTCTATAATTCTACATGTAGCAATATATCCTCATGAAATATTCAAAAATGGGACAAGATACATGCATTAAATCTATTAATAAAAGCTTTATTTATTGTAGTAAAGAAAGGAAAGCAATCTAACATTATGGAAAGAAACAGGTAACTGTGGTGTATATTTATATATGGTATATGTTCATATCATGGTCATTAAATGAGACTTACAGTTTTGTAACAAGAAAATGTATATGATACATTAAGCTAAGAAAAGGATCATAAAGATGTATGACATCAGAGATAAGAGTTCCAGAAGGGTGGTATAAGAAACTAAGAGAAACCTCTCTCACCAGAAGAGATATCTTTTAGGTGGTCAAAAATAGTATTTTTTAAGGCAATTATTCAAAATTTGCAGAGATTCATCAAAAGATGTACAACAACAGAAAAACTTTTATTCAACAAAATCCATGAAAACCCAGTAAGAACAGTGGGAGGTTGTGGCATTATCACCAGACCCACCCCTTGACAGCTCTATTTCCAATTTTTCTCTCTCCTTCCCTTCTCTCTCTTGCTCTCTCTTTTTAAAGAGACAGAGTCTCACTCTTTTACCAAATCACACAGTCATAGCTCACTGTAGCCTAAAACTCCTCTGCTCAAGCAATCCTCCTACTCAATCTCCTGAATACCTGGGACAGCACTACCACAACAGCAGGTTTTTTTTATGTTTTGTAGAGATGGGGTCTCACTATATTAGCCAGGCTGGTCTCAAACTACAGGCCTCAAGTGATCCTCCTGCCTCAGTCTCCTAAAGTATTGGGATTACAGGCATGAGCCACCATGCCTGGCCCCTTCCCTTCTCTGTTCAACCCACTCTTACACTTTCACCAAACTACCAAAAGAATTTCACTTAAAGAGCTAAGGTGAGGGTCACTAATGATCTTAATGTTGCTAAATCTAAAAATCAAATGTCAATCCCCATTTTATCTATTAGCAGTTTTTGACACAACTGATCATGTTTTCCTCCTTAAAATGCTTTCTACATGTGGCTTCCAGGATACCATAGTCCTCAGAATTTCCTCATACCTTGCATATTTCTCAGACTCATTTACTAGTTGTCTTAGTCTGTTTTGTGTTGCTATAAAAGAATACCTGAGACTTGATAATTTATAAGAAAAGAGGTTTAAAGCTCACAGTTTATAGGCTGCGAAGTTCAAGGGTGTGGCCCTGTCCTCTGGCAAGGGCTTTTGTGCTACATCACAACATGGCAGAGAAGGGCCAAGAGGAAGTGGACATGTGCAAAGAGGGGAAAACCTGAGGGGTGTCCTAGCTTTATAACAACTCTCTCTCATAGGAACTGACAGATTACCTCAAGAACCAACCCAGTCGCACTCCAGAGAGAACTTTGTCACTACAGCTAAAATGACACCAAGCCATTCATGAGGGATCCACCCTTATAACCTAAACACCTCCCAGTAGGGCCCACCTCTTAACACTGCCACGTTGGGGATCAAATTTCAACATGAGTTTTGGTAAGGACAAAACATCCAAACCATAGCACTGGTTCTTTTTTATTTACTTAATATTTCAACAATAGAATACCCCAGGGCTCAGCTCTTGGACTATTTCTTTCTAGGAACCCTCCCATGGTGATCTCATCTAGCCTCATAATGTCAAGTGACATCTATATGCTAACTTATGCCTGCATCCCTCCCTCTGTGCAGGCTATTTTCAACACAGCAGCCAAAGTGATTTTGTTAATAGGTAAATCATGTTGTGTTACTCATCTGTTCAAAACCCTCCAATGGTCTAGAATAACCCACAAGGTTCTACATTCTCTGTCTGTCCCTCAATCCTGAGTTCTGTCTCCTACTCCTCTTTGCCCTTGCTTCCTCTGTACTAGAACATGCCAGGAATACTTCTACATCAAGACTTGCTGTTCTCTCTGCCCTAGCATGATTTCCTTTCAGACAATATGCACAGCTCTTTCCTTCACCATTAGATCTTTGGACAAGTGTCATCTTTTCAGTGAGGCCTTCTTGACCATCCTATTTAAAATTGCATACCTGACCCCATGTTTCACACACACTATTTCTATTTTCTCTTTTATTTTTCTGTATAGCACTTAACATCTCTCACATTCTGTATCAATAACTAGATCATTTTTATTGTCGGCTTCCCCTCATGAGAACATAACCTACAAAAAAGAAGGAATTTTTGTATGTTTTTTTTCTCTGCTATATCCTCAGTGCCTAGAACCATGAGAAGAAAGAAGTGGATGAATGACTGAATGAATAAAGAAAGGTTCAAGGACATTTCCAAGTTTCTGGCTAATGCAATTTAGCAGATGATGATGTCAAGACAAAGCTGAAGGAAAAAAAAGTAGAAAAATCAGCATTATGTTGTTTAAACTAAAATAAGATAAAGTTATTAGTTTAGTAAGATATTATGAAAATGTCAACTTTATTGATTTTAATATATTTTAATATGTAATTTTAAGAAAAGCAAGAGCATTTTTGGTCATGGCAAATTATGATTTAATATTAGTTTAACAAAGCTGATAAAAAGTTTTTTTTTTCCTTTTCTGAGAAGACATATGTTAAAACCTAACAACTACATATGATACTATCCAAGAAAACTATCAAGCTATGATTTTAGAAAGTAATGAGTTTATTTTTTCATATATAAATAACATAAAAATATTGAATATGCCTTTTCTACCTAGCCCCCATCCTGTAGATATTACGTGATACTGACATGTGACCATGGTGATAGTCACAGAAGAGGACAAAGATAACTTCTTTGTGTGAATGATGTCTTTCCTCTACTGTGTAACTCACAAAGCTCTGCAGAAAGAATTCACAATTTCAGTCTTCTACATAAGAACATTTATATGGATATTTATTTTGAGAATCTCAAAGTAGACAAATTTGTAACATGCCTCTATGTAACAATAAATAAGGAAAAGTCCTCAATTCCATGATCAGCAATGGAATCTTGGCAATTCTTGTTTGAAACTATAAAGTTACACATTTCTTTTTTTGCACATTCCTCATTTTTCATATCCCTTATAGCAGACTCCACTAATGTAATTACAATATTCTAGAGAAGTGAGGTATGAAAAATCATTAATATTGCCCCAGTAACCTTTTGGTCACTTAGATGTTGTTTTCAAAGTATATGTATGTGTGCACACATGCGTGTACATTAAATGCATGCACATTAAAAAGTAAAGCATGAAAAAGTAAAGTTAAAAGGAACTTCCAGTTTTAGATGGTTAAACAAAATCAAGATCCCTCCAATTTTACTCAGCATAATACTTGGTCTTAATAAAGTGTAATTTGTAGGGTAGTGAAGCAAATGGACTTTTCCATACTGATGGGGATAATTAGAGTATAAGAGCTTCACAGACTAAAAATTCTAATGCAGCCTTTTATCAAAAGCAGTCACTCTACCTCAGCCTGACAGTTAACAGCATATGATCTGGTAAACAAATACTTTCACACGGAACAAAAGTGCCATTAAAGGCCAAAACTGTCAACACAAATTCCATTCTTACAAGAGAAAAAATATGTAAACTGTTGATCACCTCTGGTTGTCTTAACTAGCATGGAGGTTGTCATGGAAACATTTCTGCGAAGTTCACAGTGATGAAACACAAACACTTCCAGTTTAATTGCTATTAGGTTTAGCATACCAGAGTTTATTTATACTCTGTGTGCATTATGATAAAATGTAGTAGAAATAAAGCTTATAATGATCTGGCATAACAATGCCAACATTTCCTTTTCAAAAATTAAATGAATATGAAATTCAGTGGCAGTTTAAGTTTTTTCCCAGGAAAAAATAAATTCCTAATTTTCTCAAATACCTATTCTGATGTCTCTGTATTTTTTTCTGTAGTACATGATTTATGAAAATATTTTTGTATTTTTACTTCTAGAGTATGCAATTTACAAAAATACCTACTTTACATACTAAAAAATCAGACCCACAAAATATATTCAAATAAAAATCCCATATGGCAGAAATTTAAATATTCTAAGTTATATTTTAATATCATTATTATTCAATTATTAACATTTAACTAGGAATCTTGTTCCATTTTATGGTGATAAAATACTGGAAATAATTTGCCCAGAAATTTTCTTTGTCCTAATTCTATTCCCTTATTCATAAAAGAAAAGGAAATCAACAAAAATACTGAAGAAAAATAAACATTATAGGTATGTATGGCAAAATAATATGCTTGTGGATCCTAATTTAAAATGTACTTAATTGTTTCAATTTTTTTCATAGCAAATCTTTCTGGTATGTTCTAGAGACAGATTTTTTAAAAGTCTTAACAAAGTACCTGGTTATTTTTTTCTCTCAAGAAAAGCATTTAGCTTTTTTTAAACTACATTTTAATGATATTAAAAAAATACACTTTACGACTAAGAAATAATTTTAAAAGTTTTTATTTAATGTCTAATATGTGCCAAGAAGATAACTACAAAGTAGAATACAATGGAAAAATAAGATCGTTCCTGCCTTAGCAAATCTTAAATTCTAGTTAATGAAGAAAAGTGGAGGTATATAAAGCAATTACAGAACAACACAAAGCAAAACACAGTAGAGTTAAATTATGAAGTCAAGCCTATACTGTAATACTCATCAGTAGTAAAAAGAGGAACAGACCAACATAAGCTTCCAAGATTTCACAGAAAAAATAGGGTGACATGACTTGGAGCTATACATCTTCACATTAAAGGAAATTTACCTTAAGTATTCCAAAAACACACATATCAGTAGTAAAAGCACGGTCTTAGCATAATTTTATAAAACCACATTTTTAAATCTCCAGTGACTAACCAGTCAAAATAAGACCTGCCATATGGCACTGGCTCAAGGTTGTGCAATGGCTGATAGACTATTTTTCATATTACTATAATATCCACCAGCCAATGTGAGTGTGGAAAAGATGCACAAAAAAGTTGATATGAATTGAGTCTCCAGGTGTCAATAAACTACAAGCCATACAAGGAAGGGAATAATACTCACCTGTTTCACTAACAATAAAATATAGAGCTTGCAGTTAAAGCCCCTGAGTATTGTTTGGGGTTTTCCACTAAATATCCATGTAGACTTTGATAAGTCACTTATTTCTGTAAGGCTCAAGTTAGAATGCTGGAGTGTGTTATTCCTAAAGTATCTTTTTGCTGTATAATCTAACATACTGTATATTCAAATTCCTCCACACCTTCCAGAATGGAAAGGGCAAATGTGAGGGGAAGATGTGATATCACCAACATAACCAAGTCAAGAAGAAAAGGTTCTGGAAGCCAGAGATTCAAGGTTTTCAGACAAAAGAAGCATAAAGAGAATATTTTATATACTTCTATTAAGAAATAGAGAGGATGAAAAGGGATATTAGGCTAACATTGCTGTGAAGAAGGAAGCCATTTCAGAATACTGGAGAGTCTTTAAAATATTATGATGTTATATTTGGTTGTTTAAAAATTCTGGATTTCTCCAGAGGGCTTTTAAATGGGTTTTCATCATCAGTAAGCACGTATTAAATGCCTAATTGTATGAAATGCTATATAAAAAGATTTACATAGTCATTGTCTTTGAGTCCCTGAGGCATTTTTAACATAGGGCAAACAACACTAAAATGGGTATGTTTAAGACCATACAGATGAAACTAAATATATTTAACCATGACATTTTTAAAAAATGCAATTTTTGGAGTGATTTGATTCCAGACTAGTGAGTAATTTAAGGGGAAAAAAAACTTTGAATACTAAAGTTTTAAAATAAATTTAGTAATAGAATATTTACACTGAAAATATAAGAAAGGCCAAGTCTAAGAATCTGCTTCATAACCAAGAGGTGAGTCATTTTAGGGTGAGAAAGAAGTCTGACAAAAGTTTACTTAACAAAGTTTATGTTAGGATAAGAGGTGGTGACCTGAAGTTGAATCCTCTATTTTTTTCATTCTTCAGGGTAATACTGGGCCATGAGCAACTAATCACAGATGATTATGTTAACTAAGTGAGAGAAATACATCAATTAGGTGTTGGGGAAAATCTCTTAGGTTTGTTTGCACATTAAAACCAAAGTCTTTTACAGTCTATGGTGGCAAAACAGAAATTACTAGGAATATACTTAAACTTTAAGATGTATTAAGGAGCAAAATAAAGCACAAGGGAGTTTATCCTATTCAGCCCTCTGATCATCATTCAAACCAATTTAATCATTAGCCAGTGGCCTGTCCCTAATATTCCAATAAATGCAGATAACTGTGTCATGAACCTGCCAATTTTCATTGCTAAAACCAGCAATAAATTTATATCATTAGTATTTTGGTTACTCATAAGATATTTAATGTTTATTTTATCATTTTTTGTTGTTATTTTCCTAGTACTGTCTATGAGCATATACAGCTAATACGATACTTCACATAAGGAAAACCCTGGGAGAGAGAAAGAGGAAAGTGATGGTAGAAGAAGCCATGATTTTAAATTCTTTTTAAATTATAATAAAGTTATAATTATAAGTAGTCACATGACAAAATATCTCTCTATTTTTCTCTATGAAATTAAGAAAAGTATGAAGTTAAAGCAAGGAACTTGCTTTTCTCTATGAAGTTAAAGCAAGGAACATTTTAGGTAAAATTCATAAATTCTGAAAATCTGCTCTTCTTTTCTCTCTTATTTCTATTTCATCAATCCAATGCCTTCTTAATCTCTTTACATTCTCCATATATTAAAAAAGAAAAAAGATGTGATGTCATTTTGCTTGTTCATTGACAAGTAAAATTTACTGTTGATGAGTTTTCACCTTTTTGAATTCTAAGTCTTTTATCTATCATAATAGAACAGGTCTATCCCAACCAAAAGAAGTTTTAGGCATTATGGCAGATAGACCCTAAGGTGGCCCCCAATGAGCTCCACTTCCTGGTATTTATGCCCTTATGTAATCCTTTCCCCTTGAGTATGAGAAGGACTGAGACTTCCTTCTAATCAACAAGATACAGCAAAGGTGATGAGATGGTACTACCATGATTATGTTCCACAAGAGTGTAACTCCCATCTTGCTAGCAAACTCTATTTAGAGACTTCCTTGTTGACTTTGATAGAATAGGTTTTCATATGGAGAGCCTCATGTGGCAAGTAATAGGGAATCCTCCAGTCAATAGCCAACAAGGAACTGAGACCCTCAGTCCAATCACCCACAGGAACTGGATCCTGCCTATAATCTTGTGAGATTGGAAGCAGATCCTTCCCCAGCTGAGCAATATGATCAGACTTCAACCCTCATTGACACGTTGATTTCAGCTTGTATGTGAACCTGAAGCTGAGTTCCTAGCTATGCCATGCCCAGATTTCTGACCCAAAGAAACCATGAGATAATAAATGTGTTACCTTAAATCAGTAAGTTTGTAGTTTATTATGCTATAATATATAATAAGTGAATCAACCAAACAAAAAAAAAGTAAAGAGATTTGGAGAGACAGAATTGGGAGAACCTAAAAGACCTACTTACAAGGCTAAACCAGAGTGTTATTTTGGCTTAATCATTTGAAGATGACACAAATATGAATATTTGACCTGTGATATCTTCCTTCATGTAAGTTCCTACTCATCCAGACTAATCTAAACCAAGCCAGTTACTGACTGAATACAGCTTCCAAGGCTCTGAATTTAGGAATTTTCACTACAAGATTAAGTATGTCCCTTCATAACCAGGTTCTTCTAAAATCTACAATTATTCCCCTGTAGCACATGCCCACATGTCACTATAAGAATTGTACAGGTTACTATGCTATTTAATAATGAGTGCAAATAGTTTCAGATGCCAAACCCAACATCTACATCAAGATAATATTGTAATAGCATCCAATAAAGGAGGTATTATATAAACCCTTCTTTTTTTTACATTTCATGAAAGTGAAAGTATTTAGGAGGGGTACATGCTAATCTCACTGTGACTGTACATTCATACACACATACATGTCCTTACAGACACATACATATGCACACACAAATTCATTCTAGGAATGTGTGTGCCATTGTTTCTGAACCTTTACGTAAATAAACCTAGTAGGCATCTATACATTATTCAAAACCCAGATCAAGTACCATGCCCACCATAATTTTTTTTTCTGAAGCCCAATTAGAATAGAACATTCCATAGGGTGTTATCTATTTAGTACTTAATTCATTTGGTCTTGCATTTTACTTATCTACTTATACAAAGATTTCTCCCACTATATTTTAATCTCCTTGAGAGCAATATTATGCTCTATTCATCTATAAATCCCCCTATGACCGACCTACCATAGTACCTTCCATGCATGTAGTAGGTTCTTAAATGAATCCATATGAAATTCAACTGAACTGTTATTTCTTTATATTAATCTCACTAAAGAAAGGTAACATTCTTCACTAGAACCAAATATCTTTTGATACAACTTCCATAGTACATATAAATGAGTGCTTTGTGAAATAAGAATAACTGTGTGATCACTATGGGTATGTGCCCAAGTTGGCGTGTTATCAATCTGAGACTGAGAGAGGAATTTCTCTACTGGATACCCTGCACTAAAATTAAAAAGTGGTTGCACTTTGTGTAGGGGTGCAGGCTAGTAGGAAGGAAGGGCAGGAATCCTGATTCACTGAACACCAGGGATGAGGCTTTGTAATCTACAGTAACATCAGATAACTCAGAAGGGATTTCTGGACTAGTTGTCTTAGGGGATTTTCATGACTTTTGATTTCTCCACATTCATCAGTTACTATTCTCAATCCTGAAAACTTCTAGGCTACGAAGTCCAGATTTATTTGCTGCCATTATGGTTTAATATTTTAGAATCAAATAATATATATGAGATGTAATCCAAGTCCAGAAGAGAAGATCCATACTCCACTTAAGTGTGCAGTTACATAAAAAGATAGAATAATATTGTCTAGCCATTAACTTGGTATTCATTCTGCATACTGACTAGGCAAAACCATACACTTTTTACTCTTTAAAATATTGAATGAATTAAAAGATCTTTTATTGCATCGATGGACTATATAATAGGATGCTAATATGAGGGACTTTCATTCATTCATCCATTTCTGTCAAACTTTTATTAAAACTTTTATTTAGAGCTAGATAGATACAAAGCAATGTGACAGATGGTTAAAAAAAATACTGGGGCTTGCATGTTTAGTGACAGAAATTCACAAATTAGTCATTGTGATTCCATGATTGAAGTCAGTATTGGCTATTAGCACAGATTCAGGGATAACAACTGGGTTTGAATTCTGATTTACTGCTTACTAGTTGTGCTTCACCAGATGAGTTATTTTGATGTTTATATCCTTATTTCCTCATCCTTAAATTTAGTGAAATAAATGCTTCAAAGTGTTGTGGTGAGGATTAAATTAACCATGAATTGTGGCAATCATCACAGCTATCTAACATACTCAGCACACAAGATTAAGATGACAATAATGAAGGCCAGGCACCATGGGTTATGCCTGTAATTCTAGCACTTTGGGAGGCCAAGGTAGGAGGATTGCTTGAGGTCAGGAGTT
>VBSM01003176.1:27744628-27774837 GCA_008086735.1 Cheirogaleus medius
TGCAGAAGCTTTTTAATTTGATCAGGTTCCATTTATTTATTTTTGTTGCTGCTGCGATTGCCTCTGGGGTCTTCTTCATAAATTCTTTGCCTAGGCCCATGTCTAGAAGAGTACTTCTAAAGTTTTCCTCTAGAATTCTAATAGTTTCACTCCTAAGGTTCAAGTCTGTCACCCAGCATGAGTTGATTTTTGTGAGAGGTGAAAGGTGTGGGTCCTGTTTCAGTCTTCTACATGTGGCTATCCAGTTTTCCCAGCACCATTTATTGAATAAGGATTCTTTTCACCAGTGTATGTTTTTGTCTGCTTTGTCAAAGATTAGTTGGCTATATGAGGATGGTTTTATATCTGGGTTCTCGGTTCTGTTCCACTGGTCAATGTCCCTGTTCTTGTGCCAGTCCCAAGCTGTTTTAATTACTATACCCTTATAGTATAGTTTGAAGAATTACCTACACATTTCACATTTTTAAACTCATATATTTTACTATTATTTTGATCTCATTTTAACATTATGTTTCCTTATCTAACCTTCAGCTTTTATTTTTAATTAATTGACTTTATTTTCTGGAATTACAGTATTAATATTTTTTCCTATCCTTTTCATTTATAGCTATCATTTTAAATGTCTTCATACCTATCAATTTGACTTAAATGCTTTCAAACTATAAATTCAATTTATAACTTTAATAATATCCTAACCTTTTCCCTCATTTATTCCATTTATTTCCTTTTTTAGCTTAGTTCCTTCACTGATTCACTCATTTATTCAACAAATATTTATTTAATTCCTACGTTATACTAGGTAGCATGCTAGGTGCTGGGTTCAAACTGACAGTTAAACAAAAGTCCCTGCCCTTGTGGAGTTTACAGTTTAGTCAAGGCATGGAAGCAGGCAAACATTAATCAACTACTTGTCATTATGAACTTCAGCTATTGGATGAAAAAGGTGTTATGAGAACCAATAGCATAGTTAGGTTAGGAAAGACTTCCATGAGGAAACTGCATTTGAATTGAGATGTGAGGGTTGAGTAGAGGAATAGAGTAGGAAGACCAACAGCCGACATTCCTGGCAAAGAAAAAAGCTCCTATGAGGGCTCAAGAACAAGGGTGTCAAGTTGAAGGAAATGAATAGATACCAGTATGTTGAAGAGCAGAGAGCCAGAGCAGAACAGTCAGGAGAGGAGCCATGTACTGCACAACTCTGATGGCTGTGATAAGGATTTTGGTCATTTCCCTAAGAGGATGAAGAGCCATTATAACCAGAGGAATGACATAAAAAGTGGTGTTTTATAAACATCATGCTGGCTGCTATGTTAGAGAACCTGCTAGAGAGGTATACAAGTGTCCCTGAAGAAGCCATTTAGCAGCTATAATGTGCCTGCACTCTGGTTGGCACTGATAAAGGGGGGGGAAAGAGAGATAAAATAGGAAGAGTACAAACCAGAAGTATATACCAACATATATTCTAGGAGACTACTTTAGCAAGCCAAGCAAGATCTGAGAATGCCTTCCACTGTGATAGTAACACTGGAGACAGCGAAAAGTAGGTTGACCGAGGTGATAATTAGGTAGTTAAATTGACATTGAGTAGTCAATGATTCAAAAAAAAAAATCAGCAAACAAAACAACTGTTTAAGTTATGTTCCTTTCTGTTTCACACACAAATTTGTAAATTTTGAAATACTTAGAGAACTCTATTTACTTTTACTTATTTCAGTTCTTCTTCCATGATTTCAGTCTATTTAGTTGCTGTCTTGAGGCCTTTGCTTATTAACACAAGGCAAATTTTTAGAATGATATAACTTCAATTTTTTCAGGAAAACAGACCCTCAAATCCAACAACTATCACTAACTTAATGAACGTAAGTTCATTCTGGGAGCTGAACATCAATAACTATAAGGAAAAGTAGAACTACTGAAACACAATTTAACCTTATTGAAAGCAAGCAGTATTTTACATTCCAACCAAGAAACTCAAAGAAGAAACAGTATCCAGGAAGAGATATACAGTACACTGTTTGAAGCATTCATCTGTAGCACAATGGAGAAACTGGAGATTAAAAACATAAATCTGGAGTTGTTTCAAAAGGTATAACTGAAGTTGTATATGAATAAAGTCAAATATGTTATAATGAAAAAAAGAAGAGTGCTATATATATTATTCCTTCTCATAATCAAACTCATGGAGTTGTACCATGATGGTATGTATATCTTTAAATTTTATAGAAAGAGAAATAAGAAATTCTTCAGAAAAATCTGTTGCTAGAATGTGGTCAATGAGTTATATATAGCCCTCTAGTATCACTCATTACTCCCAGGTAAAACCCAACATGACAAATGTCTTCTAGAATTTACTAGAAAGAACAGCATTCGCTCTTCAGAAGAATGTTACTCTTCCTTCTTTTTCAAAATGGATATTCTATAACTAATTACATTTCACTTTAACTGCCAGGAATCACAGAGGCAAATTAAGAATTTAACTCTAGCTCTCTATGTCTTTCACTCTGGTAGACATCTTTCCTCATTTTGACTTTCTAGACTAAATCATGTTTTCCTTCATTTTGATTTGATTTTCTTTTCTACTTCATCAGATTTCACTAGAGTGTTTTCTTATTATAGTTCTCATAAATCCTTTGTGGAATGAAAATGGACACACAGGAAATCCTCATTGATAAAACATGGTTTCATTCTCCTCTCATTTACCTTCCTCATAAATGGGCTTGAAAATTTTCAACTCTTTTCTCAAATAAGTTTTAGATGTGGCAAAATGATCTACCCAAAAAAACAATCTTGTTGGGCTTTTAATTACCACTGCTTTAAATATATAAAAAATCTTTGCCAAGTGTAACTCATTTCTAATAAATTATAGTGATTTTATTCAGGATGTTAGAAGTTCTCTGTTGCTTTTCTTCCTGGACTTCATGTTTTTCTCATGGTTCCTAGAAGTCTTAACAATCTAATTCATATTTGGTCTTTTTTATTTCCTTCTTTTTCCACAATATCAATTTGATCAGGTCCTTGAACATTAATCACCTAGCTGCGCACCGCATTAGTAACTAGAGAGATTGGAAATTATTTTGTCTTCCAAAGTGTTAATTCTGGGTCTTCCAGGAGTCCCTTCCACAGTTCTATAATTCTTATTCCATCAGGATTCAATAGCTGATGAAGGATAAGTCAATGTCCTAAAATTGCACAACACACTCAAGACTGAAATTAATCAGAAATATTTTGTACTGTCCCCTTGTCTTTTTCTGAAGACAACAGAAGTGAAAAAAGTAGTCAATATATACTCATGTTCTCCCCGGCCACATCAGGCTGGGAAAGCAAAAGAATCAAATTAGTAAAAATGAGAATGGCTAAATCTGCATACTATAACTTCCTTTAAATGTCTCCCAACTAGGTAAGGAAGTCCCCATAGGTTTCCCATGGATGTTCCTTTGTGTATTTCTCCAAGCTCCACTGAACCTCCCTATTCTCCTGCTCTGGACAATGATCACTTGCATCCTATGTGGAAGACAACCTAGCAACAACAGGTATAAGCCATTAGAAACATAACAATTAACAACCTATAGAAGAGATCTCTAGAGCAGAGGCTGTGGGTCCAAACAGGCCCCTGCACCTGTCAGCAGCTCCACCTCCCCAGGCCTCTCTGGGCGCTGCCTTCACAGCCCATGGAGCATTTGTGGGCAGGCGGCACAGGAAGCATCAGGGGTACAGGCTCAGTCACAGGGTATTGGGTGAAGCTCTTCTACCTGGAATGACTGGAAGTTGGCCCAGCAGCTGGGGCTGGTCTGTCCCTTCCCCTCCTGGGAAGTTCTACCTCCACAGTAGTTAAGGCCACCAGGATGAAAGCAGGGTTAGGGCCAAGGACCTAGTGGAGCCTTGGGATGCATGAGGTGGGGGTAAGAGGGCTTGGGAGACAGGAGGAGATTCGGGAGGGGCCTGATTAGAATAGAAACTGACAGAAACTGAAGGGACAACATTCTTGTTCCTATGGTCCTGACCCCTTTTTGGTACCGATATCCTGGCTTCCTATGTCACTTACTCTTCCAGCACCTGATATTTCCATCTGTAATGGCACCTTATTGGAGTGGGCAAAAATCTCCTCCACTCATATTTGTGCCAAGTCTTGTGCATAAGTCACAAAGTATAACTGCATCATGTCTATAAAGTCTTACAGAGAGTGAGCTTAGTATTGTTGCTCTTTTGGGGCCCTGTTCTCCTTCTTAAGACTCTGGCACAAACTCTACAGTGGAGAAGTTAACAGCAGGCCATCTGAGCAGTTCACAACCACATCTACTTGAATAAATACCCATTCTTCTCATGACTATTCATTGCCATGGGAACAGTCTGCAAACCTCAAATCTCTCCTCTCTTAAGATGAGTTGATCCCATAAAGATACAGTCTCTCATCCATGTGGATCAATGAAGAGTCCTCCTAAGCAGCTCACCAGAATATGCCAAATATGGTATGAACTTGAAGCATTATGAATGTTCCCCTCATTTTGAGACTTCTCCCTCTTACCAGGAAATCAAAAGAAACAAATTTCATTTTATACAATTATAATTATGAAAAATTATTATTAAACCCTCTGTAACCAGATACAGTGTTTTATAGATAGTAGGTACTTCAGAAATGTTAGCAAAGTGACTGCTATAAAAGGGAGACAGAAAAAAAACTTTAAAAATTAAGTTCCTGTATCTAGATAAGTTCCCATATCTTTTATCAGTGTAACAAACCATGCCAAAATTTCATGGCTTAAATCAACAACTTATTTTTTCTAACAATTCTGTGAGTTAGCTGTGTGGTTCTTCTGCTGATCTGGCACGGGCTTATTCACAAAGCTGAATTCATCTGGTAGGGCAGCTAAAGGCAGACCTCACCTGGGCTTGCTGGGCTAGGTCTCTCCATGTGGTCTACCATCTTCAAGGAGGTAATACCAAGCTTCCTCTCATGATGATGGCAGCATTCCAAGAAGGTTAAGTTCCAGTGAGCTAGCACTTATGGAGTCCCTACTTGCAGCACATTCACTGATGTCCCATTGGCCAAAGCAAGTCACTTACTCAAGCCAGAGTCACTGTGGGAGGAGACTTCGCAAGAACCTGGCTCCCTGGAGGTGTAATTCATACCCAGCATTAACACAACAACCTATGGCAGTAGCTCCCTAATAGGGCTGTTACTTATTCTTCCAATCCTTCTCATACTTGAATCATGTTATTTTTTTTAACAAAATTTCTTTCCTATCTGCTCCATAACTTATTTTTTTCAGGAGCAGAAGTATTCTTTATGGGTGTTCTAAGCTTATACTAGTCTAATATATCAGTGAATGAATGCTTATGGAGGATTCAAAAGTATTTTAAAATTTAAAATGCACCATATGCCACAGCAAATGCTCACTACTAAATTCTTAAAGCTCTTATGGAAGAAATAAAAGTTCCTCCGAATGTTAAGTGCAAAAGCCTTTAAATACATCAGGGCCAAGTAGTTCCCCCACCAGGAAGAAATGCATCATTCCAATGTTGATGTCCCATACTCAAGCTCTGGAGACACTTTGTACCTCTAATCAATATTGAATATAGAATCATACAAAATGTCCAAAGTGCCCAAAATCTTAAAGTTTCTGGTTTCTACACTCAGTACTCCAATGAGCAAGAGAAGAAGATGCCAAAAAAATATAAATACATTAACAATAAAAAAAACAGTAAATAGTATAAACAAAATGGCAAAAATCACCAAAGAAAATATAAAGATGAAAGAAATGCATTACCCTTATTTCATCTTACAAGTTATTACTATTTTTTTAAGATGCCCTATGATAATTTAAAGATGAATAAGAAAAAGTATTGAACTTTTAAAGACAGGGATAAACCTCTTGTGATTAGTTTTAATATATACTTTTCATTCCATTGAGTTCTTTATAATACTAATTCAAGTTCAATTCAAGATTTTAAGTTTTTTGTGAAAATGAATGTGTTCTGGAAAAAGGTATATGTGACTTGAGAGGTAGTTGTACTGTAATCATCAGATAAGGTGGGTTTCTCTGGACTCAGGAGGTTAGTACTATGACTAGGGCTAGCACACAAACTATAAAAAAGTCCAAACAGCCCTTCTGGCTGCGATTATGATGCCAAACGAGATGTTGTTCTGTGAATAGGTGGCAAAATCCTTCAGAGATTTTCCACTAGGGGAGACAAAATGTGGAACTTTACTTATGCACAGAAGACTTTTTTTGTTGTTGTTAAATTAGGCCAACAGCAGAGTTATTTTTAGATTACTTACTTCACTTTCTCTCCTTAATGGGCTGGTATACAAAATAGGACAGAAAATGCACCATATGCCACAGCAAATGCTCAAATCCTAAATTCTTAAAGCTCTCATGGAAATAAAAGAAATTTCTATCTTAAAATATGAGATTGCCATTCAAGTGAAAATAAGACTATAAATGTTCTGAGAGATATTTATCAGCTAACAACTAATAAATATATACACATTGTTTTAAAAAACATAATATTTTAGGAAATTTTTTTGTTTTAATCATTTTAAGTAAAAATAAGTTGTAAGAAAAAGCTTAAGTTAGAATGAATATGACTTTCATTTATGATTAAAAGTTATTATATAAAGCATGCAGCATTTTCAAATTCAACAGTGGCTAACATTTCTTGATTTCCTAAAGTTACAAAATTTAGATGACTTGTCTACTTGCTCTTTCATAATATCAATACAAAGTCTCAAGCAGCCTCAATTTTGTAGAAAATTTTGTAGCAATACAAACCTACTCTTTGTATTTCAAATGCTGCAATCTCATTTTATGACTGCACTCACACTCCACAAAGCTATATTGTTATTTTGATTTATACTATTGGAACAAATTATGAAGTTGAGACAGAATACAGGACATTAAAGACACAGAGATGAACATAACACAAGATCTTAGAATAAAAAGTACACACTGATTAAAAAATAAATTCTCCCCACTTTCATCAATGATATAGAATTCAAACTATATTATGAAATACAAAATTTATTTTAAAATAAATTAATAAATTCAACAAATATCATTATATAGCAAAACATTCACCATGTTCTTTGTAATACACTGCTTTTACTGAAGCAAATAAAATTACAGGACAACAAAAATAATTTGGTACTTCTTTGGTCTATAACCTACTGGACACAGTTTACGATTGGGATGAATAATATAAAGTGTTTATTCCTTCAGAAAAATCAAGCAAAATATTAAAAGTTTTGGTATTTTCTTATTTATAATAATGATAATAATATTATTATGAAATTATAATCTTGTGAGTACCATATGTATTAAATGTGAAGGCCTATTTTTTCCCTAAAAACAGGGCAAATATCTTTGTAACCTAGATTTAGTAGATTAAATGTAGCAATTAAATATTTTTTTAGCTAATATAGGCACTTGGGCATATAGAAAGTAATTTCTGAATAACACCAGTCTGCCGAGAAACTGTCATTTGCCAACAAAACAATTTTAACATATGATCTCAATAGATAAATTTGTGATGCAAAACTAGGAAACTAAAGAATATTATAATTGTTTAATGTTGCTAAACTAATAATGCTCATGAAATTCTACGTAAAAAGTTTACCTTCAACTTATGTTCTGAATTTTACAATTTAAAATACACTTAAGTTATCTGCATTTTAATATAATCCCAAACACCTTAAGTCTAAGAATTAAGAACCTCTAAGAATAATTAGGTCTAATGGCCATAAGAAAAATATTAGGCTGAAATTAGGGTGAATACAAAAGAGGTTTCTAAAACTTAAATGAAATCATAACATCCTGCCCCAAAAAGTATTAACAAAAGCAAAAAAACTGAATTACCAGAAACATATATGACTGCTTTTAGAAGAGAGCAGCCTCTAAATGCAGGGAGAAGGAATTGACAGGTTTATATGCATTCAGAACTTCACCACACTTTGTGCCAGACATTAGGCTTGGTCCTAAAATAAAATTTCACGTCTAAATTGCAATTAAGTAATACTTTATAAAATAAGGTCAATTAATTTTAAAATGACCAACCTTGATGGTAACAAACAAGAAGATGTGCCCTCAAAATAAACATTGAAGTGCTAAACTTTTATTGAACACATATAACCTGGTTCACATTGACAATTTTTTTAGTCAAGTAAATAATAAATGTGGCAAGTATATGGGAAAACTTTAAAGAAGGAGCAAAACTGGCATTCTTACCAACTGATATGACTTTGTCTAGGTAGTTT
The DNA here is from genome assembly GCA_008086735.1 of Cheirogaleus medius. Lineage (NCBI taxonomy): Eukaryota > Metazoa > Chordata > Mammalia > Primates > Cheirogaleidae > Cheirogaleus > Cheirogaleus medius. The sequence continues at coordinate 27,752,880 of VBSM01003176.1, forward strand.
AGTTTTATTTTTATCTTTCTCTAGTTGCTAAATTCTCATTTACTTAACATTTATCTTCACCATATATTTACTTTAGAATTTTACTAAAGTTGACCTCTAAGTAAGTACAATGGAATACCAAGCTTCTACATTGTATGAATAGATATTTCTAGAGAAGGCTATATCTTAAAAAGAAAATTACAGAACTATATATTGGTTTAAATTCATCCATTATTCCCAAACTGAAGCCCTCCCCATGACACAATATTGTGTAAGAATAGAAACAACCCACACACAGTAACCACTTTTTAAGCATATGCTTTTTATTATAGGATCACTAACATATGCTCCCAACACCAATGAGCTAAAAGAATATGTATCATTTGCCAAACCTTTCTTCCACAGAGCACATATCTCCTCAGTAAATAATTATTTCCAGACAAATGGGAAAGGGAATTGTGCTTCTTTGGCTAAATTATCCCATGTTCTGTCCTACTACTGAAGGAGAGGGAAAAGACATGAGTGTGAAAGTATCTTTAAAATGTTCTTCCTTAGTCTTTCCTTAGTGCTTGAAACCTATAAAAAAAAGCTTGATATTTTCAACCTAATCTCCTCAACGTGCACATGTAAAATGGAAGTTGATAGTATATACAGGATAGTGTCTTACTACAGGACCACAGCAGTACTTATGAAGAGTTCATTTCATAGAATAAAATGTTCTGGGCCATTAGGCTTAAAGGAGAAGATTCTAGTTCCAATAGTAACTTTGATTGATTAGCCTTATTTATAAAAACAGAAAATTACTCCATTTCAGAACCAGGAAAACTGGCTTCCTAAATTTAAAGCATAGCCAAGTTAAGAGTAATATTTCCAGCTTAGTTATAGGCCCACGGAAGAGGTCCTCAGAACAGAAGAGCAGTGGTTGCTGCAAAAAACATTACCGAAAATACTGAATTAAATGACATAGAAATCATTTTATCTAAACCCATTTTACTGGAATGCAAGAAAAACACTAACGAGAGAGTCAAATGACACACAAAAAGGAGGAATCTTTTAAATTTTTTATATTAAACTGCTTTCAAAACATGTTTCTCCAGAAAATGAGACTTAACTGTAATGATGAATTTATTAATCAAAAACATCATATTTAAAGCAAATAAAATCTAAGGCTTTTGACAAATTTAAAAAATGCTGTGAAACTAAGACAATCTTAAAATAAAATTGGGGCAGCATCTAGTTTTGCCACATCTAATAGCTTCAGAGAACTTCATGAATAAACAATTGTAACTTCACTTGCAAATACCACAAACAAAATTCAAAATTAATTTTTAAGTTTCAGGTTTCAAGATTCTAAGGATATACTGGTTCAGACAGAGACAATATCTGACTTTTAAGCACATCTACTAAGTCAGATTTCCCTCTAACGGATATTTCTGGATCAGTTATATGTAACTTAACTGCCTGACCAAAGGGGGGCAAGAAATGAGAAACATGATATATGTGCTTCTGGTAAACTGCATATTCCCCTTTCTTCCAGCTCTTCAGAAGTCACAGTGTCAGATATGAAGATGCTCCCTTGGCAAAACAGGTTGCCTTATCCTAAATCCTGGTGCTCTAGTTTTTAAAATGAAAAATATGCAAAACAAAGCCAACAAACAGATAAAGACATTTCTACAGAAAAAATAAAGGAGGTGGAGGAGTTAGGAAAAAAGAGAGTCACAAGCTCTACAGTGACCATGGAAGGGAGGGTATCTGCTATCTGGCAACTACTATGTTGGATCTTTACAAATATTATTTTAAATTCATACAAAAATACTACAATATAGTTATTTTCATCTAATATTTTACAGATGAGAAAATTAGGTTTAGAGACTAAATAACTTGTCCAAGGTCATGCAACCAGGATGTGGCTGAGCCCAGGATTTGCTCTCCATCTGTCTGATGCCAAGCCTCTTTCCATGAAGTCAATGCCACATCTCCATTAACAAATATTCCTGCTGGGCTTCCACTGTGTGGACCAATGCTGCAAAGAACTACAGAAGAAATAGAAGATCCTGTCTTTGCCTCCCAGGCAGTTAACATCTAGGAAACATTCGGAACATTTAGATCCCCAATTCATGAGAAGTCAAGTGGTATATACGGAGGGAAAGAGCACTTGACTAAAATGAGGGAGATGACTCACTTACTCTGGGCTTTGCTATTTACTAGCCATATAACCTTGGGTAAATAATAACTCCTATTATTTCCTCATCTGCAGAGAGCGTGTAATGTATCTGCCTTAATTATCTTGCAGAATTAGTTCAAAGATCCAATTAGATAATATAAGGGCTTTATTAACTATAAAATGTTTTACAAATGTGGAATGTTAAATACTGCTATTCAACTGTCTATAGTCAGGTCATTATAAAACTGTAAGTAGATATCTCGATTCAGTAATAAAATTTGTTTCTCCTCCTTTTTGTTTTGCTATGTTTTTGGTTAGTAAGTCAGTGAGTGCTCTAAGAGTGAGGGATTAACCAAATGTTTATGGCTCTTGCTTCCTGCATGGTCCATGGACTCCAGCTACCTACGTTCTGAAGAGGAGGTCTATGACCAAACCTCTTTCCCTTTCTACAAATGCTCTGCCAAGCCATTCCAGGCAGCCTACCTAGTGCTAGCCAAAGGGTGAATAGTCCTACTTCTTTCCTCCTTCTTCCTTTTTTCCTTTTCTTCCTTCTTTATCAGTTATCGTATAAAATTAGAAATCCATGAGAACCAAAGCTGTAACTCAAATTCTAAATTCACCTCATAGAAAAATGTGAGATGATCCATTTCCCCAGGGAGACTGAAGGAAAAATGTTCAGAACCCAGATGATTCAGAAAGTTTCTGAGGAAATTGAGAATGTGCAAACAAAGAAACGGGATCTGGCTGACTGTGAAGAGTCTCATAAACTAGGTTAACATCAACCACAAGCATTTAAAATAAATAAATTACTTTTTCTGTGTTAAATACTAGTATTACAACACAATCTTGATCACAAACCAATCAATTTTAGAACTCTCTTTTTTCTATGGAAAAGATATATTCCCAATTCCAAACAGCCAATTGACAAACTTTGGAAGGCTGTCTAGATTTCAAATATGTTTGACTGAAAAAGATTTAATGAAATTCTTCAAAAGATTTCCAAATCTTGATTTTATTTTGTGTATTTTTAAGCCAACCACTATGATAATGTGTAAATTGAGCTCGATGTAGACAAAAAGCTGAAAAAATTTAACTGAGATGTCATAGGAGAAATTATACACAAACAGATACTAACTAAAATGTCTCAGGCTTTAAACATACTCACAACAAAACTTTATCTTCATCTCTCTCTTCCCTTCTGTCTCTGTTTTAAAGAAAGCTAATAGTATTCTCTCCTTTATGTAATTTGTTTTCTGTATGTGAAACTTCAGACTTCTATTCTTTCAGATTAGTAATAGAAACTCAAAACCAGAATATATAGATCAGCCCTGGGAATTAGCATTTAATAGTTTTTCCCAAATTATTCTTATGAACAGCAATCATCACTGTGAATTTTTCACCTATTTAAATTGGATTTATTTCCTCAATAGCATCATTTATAACATTTTAGAAACTTACTATGTTAAAATATATTAGGTATCTTTATTTGAATAAATGTTTTTATTTTCTAGTAATAAGAGGTGATTTTTTCAATACTATATTTAGCTTTGTTTGTCATAATTTACTTAAACACTTTGCAAGAAAGAATTCAACTGCCACATCAACAAGAAACAAACTGCTTACTTTAACTTTTACTACCACATATTGAAATTTAAATTAATTAGAAACTAGTTAAAATGACTAACTGTTCCTGTTGGAAAATATGACTAAAAAAGAAAAATAACAGTATAACTCTTTATCAAAATAAAGGCTACAAAATGTACACATTAATAATTTTTCAATTATATCTTTCTTAAATTTGCATCACCTCTGCCATCAAACAGGCTTTTTATCTCTAGTTATATCTCCTTATCCTCTATTAACATTTTTAAAAAAATAAAAAGAGAACTTCACTCTGAGGAAACCATAACAGATCATTAGCTATCCATCTCAGCAGCCCCCGTACCTGACTACATTAGGTCTTTTGTACTTTTCATATTTTAGGTCACACAAATACTGTAAGTAATGTAATGAAACCACAGCCTTGTCTGTATTTTCTCATACAGCCAAGCTTTGACTCATAAATATTTCATTTCTTGTTGTCTTAACTCTCAAAGAGATTAGCCTGTATTTTTTATAAATGCTTTATTTAAAAATTCTTCTCTTCTAAAAGCCATTCGGATCATGACTTTGGTGAAATAGCACGTACATCATCATAAAAAGAACTTTCATTCAACACAGTGGCAACCACCTAGGCCAATGATCCAAAACTTTTAAAAACTCAGAAATATAAAATTCATATAATCCTTAACTAAGTTATTATATTTCACAAGGAAATTCAATATCATATGATAAAACTGTGTCTTCTTAGCCTTAAAATAAGAATAAAGTTCACATAAGAGCATTTAGGTTAAAGAAAATTCAAAATTAGTTCAAAGGGGGCATTGGTATTATGGGTTAGCTGGAAGTAAAAAACTGCAAATTGTTTATTCAAGATGTTGAATAATGGAAACAAAAAAGATAAAAATTCTAAGAAAAAGAAGAAATGATTTTGTTCAATTTATAGGTCTTTCATATAAAAAAGGTAACAAATGTTACCTCTCTAAATGAGGCCTCCTGTCAAAAAGGGAGATATATATTCTAAAGGAAAAAAAAGTCAAAACAGTCCACTAGCTAGCTGAGTACTGTGGATTTGCCCACAGCAAAGAAAAAGAACATCAAAAAAAGAACTTTACTATTCCTCATTCTTAGTCTTTTCATCCATCTTCCTCATCTCCTCTGGCTAAGATTGTGTAACCTACAAAGTTTACATCAAAAATAAGAACAGAAACATTCCCCTAGACAGACTATGCAAGGTCGGTTGTAGTTATCTTTAAAAATGTAAATAAGTACCAGAATGCATAAACAAAAAAACCTTGCTAAAGTTCCACCATAATTAAATATAGCAGGACATCCTTCTTACCCAAAGGCACAGAAACAAACTTAGTTAAATAGCTATCCTAGTTGTTTGCAAGCCCTAGTGTGATCAGCTTTCAAATGTCCCATTCCAGCCAGATACTTCGCTCGTCTTATTTTACTCAAGACTTATGGTCTGCCCATGTCCTGACTTACCAAATAGTATATAAAAGGCTCTGGATTGTGCCAAAGCTTCGTCTTACACTTAAAGTTGCCTTTGCTAATTGTAAAGCTTCATGACTCTTCTACCTGTCTGGAGACATTCCTGACAGTTTTGTTTCGCCCTGACCTCTGGTAAAATTATGTAAATATTATTCTTGGTTTACTATCTAGACATCTGATGGCTCAGCTGGTTGTTGCACTTTATTATTCAGATTCATATTATAATACTAATAATGCCAAAAGTAGAGAGTTGGGCACCTAAAAATATTGACTTAATGATCATTTCTTCTCTCAGAATTACCCGTTTATATTTAATTTCAGTGAAAAGGGAAGAACTATTTCACAAAAGAGCTTGTGAAAGAATTTTTGGAAGGCCATGTCAATGTTAAGTTCATAATTCCAAGTAAATGAATGAAATGTGGCATGGATTTTAGAAATGGATATTTAAAAGATATATCTATATTTATATGAATAATTATAGGCGTGTGTGTGTGTGTGTGTGTGTGTCTGGCAAAATACAGTCAATGGGCTAAAAGTGGCTTACTGCTTGATTTTGGAATGTTCTGTGAGGAAAGAATGGTTTTGACATTTTCAAATGGTGGAATAAAAATCAAAATAATATTGTGTGAAATATGAAAATTATATGTAATTTAAATGTAGTGTCCATAAATAAACCTTTCTGGAATATAATCACACTCATTCATTTAGATAATGCCTATAAGCTGCTTTTATAGTATAATGGCAGTGATGAATAACTGCAACAGAGACTTATGGCCCACAGTCCTATATCATTTACTATCTAGCCCTTTACAGAAAAATTTTGCCATCCCCTGCTATATATGAAGGCATGACATGAAACTCTAAAATAAAAAATGGCTTGGGATATCTCATCTATTGAAATTATGAATTACTGAAAGTAAAATTCTGACCCACCAACCTCAGAAGACACTAACAAAGAAAAGATTAGAAAATATCCAAAGAAACACAAGAGTTACATAGGGGTTGTTCGACCTCAGAAGTGATGCACATGGCAAGGAATAGTACAGAAACATGACTTTAAGGCTTACTAAATGCTCAGAATGGGCTGAAGTGGACCAAAAAATTTTTCAGAACACTTCAAGATCTTATTTAGGTATGGGAAAAATATCAAGGAAGGGATGAGCCTATTGTTTGGTGACAATGGTATATTATCATCAGATAACTGATATTAAACAGACCTTCTTGAATCCTATGTGGTTTTTATCTTCTCTACCAAAAAGGAAAATGTTGAAGCTGAAATGGAAAATAAAATATGATCAATATGAAAAGTCAAAGCTCAGAAATTAATAAGAGGACAGGTATACAGGACCAATGGATTATACTTTCAAGGTATTAAAAAAACAGCCCATAAATGTTATCACAGAACCATAACTGATAACCTTGGAAGAGTTAGAAACAAGAGGAAAACAGGCATAATACATAATAGAGGCAAGTGTTCTTTCATTTTTTAAGGTAAAAGGATTCTAGAAAATGAAGATCAGTGAGCTTGACACTATTCCCCAACAAAATTCTAGAGCAGGCTAGCAAACAGATGGTTTGTAAGCACTTAAGATTTTTCTAAAAACCTGCCATAGATTTGTTAAAAATAAGTCATGCCAAATCTTGTTTCCTTTTTTGACATTGTTATTAGATAATGGATCAGAGAAATGTCTTTGCTATACCACATCTGGACCAAGAAAAGTATGGAGAAAGTCTCTCATGGCCAACTTGGAGTAAATCCACCTACTATTTGTGTAACAGTGGGCAAATTTCTTAAATTCTGGGATGAGAGACAAATTTATATGGGTCTCTCCTGTTTCTGCATGTTTTTCAAGCAAAGGCACTGGCAGCTTTTGTTTCTGACTATCTTTTCACAGATGTTTGTATATCAAACAGCCTTGCAATAGATAGCGTCTCCCTCTGGAACAAAGGGCATGTTTGCTTACAGCCCATTATGAAAGATTGGGTTTCCAAAACTTGGGGTTCCTCATCTGTGACACAATCCAGTGAGCCACATCAACTTGAATCCCTCTACAGAGGCCCATGGGACTTGGGGGACAAGGGAATAAAAAACACATGAAACTCATGCTGCTTGCTGTGCCATGAGTAATAAAGTCCTGTCTCTGACTCAGGAGTAGCATATCTTCTACAGGCATCAACAAAACAGTGGCTGGCTAATTTGTTGGTTAGGGTAAATATTTCAGATACTTCACAATTCCTGACAATCTGCAACTCAGCTTCATCACTCATAAAATGGGGATAATACCTTTCTCCAAAGGCATGAAGATTAAATGAATTAATACACAAAATATTTAGAAAAGTACCTACATAAACTAACTGCTACATAAATGTTAGCCATTATTATAATGATAATTATGATTAATCTCAAATATATATTGATAGCTAAACGATCACACCCAAAGGGTAATGATAAATGAGTCTACCCTCCCTAGGAATGGAAAAGGCTATACTCTAAACCATATTCTGTTCAATTTTTAAAAATAAACAATTGACTAAAGCTATAAAATGTATTAATCAAAATTATGGATGACACAATTACTAATATAGATAAAAGAATCACTATTTCTTAAAAATCTTGACGTGCTGAATAACTAAACTTAAAAAAACACAAATTTAACAGAGAAACAAATCCCCTTTTCATTGAATAAACTATTCAGATTGTATATTAATTGCAATTTATATAAAATGAATTACAGTTCCCTTAACAATGTAACATGTCCCCCCAAAAATGAATTTGCTTTTAAGTTAGAGAAAAATTGAGATAAATTTTCAACGTTTATATGTTGGTCAAACCATACTCATAGTACTGTATTTAGCTCTGGACACAACATTTTAAAGGGAAACTTCAGCAAATATAGATTTTTCAGCAAACATGGATTATTTTTAATACACAAAAAGTAACTGAGAAGATTGACTTCTTTTGCCTGAAAAAGATGTATTTGGAATGAAAAATGTTCAGACATCTAAAAAGATATATGTGAAATATTTCTCTGTAAATACAAAGTGTAGAGCTAAAAATAATGGCTAATTGATTCCAATTCAAGTAAGAAGGAACTTTCTATCAATTAAATTTTTTCAAATGTTGGATGTTACAATAACAAGTTCTTCATTAATGGAAGTTTTTAAAAAAATTTATTGTTTATATTTGAAGTATATAACATGATGTTATGGGACACACACAGATAGTAAAAAGATTACTATAGTGAAGCAAATTAACGTATCTATCATCTCACACTCATTATTTTTTTGTTTCTGTAGCAAGAGCAACTAAAATCTCATTAAGCATAAATCTCCATCTTATTACCTATAATACTCATGTTGTACATTAGATCTTTAGATTTATTTATCCTACATATCTGATACTTGTATCCTCTGACCTATATCTTCTCATTTCCTCCCCAATCCCCCACCCCCGCCCCTTATAACCACTGTTTTGTTCTCTATGTTTTTTAAAGATTCCACATATAGCTGAGATTATGAAATATTTTTCTTTCTGTATCCCACTTATTTCATTTAGCATAATGTCCTCCAGGTTCATCCATACTGTGGCAAGTGGCAACATTCCATTCTTTTGGGGGGCTGAATAATATTCCATTGTATATACTGTCAGTCCTCCATACCTGTGGGTTCTACATATGTGAATTCAATCAACCATGGATCAAAATATTTTTAAAAAATTGTATCTGCACTGAATATGTACAGACGTTTTCTTTTTGTCATTATTTCCTAAACAATACAGTACAACTATTTACGTAGCATTTACATTGTATTAGGTGTTATAAGTAATCTAGAGATGATTTAAAGCAGTGGCCCCCAAACTTTTTGGCACCATACTGGTTTCATAGAAGACAATTTTTCCACGTACCCAGGTGGAAGTGGGGGGAAGGTGGAGCTCAGGCAGTGATGCCAGCGATGGGGAGCAGCTGTAAATAGAGATGAGGCTCACCCACGGCTCACCCCCTGCTCTGCACTGCCCCCCCCCGAGTTTCAAAGAAGACAATTTTTCCATGGTAGACTGGGAGTTGGGGGAGTAGGGTGGTGGGGCAGTGGAGCTTTGCAGCATGGTTCCAAATAGGCCACGGACTGGTACCGGTCCATGGAAGAAGGGTTGGGGACCACAGATTTAAATTATATGAAAGGATATTCATAAGTTACATGCAAATACTACAGCATTTTATATCAGGGACTTGAGCATCCTAGGATTTCAGTATCTGAGGGAGTTCCTAGAACTAATAATATTTCTTGGATACTGAAGGACAACAGTGCATACCACAATATCTTCATCCATTTGTCCGTCAACAGACACTTATGTTGTTTCCATATCTTGGATATTGTGAATAATACTGGAATGAACATGGGAGTGCAGATATCTTTATGAGGTGGTAATTCCACGTCCTTTGAGTATATGCCCAGAAGATGGATTGCTGGGTCATATGGTAGCTCTATTTTTAATTTCTTTATAAACCTCTATACTGTTCTCCATAATGGCTGTACCAATCTACATTCACACCAACAGTTTATAAGAGTCCCCTCTGCTCCACACTCTCACCAATATCTATCTTTTGACTTTTTGATAACAGCCATCCAAATGGGTGTGAGATGTTATCTCATAGTGCTTTTGATTTGCATTCCCTGATGATTAATGACGTTGAGCACCTTTTTCTATACCTGTTGGCCATTTTCATGTCTTATTTGGAGACATGTCTATTCATGTCTTCTGCCTGTATTTTAATTGAGTTATTTATCTGCTATTGAGTTGTATGAATTATTTACAAATTTTGTACATTAACCCCTTATCAAATATAAGATTTGCAAATACTTTTTCCCCATATGTAGACTGCCACATCAGTCTTGTTGATTGTTTCTTTTGCTGTGCAGAAGCTTTTTAGTTGGACGTAGTGCCATTTATTTATTTTTGCTTTTGAGTCCTGAGCTTCAGGTGTGATATCCAAAGCCAATGTCCATGAGCTGTTTCACTGTGTTTCTTCTAAGAGTTTTATAGTTTCTCGTCTTATATTTATGCATTTTATCAATTTTGAGTTGACTGTTGTGTAGGTTGTAAGATAAAGGTCCAATTTCATTCTTTTACATGTGAAAATCCAGTTTTCCCAGCACCATTTATTAACAAGACTATCTTTTCCCCATTGTGTTCTCCTGGTGCCTTTGTCAAAATTAGTTGACCATATATGTTTGGATTTGTTTCTGAGCTCTCTATTCTATTCTACTGATCTATCTGTTGGTTTTTATGACAGTCCCAGACTGTTTTGACTATTATAGCTTTGTAAGATAATTTTAAATCAGGAAATATGATGCCTTCAACTTTGTCTTCAAAAATCACTAGCCAAAACTAAGGCAAGGAAGATCCTCTTCTTCACAGTCAGACGTCCTTGAATGGCTAACTTCCTGTCCATAAAAAAGCAAACCCACAAGCAATTTTTCCAGGCTTCTTGCCTGGTTTCTGTTTCATTTTGGCCTAGCCTGTTTAAACTGACAATTTGTTTAGCAGTCCACCTGACTTTTTGATTTACCTCAATGGTTATGCCCCCTTTTCATACTTGACAACCCACAGGCAATTTGACAGAGACTCCCAGATAACAAGTTCTAGTCCCACTTCTCATCTGGATTGGGAGGGAGATTAGAAAATTAATTTCATGATCTCAAAAGATTCCTTTCAATTCTGGGATTCTTGAATTCTTCTTACTTATTTTGCCATTTACAGAAATTGGTAGATATATAGTGAGGAATGGAAAAATAAGTGAATATGCATTATTAAACAACTGATAATGAGATTCTTTCTTCTGTAAGAACTAGCTACCTAAATAGGTCTTATATCTTTCAATCAGTCAAACAGAAAACAACGAATTCAAAGATACGAACAATAAATGCCTGTGAGAACAAGGAAAGCAAGTGTGAGAGCAAAAGAGAGAGAGAGAGGCTGAAGGTGGAATTGGGAATGGAAGGTAGAGAACTATGGTGAAGACCTCAAGATTAATTCTTAGAAATTATTAACCAGTAAAATTGCTTCTTTTGTTTATAAGCCAAGCAACTGTTTATAAACCAAAATGTAATTTCAGGCTATATAAAACATTTGAATGAAAAATGAGGGGAGAATTCTAAACCCTTAAGAAATTATGATAATAAGCAGCAATTACATTCTTGCAAAGGCAAAAATGACACACACAACAATATAAATGAATCTCAAACACGTTATGTTGAGTGAAAGAAGTTTGATGCCAAAGGCTACATATTGTGTGATCCTATTTCTACAACAGACTTGGAAAAACAAAACCATAGGGAAAGAAAACAGATCAGTTGTTATCAAGGACTAAAGAGTGGTGGGAAGGGTTGACAAAAAGGTACATGGATAAATTCTGGGAGGTGATGGAATTGCTCTGTATTTTAATTGTGGTGGTGATTATACAACCATATGTTTATCAAAATATAAAGACTGTACCCTAACAAGTGACAAATTAAACTGTATGTAAATAATCTATAATAAAAATGGGAAAAATGAAAGAGCTTAAAACAACCTTGTAAAGATGAGTAATTAAAATATGGTTTGTGTCATTAATAAACCATAATAAAAGTAAATATTGTGATAAAATTATCAGCATCATATCTATAATATAGTAATAATAATCTTATTTTAAAAGGAAATGTATAATCAACTTTCTTTTTAAAAATAATCAAATATATGTTCACTGGTTAATGAATATTTAAGTAAAAATAAAATCATTCACATCTTATTTTTAAAATATCTTCCCACAAGAAATGCCACTCTAATAAGAATATAAACATTGTACTTTTTATTATTTATATATCCTGTATTTTGTTACCATATTCTATATTATTGTTTGTTCACACTTAAAATTTGCTCTTAAATAACCAGAAAACCAAACTGTTTCTCACTTATAATAATGATGTTCCCTTATTTTTGGTCACAGGAATATATATCCTGTATAACATATCACAATGTAAAATGTATTGAAATATGAATATTTGCCATCACAACTTATTATTTACTACCTTATAAGAAGCAAGATATCTTTGTTGTTGCTCTCCTTGGTTGTTCTGAATCTGCAGAGTGGGCTGATTGTGACAAGGAAAGCAGCCAGAATGAGAGAAGAGACTGACTGCACTCTGTATTAGACTACAAACACTTCTTGGGGTATATATACTTGGCATGATTGTATGCATCACATGACTGAGGACTGAGGCAGCAAAGCAGTGAAGATAGAACTTAGATGAGGTTGTAAAAAGTTTTTGGCAGTCCCTAAGGGAAGAAAGATGTCTCAAGAGATCTGGGAGAAATCTTCTTATATGGTACACTGTATAAAACCCCTGTACCACTCCTTTTAAGCCAAACAACAGCAAAGATATGCAGTTCTCCTATAGTTGGAGCTGTGTTTCCTTTTAATGTAACACAGTGCATAAACTGGACAATGTGGTGGCCAACATTTTATGTGGTTCATAAATGTGTTTGTGCGCGTAAAGTCCATTAAAAAGGGGGGATCTAATTTTAAAAGGACAAAGTTTATAAAACAACTTATCCAACTCCACACTTTATTTCTGGATTGGCGCTACCAACAGCTAAATATATGAATGAGCACAGGATCAAAGCAAAATTGTGAATAAATTAATATTTATAGAATGATAATGACATGAGTTTCAGGGAAGAAAATGCCAGGTGGTTATTTATGCTTCTTTTTTTTTTGGAGACAGAGTCTCACTCTTGTTAACCCGGCTAGAAGGCTAGAGTGCCGTGGCGTTAGCCTAGCTCACAGCAACCTCAAACACCTGGGCTCAAGCAATCCTCCTGCCTCAGCCTCTTGAGTAGCTGGGATGTACCACCATGCCCGGCTAATTTTTTTCTATATATTTTTAGTTGGCCAATTAATTTCTTTCTATTTTTTTAGTAGAGACGGGGTCTCGCTCTTGCTCAGGCTGGTCTCGAACTCCTGAGCTCAAAGCAATCCACCGGCCTCAGCCTCCCAGAGTATTAGAATTATAGGCGTAAGCCACCATGCCTGGCCATTTATGCTTCTTAGTTGTAGCATGATCAACTCCATGCACACTCTACCTTCTCATTCCCTTGTCTCAGCATGTTGGTTAAATAAGGGGAAGCTCCATTTCTGACTGAGAAGGAAAGAAGTGATCTCAAGATACCTAGTAGGATAACACAACTGAAAAAAAAAGTTAAATTTTAACTGAGACCCCTGAGCTTCACCAGCAAAGTTATTATGGCAACTTCGTTTGCATAAATTGTTTTTATTTTAGGAAATATTGTTTCCCCCCTTTCATTCTTAAGTGTACATTTATGGGACAGTAAGAAGAGAACATGTTATAACTTCAAACTTGATTCCATGTATTTCACAAAACGTTTTAGTTTAAAGTAATCTAAAAGCTAATACAGTATCTTTTGAAGGAAATATAAATTCCCAATATCACACAGTAGTTATAGACAGATGTAGTACCAGAATGCAGGTCTCCTGGCACTTAATATGGGACTCTCCAAGCAAACTAAGCTGGATATTTTACTCTCTAGGATAATAATTAAATACGTTTCAGGATGATTCATTTCCATTCTCACTCTGGTATGCATTATTATGATCAGAAAAATCCATTAATACTAAATTTCCTAATTGCAACAAGGAAAGGAGAGTGCATTGGGACTTGGAATGGCCAGATGGCAACATAGAGGGTACTGGGTATTTAAAGGGCAGGGGAAGAGGAGCAGAAGGTGTGAGTTAATAGTAATAATTTTTTAAAAGAGGGGTAAATATGTTTAAAACCCACTTGTCCTAGCTTCACAGCTTCCCAATGGCCACATATTACTGATGATATAGTAAGATATCAGAATTATTTTCAGTCTGGAGAACGGAAGAAGAAAAGAGAAAAATGAGATGAAGTAGGCTATGAAGAGATATCCCCTCCTTCATTATTAGTAGAAAAAATTATGGTCTCCTTTCCCTATTCTCAAGATATTTATAATAAAATTTCTGAGAAAATTAATTAAATTTTAAACATGAACAAAGTATGTGAGAAGGAGATCTATAGGGCATTATGTATAAGAAAATATCTGTGTATTTGTGGCAATATAGAGAGAGTTGTGTATCACTTGTACATGCCTTAGTATCCAAAAGCAATTTGAACAAGCTAAAGTGTGGGATTTTAAATCTGGAAACATAAACTTTTCACCAAATCTTAAATCTGGTCTGTTTAAGGATATATACTGAAAGACAAAAAAGAGAACTTGTAAACTTACGATGTGTTTTTTAAAACAAAGAAGTAAAGCCATCTAAACATGGCTAGAAATCCCAGAAGAGGCCTTGATTTGACCCATTTCCCTCCATCTTTGACTGCAGACAATCTCAGAAATATTTAATTTGCCCATGTTGTATTCATGGTGTAGTCATTAAAAACATTTACATACAATATTTATGCTATTCATACTAAGATATAATGAGTTTTATGATTAAACATGTCAGTTTAACTTGTGCTAAAGATTATTATATGGAAGCACTGAACTACTGAAAGTTTGTTGTCCAAAACCATGAACATTCATTCACAACTTTCGAAAGTTAAATGTAATATTGTTTCTCAGATTGAGAATAAAAAGAGATACAAAAAATGGAATTTGAAGTATTCTCACCTGAGATTAAAGCCATGACTTTGCCAATGTAATAGTAAGCAGTTTTTCTAAATGTGACATGGTATAAAATGGGCGTAGGATAAAAAAATAAAGTGAAAAGTAATTTCAATTACACATAAAAACACAAGTTATGCAATGATATAGATGGAAGTACTTTCTTGGGCCTCCAATGAGCCCAAGAAATCCTTCATTCAGGATTTATTTATGGAGCTCCTACCATGTGCCAGGAAGTGCTCTAAGCATTACATGAGAGCAGTGAACAAAACAAAACAAAATACTTGGCTGCATGGAATATGCACTGTCATTGGGGGAACAGATGTTAAATAAACAAATTTTTAAAATGTCAGTTGATAATAGTGCTACAAAGAAAAATAAAATATGGTAAAGGTAACGGAGTGTAAACAATGAGAATTTGTCATTTTATATCTAGACACTCAGGAAGGCTTCTGTAATAAAGGTACATTTGAACAGAGACCTGAAGTTTGTGAAGATACCTAAGGATAGAGCATGCTAGGCAGAAACAAAAGCTCTGAGGTAGGAATCAACTCATCCTGTTTTAAGGAATATCAAGAAGGCCAGAGTCTCCAGAATAGATTTAAGAAGAGGAAAAACAGTAAGACCTTATATAAAGTCTTTGTATTTTATTCTGAGAGATATAAGAAGCTGTTAAAAGGTTTAAACAAGAGTAACATAACTAAACTTTTTTTTTTTCCAAAAAATATTTGGAAAATAAACTGCAGTACCTGGAGGGAGAAGAAGGGAGATCAACTAAGTAGCTATTGCAACAGTTCAGGTAGATGATCATGTATCTGACCAGATTGATAGCAATGGCTATGCAAACTGGATGTATAGAACAAGCTAAACTAAAGGCAGACTCTGAAAGGGAAAAAAACTGAAGACAAAAAGGAAGTGAAGAGTTAGCTACAGGCATACAGATATAGATCAACCAAATCCTGGAACATAAATTTGGGTGAAGTAATAGTGAGGAATAGTTCTTAAGATGTTGGGAATCTTTTTTTTTTTTTAAATGAGATGATTTTATGACAGTCTACATATGCTAAGATGTTAAGATATTTGGATTAGCGTACTGTAAGTTTTTCCTCACTATCTGCCAGTGAGAAATTTCATAAATGCTTTCTCTGAAATATGTCTCTACCACTGATTTTTTCCCTACCCCCTAAAATACATTTTAAGAAAGTTTGTTTTTTCTTAAGGTTGAGAAAAAAGTTGCAAAGTAATGACTGTAGGCCGTGTGTGTGTACAAAAATGATATAAAACTTAAGCAATACAGAAAACTTTCACAGAAAATGCCACTAAATAAACATAAAAATTAAGAACAAAAAAAAATGAGTACCAGAAAAACTTTAAGTTCCTTCTAGTAGCATCCTTTGTTTTAGAAATTCAAAGTTAATTTCCTTAACCTGTTTAAAAAATCTTAAGACACTCTAATGGTATAATCTTTTAGACTTATGTTAGAAAAATCTTTAAAAGGAAATACTAAAATCTTAAATAAATTTTAAACCAACATTATCTTCCACAAAGTATATTTTAAGCCTTCCAAGACAGAAATTGAAGGAAATTGAAGAACATTAATAAACTAAAAAATGCTAAGAGCTTTTTAAACTCCTGGGAATTCATTTGCTTCATAGCAATATGCCTTTTCAACACTGATATTTTATTCGCTCTTGCAAATGAAAATAATTAGCCACAGCAGAAAAAAATGAAGACATCAGTTCTTGTATAACATATTTATCAATATAATGGGAAGGTATGTTCTAGATATGTTTGGCGGATAGTAGGAAGAAAGAAGAGTACAACCAGTTGGAAAGGTAAACTCAAGTAGTAGTTGAGTATAGGTACAAAGATGCATATTTCAAATGTCAAGGAATTCAAAAGGTTGGACCTGGGCCCCATAGATGATTTGTGGAGAAGATGCATTTTTAATAAAATTTTTGATAATTTGAGTAAAGTTAAGCCTGCACATTGTACGTGACAAGTTGGGAAAATGAACAAATACGAGTCAATTTAGAGAGAGTAAACAAAGTTCACAATTACAAAATGAAGCAGTAAAATGAATCAAGCTCTAACTAAAATATAATGTTTTAAAAATGAAATAGGGGTGATGCCACTGTACCTCATTTTAAAACACAGATATACTCTGTTAAATTGACTGCTATTCAAATATTTGTACAGATAAACATAAATTCATAATCACTCCAATTATAAAATTGAGATTACACTCCTAAAAATAATTAGGCCAATACTTAATAATATCACATTTGAGGAAACAGCAAATTACCAAAGCAACAATTTAAAGAAAAAAAGCTTTAATGAATACTACTAAAAATACTACTGAAAATATATCACCGTACACACATAGGTTTACTTTTTGGTTTTAATATTAATAATGTTGCAACATAATAAATCTAAATCTTCTCTAAAGACCTCTCTTCAGCATCTCAATAGCCTAACATTAATTTCTTAGTCATGATATTTCTTTACATTTCACCAAAGCTAGTCACTTTTTTGTTTGTTTTGTCTGGAACATTTGGGGATGGATAAATACATAGAGCAGACAAAACAATATATATAAAAATACTTCAGAAGTAAATAAGCAAGTGGAAGTACCCATTTATTTTAATAGGCAAGAATATCTCCAAGAAAGAACATACTACAGGAAAGAATATCCTACAATATGAGTATTTATATAATTCAGTAATAATAAATTTTCACATAGCCGATGCTGGGCTTAAAAAAAAGTAAATAGTAATTTTAAACAACTTTCCTGACCATGCTTAGTTAAGGTGTTAAATAAAAATAGTTATGGAGCCCACTTTGAAGTTCTGAAAAACAAATGCAGAAACTAAAAGTTTGGAACAACTCCATAAGAAAGCAATGACAATGATCTAAGACTCATTAAAAACAAAAAAGGCAAAAGAATTATTTTACTTAATAAAGACTACAGAAGTGATATGACTTTTAGTCCAAGTATATTAAAAGATAAATAGTTGAACCTAAGAAAATGTTTATTTCATCTGAAGAAGGAATAGAACTAAACTTTTAATTAGGCAGAGATTATTTACAGACCATGAGCACTGGAATATGTTTTTTAAAAGTTTCAAGCATAGGAATTACCTTTAACAGAAGCCTTAAAAATATAAACAGCCATCTTTCTGGGTTGGATTTGTTCAAGTTTATTAGAACTCTATGAATTAAGGACTCCATAAATAAGGTTGCTTTCAAATCAATGTAAATATTAAGATCTCATTGGGCCTAATTTAAGATATGGATTTTCATCAAAGGGTAGTATGAATTTGGGCACTGGTTAAAACATTTTGTCTCTATTCATTTATCAATAAGAATATTACTATTTATCACAAAGTTCAACAAAAAAAGTTCGTGTGTGTCAAAAAGATTCAGCAATTGTGAAAGAATTTAGACTATTTCTGAATTCAATTATGATTTACAATTTTGTCTACTCACAATCAAGTCAAGAAAACTTCTTAGTGAACTGTGTTTTAAATAACATTCTCTTCTTAAAAGTCACTGGCCTCTTTCTGATTTAATTCAGAGAAGCAGAAAATACATGACCATGCCCATCATTCAGTTTTCTATCAGTATTGTAACTAATAGCTGATTTAACTTGAGAATGTCAACACAAAAATAGGCAAGGGTGATAAGGTAGAACCAGCTATTAACACCCCCCCAAATTCATATATCTTTTATGTAATTAAGTTTTGTATCCCTCAATCTTCTCTTGAAATAAAAACGTCTGGTAAATTTATCTGGCTACGTTCATTATGTTGTTATATGCTCTATGAATCTTCATCAAGTCATGCAGTTACTTTTACATATTAAAGTATGCTTTTCATAAAGTATAATAGCTATGTAGCTATGCAAATAGTTGTTTTGTGTTTTTGAAATCTTGCTTGTACAAAGGGAATATAACTTCTTATTACAGATTATCTGTAAATATAATGTTTATCTTTTCCTACTTTTATGATGGGCCACATTCAACTATTTCCTCCTTATTTTTAGGTTTCTAGAAATTTACAAAGATTTATTTTTTAAGCAAAACCACTGCACTATCATCAGTGCAAAGAAATGAAACTCCAATAACAGTGTACTCAGGCACAACCATTTCATAAATCTATTAATGTCATAATGTAATCAAAGGTCTGTTTCCACTTCAGAGTATGAATTCTATGAAAACAGTAGCCCAAATCTAAGTTAAGCGATTTTGAAAAATAATTATAAATAGTTCCTAATTATTATATATACATATTCCCTTTATTTATTTAATACACATTGAAATATAATGGTAACACTTTAATAATCTATGTATAAAAATAAAGTATTTATTGTACTCCTATATTTAAATTGAATGTTAAAATTATTCCCTTAAAAATCCTGGCATTCTTTTGTGTACTTAAAAGTAAATTTTGAGATCTTTTTAAATTGAGTGTTCTCTCACTTACCTACAGGGATGTATCATCAGGTTTCTAGACTGCTCTTTAAAAGTTAGTAACTAATTCACAATTAAACATTCCTTTCACTTAGTTTTAAATAAAAATGAAATAGTGGGTTTCTTAAGGAAGTACTGAACTATACAACTATGATATGCATCTAGTTAAATAATAAAAATAAAAAGAAGGAAAGAAGGAAGGAAGACTAGCAGGCAAGAGGAAAAAAGGACTTTAAAAAGCTCTAAAGCTGATATGAAATTTTATGACCCTAATGATCACAATGTATATAACTTTATACCCACTCTATTAATGTAGATACAAATAACTCAAATTGTAAATTAAGTGTGTTTAACAGCATTAAACAAATACAACATTTAAAAATTCCAGTACACTGAGAATATACTTATCAATAACTCATAGTGACAGAAAAGATAAACAGGCCCCTTGACAACATAAAACACTTTCCAAGGTATGCCACAATGTAAACTCCAAGATGAAAATATCTGAAAGCTCATCTTTACTTCAGTTTTGACCTCTAACACAGGTTTGCTATTAAACACACCCCTACTGTCTCCACTGCTGCCTAACCAAACTACTTGAGTTAGGAGAGCATGCAAAGACGTGCCTTCCAGGCACACTATTATTTTCTAAAAGTAAATCTCCCCAAATACTTCCAGTTGGAAAACATCCACTTCAGCTACTTGACACCAGGATGCCACTTTCTCCCTTGGGCTTACCTGCTACTACTTAACTATTCTTTCATGTAGACTCTGTGCATGTTGGGAGGTAGCTCTTTGAGCACTTCTGAATCCATGGTGACTACAGAAGTACACAGCATACACTCTCCCACAGGTCTTTCCCACCCTTTTTCCCTCCATCACCTTCTGAGAACTCACCCAGGCCACTAGGTGTATCTCAAGTCGCCAATGCCTGCCCATCTGGGAGCAAAGAGCACTGGAGGAATAGTCCTCAAGATCAAGAATCTGGATTTCAACACGTGGTTAAAGAAAACGTGTATAAGTAGGGAAGTGGAAGAAGGAAAGGGGCATTGCAGATAGCAGTCGTCCATTAAGAGTTTTGAATCTTTTGGTTAAAAGCTGAAAAAACAAATACACAAGTGGGTTTAGTTCCTTGGGGATTGGGGATTCTGAGAAGCCTCCCAGGTAGTGGCCAGTTCAGCCTCTCTTGATTCATCCCTATGCAAAACGCGCACTGGTTCCGCTAATGCCCCAGACTTGCACCTCTTTCCCCTCACGTTCCTTCTAATCCAAGGGTCTCCCGATGTGCCAGGTGCCCTGAGAGACTTACCCAAGAGATCTCAAAATCTGAGGACTGGACAACTTTTCTTCCCTGCTCTACTGAGGCCTGAACACCCACAGCAAATAAGGGTCCACACCGAGGTCGGGGTGTCAGGGCGCGTTCTAGCCTCCCCCGCAGGGAGATGCGCGCGGGCGGCGCGCGCGGCCACCCAATGGGTTCCGCCCGCGCCGCCGTCGCCGCACGTGCGCTGCAGCAGCTAGCGCAAAGGGGCGTTCGGACTTGCGTCTGCCCAACCTCGGCTCGCCCAGGCCACCGCGGACTCTCAGGTAAAAGCCAAGGCAAAAGCCCTCCCTTTCTCCGAAAGGTGTTTGCGCCCCTCCCACATGCCCTCCCTGAAGAACGGTGAAGCGCGATTTCATCCAAACCCACCACAGAGAGTGAGGAGACCTCTCTAAAGCGGAATAAAAGTAAAACCAGGACAGATCCCGGGGGAAGCGGGTCGTGCTAGCGCGCGGACAGGGGAAACAGCGCAATCGGGGGCAACAGTCGAGGCACACGGTTAGCTCGAGGCGTCTCTAGGACCAGGAGTTTCTGGACTCCAGAGATAGGAGGGCCCCCCTTTCCGCCTCTGTTCTTCCCTGGGAAGTACTTCTGAAAGGAACGCTGGAGTGCCTAACTTAGAGACGAGACGCGTGCACTTGCCCAGTGAGTAAATAAAGGTCAGCAGTTGGATCAATAAAGTATGTGCTTCTCACCGCCAGATGTTTTTACTGTTGTTTCTCCTCCCGAGGGGAGAGGGAAGGGAGGAAGAGGGAAAGACAACAAACAATTTTTAAAAAGAGTAAACAAACACACATCTGGTGTTTCGACACACATTTTCCTGTAGCCGCGGTCTCTCCGGACAAGGCAACATTTTGCATATTCAAAACTAAAAATCAGTGAGCCAACAGCAAATTGCCCCCCTCCCCCATCACAAAGCAGAATGAAAAAGAACAACAAGTGGTGATGTTGGGTCCGGAACGCGACCCCGACGCCGAGCCGAAATTTGACACATGTCACACTCGCCCAGCCGTGCGGAGCGCTGCCATTGGGGCGAAACTTTGCCGCCGCCGCGGGAGGAGCGCGGAGCAGAGTAAAGTCGCAGCCCGGCCCGGCGAGGAGGTGGCTGGGACGGGTGGGGTGCGGAGGTGCAGCGCGCCAGAGTGAGGGTGAAGAAACTTACCGCGACCGGCGACGCCGTGGGCAGCGTCCCGGGAGGTGGCACCCGCGGCGCCGAGGCAGAAGCCCCCAAACAACACACCC
>VBSM01003176.1:27774937-27837419 GCA_008086735.1 Cheirogaleus medius
CCGGCCGCGCGCGCGAGTTGTTGGCAATGCAAACTGTACACACACAGCGCGCGGAGCTGCCTCTCCTCCGCGGGGCGGGGTGGGGGAAGGGCCGCCTCAGAGGATTCTGAAGTACTGCTGGACCACTTGTTTGTTTTGCTTTACTTTGCGTTGTTATTGTGGCTGTTTTTGTTGATCCAAAAAGTGGTTTGAAACCAGCTAGTCGAGATACCCGCCTCCCACCTCCACCTATCCCCCCCTGTTCCCCAACTTCTTTAAGGGAGGGGGAAACGCGGGGCAGAATATTGTTCGGATTTGCAGTGGCGCTTCCTGGCTGACGTCAGGTCCACCTGCTATGTAAACAACTCGCCGGAGAACTTGTTTGTTCTGCGCCAGATCTTCCCCCACCCCCACCCTTCTCCCCACCTCCTGCTCCGCCTTCTCGCGCTCGCCCCAGACGGCGAGTCAGGGAAGGGGGTGGGGAGGGAGGCGAGAACAAAACCGTATGCTGTACTGGCAAAGCCGAGTTGTGTCTGCTGCTTCTTGGCAGTCCCCAAAGTACGTCCTCTCAGCAGACGGAGCTGCTGGCAAATGAAACAGGGGATTCCACGTGAAGTGCAGAAAGCCTCGAAGGGATCCAAAGCCCTTGGTGGCAGGGAGTTAAAGTACATGGTAGTCAGAAAGGGAGACCCAAGCGTGTGTTAAAACGCTGATTGGCCTTTCCTTTCACGGTGTGCGCCTCTGCGGCCTGGGGTGGGGAGAGGCCGAGAGTCTTTCTCACTCTTCATTGTTGTCCTGGCTGCTGTCTCACTTGGGCCCAGGAGTTCTCGGGATTCCTCGGGGTCCGGCAGCCCAGGTCACCGGGGCGGGGCTTTGAAGAAAGGGGCCGCGGCGCTGGGACTTGTAGGGTCCGAGGCTTTCGTGACGGGCCCAATCAGTGACTGAGGGGAGCAAAAGTAACCGGAATGAAAGGCAAGAAGAAACTGCCAGAGCCTGCTCCGCGCGCACTTCAAAACCCAGGCGCCGGCGTGGGGGATACGCGGGCCCAGCCTCCAGCACTGGATCCCTGCTCCTATCCGCGGGGTGTGACCCAGCTGGCTGGCCCGCGCGGGACCGAGGGGCAAGACAGGGGAGAGGCCGAGGGAGGGCAAGGCGGGCCTCGGATGGGACGCGTGACCCGAATTGGGGCGGGGCGGGGGTCCTCCGGAGCCCCTTCCCCAGCTCCGTGCCGGCGGGCCCTCCCCGCCGTCGCCCGCCAGCCCCTCCCCTGCCGGCGGGCAGCGGGACCCTCCGCCGGCCGCGTTCACCTCGCGCCGGCGCCGGAGCCCGCCGCTCTGCTAGCGAGTCAGTCGCTGAGCGTGGCGTTCCGAAAGGCGCGGAAACTTTCCTTCAAACAGCTGCGGCCAAGAGGCCGTGGGGAACAGAGCCTGGCCCCTGGCTTGAACCCTTCCTCCCAGGAGAAAGAAGGGCTAACTTTAACATCTCCGGTGGCTGAAGAGGGAGTGGTGGTGATGGGGGAGACGGGCGAGCTGCACTAACTTCTGCCTTTGAGCCTTTCTTTTCCTCAAAGAGCAGCGCGCCCTTTCTCTGTAAAGGGCAGACGCGAGCTCACACACACACTTGGCACCAACTCTTCCCTTCAGGATCCGCAGTTCTCTCAGGGAGGAAGCGGCCCTGGCACCCACATCTGTAAACACACCGTCAGGTTTTTTAGTGAAACCAATTAAGTCAGTAAGCCACAGGGCTGGTCCTGGAAAGAGGGCCCCTGCCAGGAGGATGAGGAACGAGGTAGAGTTGAGCTTTGAATTGCGGTTCTTTCTGTGAGCTTTTCAACTCCGGGCAGTCCTTAAGTGCTATGCTTATAGATTGTGTTTTTACTTTTAAAACTGTGTTTTTCGAAATGCAGGCTGAACAGTGGACAAATAATCCTAATCTTTTTGGAGGTGGGCGCGCAGAGGGGAGGAAGAGCAGTCATTAATATCAGAAAATACCAGGCCCAAACGGCCCTACCTCGCCCTTCTGAAAGGTGGGGATAATTTTATGTTAAGTATCTGCGTTTATGTTTCACTAGCAAACCTAAATAAAAACGGGCTCTAAATTAGCCTGAAACTATTTTTTAAAAGGAGAGGCGTAAACGCCGTCGAAATCCTTGCAAAGCCGAGGATGTACCTTTCCACGGGACTCACGAATAAAGGTAACGGAACAGCCAAAAGGTCTTCAGCTTCTCACTTCTTTTTCTTCTGCCTCCCCGCATACATCGACCCCACTTACAGCCCTTTCTCGCCAGGTGTCCCGAGGAAGTGAGCGGGCAAGGTTTATTAGAAAGGAGCATGGGTCACTTGGAAGATAAGTTCAAGTTCCCAACGAGGAGAAAGAGGGTTGCAGTCTCAAGACTTGGGGAGAAACGGGTTTAGTTCGCCTTTCACTTTTCTGTACACAAAGACACGTTCTGGCGAAATTCGCAGCCTCTGACATTTCTTTCCTGCGAGTACAAATAGCCAAACGCCAAGAGGTGCAAAAGGGTATCTCAGTTGGGGAAGCGTATCTTTCTAGATTGGCTATACCCTTCCCAGGCCTCTCTCTAAGTGGGACTGAGCCCGCAGCCCCCAGGTGCCCGCGCTTAACTTCGCCCCCATTATCTCCTCTTCGCCTCCTACCATGCCCGGGGCCACCAACCCTTCCCGCAGGAAGGACGACCAGGGAGTTGAGAAAGCCGGTCCTGCCAGGAGCCGCTGCCCTCGGCGGACCCCTCGGCTTCAGCCAATGGGCAGGGCCCGGGTTCGAGAGGTGAAAGTTCAGGCCCAGGGCTCGTCGTCTCTCGCTTCCCCTCTCAGGTCGCCTCCCTTTCGGCCCCCGCCCCTGGCCACACTGCAGACACAGCCCGGCTACCAGGGGCTGCCACGGTGGCACGTAGTTTGTTGATGGGTGGTCATAAAATATATTTATTTGCAATTCCTTGAAGTCGCCCACCACCCCGCCCCAGCGTGGCCCGGAACACTGCAGGCTTTGTTCGCCTCGGCTGCTGCTGGAGCCGGCCGGGGTTTAGCGCTCTGTGCAAGCAGACTCCAAAAAAAAGTTGAAGTATAATAATAGGAAAACCGGGTTTCCGCAGCCGAGGAAAACGCTGAAAGGGCAAACAGCGAACGAATAGTTTTCTTTTGCACAAGTCGCTGGTCAGCCCACTGGATCAAGGCAGCCTTTAAACGAAACACTGCTTATCAGAGAGAGAAGGAAAGCCAAATTCTTTCCCTGTAGTCGCCGCGTAGGGTCGTGGCCACAGCTCAGGTCTCCTTTGCAGCACGTGGGTCTGCAGAAGTCATTAAAAGAGGCTCCAAAAGAAAGTTAAACGGGGCTACTGGGTGAATGAGGAGTTTCACCAAATGGACCTCAAAGCTCTCTCACGAAAATTTATTTGATTTCAAGTTTATTTTATGATGAAACCACAAATCAACAAAATCTGAGAAACTGTTCTGTTACGGTCCTGGCAAAAGATAAATTCGTTTGAAATGGTCTCTGCCAGCGCATCTTGCGCGAAATAAAACGCCCCAAATGAGACTAACTAAAGCCAGGATGAAGAAAAGCAACGTACGGGAATGACATATTGCAAATGTTAGTTTAATGCTTCTCCGGAGTGAACCGCTTTGATTTTTAGTTTTTTCTTATAAAAATTTAATTATCCACACAGGTCTGATTTCTCCAAAACTTTTAGTCAAACAACGACTACATTTTTCTTCTTCAGAGCCGTTTTATCGGTGTAATTGTGACTCATACTTAATTTTTAACTAACTTGTTAGAAAGATCGCTGGGAGAGAGGGAAGGGGACAGCTTTTAAATTATTTTTTTCCTATTAGAGATACCATATTTAAAGTTGTACTATTCATTTCAAATAACCTGTAACAAAAGTCTTTAAATGCAAGGTAAAATAATTTTTCCCTTCACACAGAAAAACAGGCACATACCAGATTCCTATTTTCCACATACACTGCAGTTTCCTGAAGATGAGCAAATAAACAGACTTTTTAAAGACAGTTTGTCCCTACTCTCTTCCCAGACACACTTAGGGAAAAGAGAAAATTCTAATTTCACCCAAGTCAAATAAAGGGTAATCTATGTTACAACGTTAAATTGAATGTAGATGTTGTGAAATTGGTGGAGTTACACCACCATCTGTCGTTAAGCTCCGGGATTACAAAATTTAGGACCTATAATAAATCTTAATGAGCTTTCACAACTTTTTTTTTTTAAATCACAGACTATAATTTTCATTTGTATTTGCATAACATATATCCTGAATTACCCGAATTCTGGACAATTGTTCATAAACCCATGCTTCTACCTGGGTTCTCTAATCTTCAGAAAATAAATTTTAAAAATACCCCACATCTGCTAGCCTTCAGATAAAGCCTCTTCAGAACAGCTGTGGGTCTGCAGATTTTCCCTGTCCTGCCCCTTGCTTCTAACTAGGCTGCTGATTTGAACCATGAAGACTCAACAACAGGGGCTACCTATGTCCTCCTTCAGTGAATAAGACTTTTAATTCTCTCTTGAATGCAATCTAGTTCTTTGCTAATACTGTATATCTAACCTTAAAAAATGTAACCACAGCATATCTCTTCTAAGAGGTTGGCTCTGAGTGTCTTAAAAACATGATTGAAAGGTAGCTAATAACAGGGTCCAGTTTGGGTTGATTTTGCTGGAGAGGCAAAGATCAATCGCTATGGGATAGAATCTTCAGGCTAAGTAGATTCTACAGCAAGCAAAGCTTTATCCAAATGAATAGAGAGAGGGGATAACTACTGGATAAAGAATTCCAGTACTGAATCAAAAGTCTCCATCATGCAATGACGACTCCATCTTTTTCACACAACATTCCAGTGACATCTGTATTGTATCTATATTTTTAAGGATATCAAGATATCTCACTCTCCATAACGTTGTACTCCCTTCTGTTTTAAGGACTTGATTACCAAATTTCTATTTTCCAGAAAATAAAAATTAATTAAAATAAAATATAATGGTGTTCTTATGTTGGTAACATAGTAGCTAAAAGCAATATTGATTTGAAGCACACAAAATTGTCTATATTTGATCAACTTTAACCAGCACAAATGACAACTTCATATGGCTCAAGTTAATAGAACCCAGATTTTTCTGAGACATAGTCTGTCTCTATAAAAGGAAGCATAAATTGTCTAACCCCTGATACTTTCTGCCACATTGATTCAAATATGTAGAATTGCCTGATGCAAGCGCTCTTTGCCTGTTGTTGTTTATAACATTAAATTAATCTTGGAGTTGGTATATCTCTGAATTACTATGAAATTTTAGAGCTGAATGAAACTTCAAGATATTTTAGTCCAGTCTTCTCATTATAAAAATCATAGAGCAAAAACTCAGATATGAGAGCAAATTCATGCAGCTAGTTGGTAAAATTCCAGTTATTATTGAACCATTTTGTGTTTCTAAACATATAATTGCCCTCCTTTCCCCTACTCCAGGGAAGACATTTTTGCCATACATCCGATCTTTACATTTTCTTCACATCCATCAAAATTGATGTGGCTCAGCGATGGCAATACCCTTGGATTTCATTACAGTATTGAAGATGGTTAACTGTCATGTCCACTGTAATATAATACACAGGAAAAAAAAAAGTTTGATCACTTGTTTCTCTTGAAAGTCATTTAGAGTCTATAAGATTTCTTCAATAGTGTGAAGAGCTTCATCACTGTTGATTGCAAGTGTTCATGATAGAAAAACTGATGGCAAGAGGTGTTAAAACAAACCACAGTTTATGATGTTTTTCAGAGTTTATTATCTTCGGGGACTCATGGGAGGAGAAACCCATAATCTCATCAGCAGCTTGCTTTCAGTACACTTTTAAGAAATAAAGGCTAACACAAGACTACAAGACAAAATATAGCATTGATTTTTTTTAAATCTATGAGAAAAAACTATATCAAGATTCTGCATCAGTGTAGACTTTTATTTTTGTTTAATAACCATATATGGCTCCAGTAACCATAGTGGTTTACCTAAAGAATATACTGAAGTGGTTAATTGTAACAAAGCATATAAAGATTCAGTCATTTGCCCTCTTCTCCTTCCCCTTCTGATCCTTCCCTTTCTGTATCTCCTTCTTTTCTTTTTCCATTTTCCTCTTGTTTTTTCTCTGTCTGCCATGATCTTTGTCATTACCCTCACCATGACAACTTCCAAAATTCTCCACAGATATTTCTCTCCCAAACTCCAGATCTGTGTATTCAATTGCTTATTAATAGCACCATCTGAATTGTGCCAAGTACCAACTTGCCCTCTTTTCTCCTTGGCCAGCTACTATTTATGCCACCTAGTTAATGATTAATGGTACCTTTATCCAGTCCCCAAATCCAAAAAGATCCAAGTTATACATGCCCCTTCTCTATCCTCTCGAATCCAAGTACTATTAGGCTTTGTTCATTGTTACCTATTTAATTTTCCATCTTCTTCTTCCAACCATCCCCATGGTTGTTGCCTTACTTCAAGGCTTCATAATTTCTTATTAGTATAATAATTGGTCATTCTTGATTACTTTCTAACCACCTTCCTTACTTTCAATCTCTCTTTGTTACAGTTCATCTTCCTCATTGCTTTCCAAAACACATGTCACTTAGAATCTGGCAAAGGATCCCTGCAGTCAATGGAGTAAAATCTTAAGTTTTTAGCCTGGTATAACACATATATCTAGCAAATATGAGATGTTTAACAATCTTTTTTGGAATGAATGAATGAATAAAAATCATGCACCATACAAACATATTTTAGATGTTAAATATTCTCTGTCTTCAGATATATTTTTAGCTGTGCATCATTTTCAGCAAAACTATAAGTCTGCTTTGCTACCCAAACATCTGGCTAAAATAGTTACAACTGAAGATTTTTATATTAAAGAACTGAGCAGATATATATAAAGGTATATTAAATCTGGCATTCAAATTCCCAACTGCATTATTTAATGGCTCAACAAATATTTATATATTAAACACTGTGGTGGGTATTTCAAGAATTAAAGATGTATTAGATTAAGTCCCTGCCCAGAACTTACATTCTAGTGAGAGAAATAAGATATATAAGTGGATTAATTCAATAAAACATGAATTTTAATAAATCATAAGATAGAGGTTTATCCAGGACACTGTGAGACCAGAGAAAACATTTCTTAAGGCTATAGTAAGAAGGTAACAAAGCCCTATTTTTTTTGTTGTTTGGGATGATCACTTAAAAAATAAATCTAAGAATGTATCTTTTGATCAAAAATTTATACTTCACCAAATGCCTGCCTAAGAAAACTTACAGTCTTTGGACAAAAGCATGAAGTTGTGGTCTAAACTTGGTTATATCAAAGACAATGGCAGGCTTAACAGCTGTGAAGAGGTACTCAGTCCCTTAAATTATCTCATGTCACTCTTAAGTATAAATGGGCTTTTATAAAAAAAGATTACTTCTAATTTGTCAGAATTTTGCCACGGGAAAACAGTTTTATAACAGACAGGAACTGAAAAGAAAGCAAAAGAACTGAAAAGAAAGTAAGAGAACATAAATGTTCTGAGGTTATTCACATGTTTTCCTCTCCCAGCATTTTTGTAACTCTCAAGAGAGAAAAGCAAGTTATCCTGGGCCATCAATGTCCCCTGGAGACAGCATAAGAGGTTGCATTCCCCAATCTCCTTCCTCCACCAACCATCTTTTTCAGTCTCATTAAGGTGCATGTTGGTTTCCTTCTACCCTTTTTTCTTTTTCACCACTTCCACCTCAGTACATAAATACAGGCTTGGGCTATACTTTCTCAGTTATATATTATCTTCCCCTCTAAATTCCTTCCTTCCCTCCCCGCTTCTCATTCTTTTTCGTGTAACTCTGGAAAACATTTCTCAACAATTCTCTCTCCATCTTTTTTTTCCCTCCTCTCTCTCTTCCAAATAAGCGTGTGCACCCCCCCTCCACACGCACACACATGATCATGGCTGCTATGTTTAAAAGCAGAGCTAGTGATGTAAGGAGTGAAGGAACAGGAAAACTAACATGAATGTAGAAAAATAAAAATAAAAAATTAGTGTTATTATCTTTTAAAACCTTTGAAGTCCGCTGATAAAGGAGCAGTGAACCACATACTCTTATACCCACTCCTTCCTGCCCCCATAAGATAAATCTATATGGTTGGAAAGCCATTTGGTAACTTGTGTCAAGGACTCTTACGCTAGTCCCACAGCTAGACTACAATCCAAAAGAAATAATCTGAAATACAGAAGAAGCTTCATGCAAAAGCTGTTTATCATAGACTTATTTACAATGGCACAGATTTGGAAACAATTTAAAAGGTCCACAGTATATAATATAGTCCAGCCACTAAAATAATATTTATGAGATTTTTTTTATTTCATCATATTATGGGGATACAAATATTGTAAGGTTACAATATATTGTTACAATATATGGTTAAGGTTACATATATTGTCCTTGCCACCCCTCCCCTCACACCGAGTCAGAGCCTTAATGACATCAAATGCTTTTTAAATATTATTTGGTGGAATGATAGCATATAAAAATGTACCAAAAGAAGACCAGAAAGAAACATGTCATAGTGATACTGCCCTTCAAGGAGGCCCACAATTAGTCTCATATTCATACCCTTGTGTAGTCCCCTCCCACATCGTTCCAGCCTCAGTCTGTATGGCTAGTAGCATGTGGCCTAGAGGTGATAGTATGCCACTTCTGAGCTTAGGTTATAAAAGATGAAGGCTTTCATCTAGAGCTCTAGATCTCTCTATCTCTTATATCACTTGCTCTGGCAAGCTGCCATGAGTGAGCAGCTCTATGGAGAGGCCTATAAGGTAAGGAAGTACAGTCTCTGGGCAACAGCCAGGGAATAATTGAGACCTCTCAACAACCTTGTCAGTGAACTTAGAAGTAAATCCTCCTTTCCAAGTGAATCTTCTTGAGATAACTAGAACAACCCTGGTCAACAGCTTAATTAACAACTTCATGAGAGAACTGAGCAAGAACCACTCAGGTAAGCTGGTCCTAGATACCTGACCCTCAGAAACTATGAACAAATAAATGTTTGTTGGTTTAAAGCTGCTAAATCTGGGAGTAATTTGTTATACAGCGATAGATAACTAATACAACCATGATAAGAAAGGTTAATATTTAAGTGGTAGAATTTCAGGTGATTGTTTTTCTACTTTTCGTATTTCCAAAATTCTCTATGCTGAAGACTTATTACTTCATAAATGAAAAAAATAAAATAATTGATTATTAATATTTATTTATTTTAAAATTTATATTTGAAAAGACAGTGTCCTAAAGTGCTTTTAGAATTACCTCCAGTCAACATTCTCTAGTAAAACTGGATTTATCTCAAGCATAGTTAATAAGTTAAATATAAAATTACATTTCAATCTTTACTTTTTATTTTATATAGAAAAGGGTGGTATTATGCATTGGGGAATATAAATAAATAACATTTCCACATATGATAAGTACATTTCATGAACAAACAGAGTATCTGAATACCACTTAGAACATTGTTCCTGAGAAAATGCATTCCAAGTTTTCAACAACTCACTTGCAATATAATACATTGTATAATAATTTGGCAATTTCCTATACATGTCTTTCAAAATATATAGGACAAAGACCTTTTAAGCTTTGATTACTTTGAATAGGATAACTGTTAAAGTATTTTCAGTCTTATTCCAGGTAAATGAATTAAAAACAATCTGTGAACTTAGAAAGTAAGACTAGAGTCTCACCTCATATTTAATCATAAGAAACAACCATTCTCTCTTGAGATTTTCCTAATTAGGTTATAGCACATTACAGTAGTTGAGTAGAGAAGGTCAAAACAAGTTCTAAATTAGTTTAGCAAAATTTAGTAAATCAATAAATTTTTATAAAGCTACAACAAACATACTAAGACAATGTGTCACCTAATCTGTTTATAATTATGCTTCTGTCTTTATATTATAAAAACAAAAAATAACAATTCTATGCTCAGTTGATTATTTGAAAAGTTTAAGTCATGTAAAGCCATAGAAAGCCATTTCTGGATCCTGAGAATATTGATTATATAATCACTTTAATAATACCTTGATTGCTTTGTGGATTTAAACAAGTTGATAAAATAGGCACATAAAATAATTTTCATAAAATAGGAATATATAATATGGTCATATTAATTATTTAGTTATTTTGACAATAGTCTTAGAGCAAGTATGAACACCAAGTGCATTATTGAGTTTACTTCCAAAGACTATTATACAGAATATTATATGTTTTCATGATCATAAATAAATATGGATTCTTTCACAAGGATATTTGATATGTATTAGACAGATAAATTTCTGCTAAAGTGAGATTTCATTTTCTTATCCAAAGATTCTTACATTTTCTGACTTATTTTTTGAAGTTAAAAAAATCTTTTCATTACTTCTGTGATCCTTTGTCCATCATGTTGTTGATTCATCTTCTATAACTATCCTCTTTTCCACCTCCTCACTAAATTCTGTGAATCAGGATCAAAGACAAAGATGTCTGAACTGGTGAAAGAAATGTATGATATTTTAACCAATTGAAGAAAATTCATTGATACCTTCCATGGTTTTTTTTTCAAATAACTAGGTCATTTAGAATAATAAATCATAAAGTATCTTTGCTAAAAATAATTGGGTATCTGTTAAGCAAAAATCCATATTCATTATTCTGTGATCCTATATGCAATCAAGTTCAGGTAATTTATTTTTAGATAAGAGATATAGAAACTCTATGTTGGGACATAATACTATTAGGGAAAAGATCCTCAGAAATGAACCATTGAAGGCAATTTGACCTCTAAAATATGGTTAGTAAGATGAACTCTACCTCACAGATTTTAGCAGGGAAATGTGGTGAGCAAATGTAAGACTTTCAAAGGAAAGGAAGTTCATACAGCTGTTTGACTGTGAGAATTAGATAAACTGTAGTCATAAAATATAAACCCTTTGCTGCCTGAATTCAATTCAGTTCAATTCATTTCAGCAAATATTTATTGAGTCCACGTTATTTGTCCGTTAACATTTAATACCTTCGAATCATAATCTTTGGGTTATATGAAGGCTTAGAGGTCACCCAATCCGAGATTCTTCCCAAAGAAGGAATTTGAGTCTGGATTTTTGTTATGAAATGATATTTCTTGCAGTCTTTTCATTAAGAGTAGTCTGGAAACAGAGTCCAGAGATGATTGGCTACCCAAACTCTTTCCAAAATTTCTTGTATTTCAAAGTAAATATTCTCAGAGCTTTTCTTGACTACATGTTGAGCAGTTTACCTCTGGAAATTCATAGCCCAAACTGGAGCTGGACATACTTATTTCTTGGAAGATTGCCATTCCTGCTTCCACTCTCCCAGGCAAATCTGAACTTCCTCTTGTCAACCCTTTGTTTCTTCTTCCTAAAGATTTATACTGAAGCTAACTCTTGATCTCTCTAAAACAGAATCTAGAGCCAGCCTTCTCTTAGGTGGCTTTGCTTTTACATTCCCTCCTCATTATTGGCTTCGGATATAGCATGAGATCCTAATCTTGCTTAGCAGCTACCCTTGATTTTACACTGAATAAGGAAAGTCCTTAATTCTACCTTAATCAAGTTCATCAAGGATTTTATGCTTAAGAGGGATTATTTTACTGTCAAGAGCTGACACAGCTGGAAGAGAAAACACTTAATGAGTACACTTGTTGGAACAGGACTGCTGGTCCTATTCTCTTCTACAGCAGAACACTAGAGAGTGCTTCTTTGAGAACATCCTGGGCTTCAGGGATAAGGATGCTTAAGTTTCCTTTGCAGTGTACACTTAAGTTTCCTTACCTTGCTCATTCTAAAGCAGTGCCTTCTAGAGTACTCTTTGGCAAAAAGAGATGAAATGAGCATATAGGATAACAGATACATTTATTTTTGGATATATGCCTTAATTATCAAGTATAATATTAAGTCTAAGAGGCTTGTAAGAAGTAAGAAACATGATCTGTGTGGAGACTTGGTGGAGCACGCTCAGTTGAAATTGTTTGGAACATATCCTATCTTTACCATTCACAGCCATTTAAGCAGAATAGGTGTCACAATTATTTTGTCAACTATAAACTTGGATTTCTAAAATACAATCAGAAAATTATGTACTAAGAGAAATGATTGAACATATTAATTATTGAATATTGTTTTTTGATTTGTAAAATAATGATAGCAATAAAAGCAAATTCATGAAAAATGCTTCCATTTAGAGAGATTTAGGATTACCATTTAATTGGTATAAAAAAGATTGAGAGAAATATTAATTGATTTTATGTTGCAACTTTAAAAATCATATAAGGAAATTGTGTTACTAATAAGTTTTCATTTTTGCTGTATATTCTGACATTTTCTATACTAAAATAAATCCCTTGCTCTATTTTCAGTTTTTGATTACAGATTCTGGTTTTGGCATATTTTTTACTTTCATGAAGGCAATGAACTTATAGAAGTTTAATTTACTGATGTTTAAATGTTAACACAGCTAATTTTGGTGATCTTTAAAGTTAGCCACTTATTAGATTAGTTATTATACTGGGCTTAAAATTTTTTCCTATATTTTACAAAGTAGATATTTAAAGAATATCTAGAAAAGGGAAGAGAGCTACTACTTGGACAGAAGCACCCATACAAACCAAAATGACAGCTCATTATACTAAAAACAAATGTATAAATTGGACTTCATCAAAATTAAAGACATATTCTCTGTAAAAGACCCTGTTAAAAGGCTGAAAAGACAAGCTACAGACTGGGAGAAAATACTGGCAAACCATGTATCTGGAAAAAGATTTGTATTTAGAACATAAAAAGAATTCTCAGAACTCAACAGAAAAAAAAATTTAAAAATTTAGAAAATTTTCAAAAGACACAAGACATTTCCCCAAAGAGGATATACAGATAGCAAATAAGCACATGAGAAGATATTTAATATCAGTAGCTATTACATTACCTCTTAGAACTGCTAACATAAAAAATAGTGGCAAATATCAAAGATTGGCAAGGATGTGGAAAAACTGGATCTCTAATACATTACTGGTGGGGATATAAAATGGTAAAGCCACTCTGGAAAGTAGTCAGGCAGTTTCTTTAAAAACTAAACAGACACTATACAACTGAGCATTTGTACTCCTGGGCATTACCCAAGAGAAAAGAAAATTTAGGCCCACACAAAAACCTGTATAGGAATTTTTATAGCAGCTTTATTTGTGATCTCTCCACACTAGACCCAACCAAAATGCACATTAATCAGTGAATGGCTAAACAAACTGGTACATCTATACCATGGAATACTACTCAGCAATAAAAAGGAATAGACTATTGCTGTAAACAGTAACTTGGATAGATCAAAGACATTCTGCCAAGTGAATAAAAAAAAGCCAATCTCAAAAGGTTACATAGTATATTATTTCATTTACATAACATTTTCAAACAACCAAATTATGGAGATAGGGAGCAGATTACTGGTTTTCATGTGTTAGGGATCATGGGGTGAGGGGAGTTGGTCTGATTCTAAAGAAGTAGCATGGGAAATCTTTCAAATGGAACAATTCTGTATCTTGATTTCTCTGATGGTTACACAAATATCCACATGTGATAAAATGTCATAGATCTACACACACACATTGTACCAGTGTCAGTTTCTTGGTTCTAATGTTGTACTATATGTAAGATGTCACTATTGGGGGAAACTGGATGAAATACATAGGATTTCTCTATATTTCAATATTCCTGTGACTATATAATTATTTCAAAATAAAAAGTTAAAAAATTTTAAAAATGTTTAGAACCGACAAAGAAAGGGAGATAAATACTGCCACAGCCCAAAACAGATTGTTTATGCCCATGGGTAACATTTAAGGAAAAAATACTCCCATTCCTTTATTAAACATAGTTATGCCTATTTATACATGTCTAAGCATGAGAATACTCCTTTGAGATGAAGGTGTTCAGGAGATGGATGATGGTGATGGTTGCACAACATGTGTGCTTCATGTAGCAGAGCTGTACACTTGGAAATGGTTGAAATGATATAATGTGTATATTTTATCACACACACAAAGAGTGCTGCTTTGTGTTCCACCTCTGGAAACTAGGAAATGATTTTTCTTTTTGTCTATTCACAACCCTTGTAGAATCCTTTGGATTTTAAAATGCATATTACATAAAGAAACTCTGTACCTGAAGAGGCATACAGTCTTGAATTTTTTCTTCAGAATATAAATAGTGTTATTGTTTATTTTTCTGATTATAAAAATGAATACATGATCAATGGAAAAATCATATAATACAGAGAGATATAAAGAAGGAAGTATAGCTTAATCGTAATCCCACTATCAAGAAAGCATCATTTCTAATATCTTGGCATATATTCTTCCCCAATATTTTTTGTTTATATACACACACACACACATTCTGACATTGAAATATTATTCTTCACTTAACTGTGTTGTAGACATTGTTGTATATAAATTAATCTAGAGCAACATCAAAATTTTTAAGAAAGCAGAGTATGGCCAGGTACAGTGGCTCACGCTGCAATCCTAGCACTTTGGGAGGCTGAGGTGGGAGGATGGCTTGAGGCCAGTAGTTTGAGACCAACCTGAGCAAGATTGAGACCCTCTCAAAGGAGTACTCTTACTCTTAGACATGTATAAGTAGGCATAACTGTGTTTAATAAAGGAATGGGAGGATTTTTTTCCTTAAATGTTATCCATGGACATAAACAGTCTGTTTGGGGCTGTGGCAGCAGGTATCTCCCCTGGTTTTATTGCAAAAAACAGAAAAAATATTAGCCGGGCATGGTGGTACATGCCTGTAGTCCCAGCTACTCTAGAGGGTGAGGCAGGAGGATCACTTGAGCCCAAGAGTCCAAGGTTGCAGTGAGCTATGATGATGCCACTGCACTCTAGCCTGGGCAACAAAGCTAATCTTTGTCTCCAAAAAAAGGAAGCTCAGTAGAAAGAAAGAAAGTTTAAGAGGGGAAGGCCACAGGCCACAAACATGTGGGGCAAAGAGCATAACTGGACCTAGAATAATGGAAGATTTCAGAAGCTAGAGCTTAAAAGGAGCCATAGTAAAAAGGTGGAGAAATGTATGCAGGGCAGAAACCTGCAAATAGGTGAAAGAGCTGTAGCAGTATGGAGAGCATTTGTTAGTGATCAGAGAAAGATAAAAAAAATAATAACAACATATTAGGGCTACTTAATTTACCTTTATGTAAAATTTACAAGTTCTTTGGGATTAAAAGAACCAGTGAAATTTTACTTAGTACAATCATAGCATAATCAGCAGAAGCTAGGAGAATCATATCTATTATCCACATAGAAGGGTTTACAAATAAGAACTCTAGGCTTCCACAGCTCAATGACACTTGCTTCTACTGCAGGTGCTACTGCCCCCTCCATTCTCCTAACACTGAAAGAGTTTTTAGCAGGAGATTAGATCTTAAACTGATAAAAGCCCTTGGATTAAATCTATTTCTTGGTGATGGTATAGGCCAGGAGTCAGCAAACTTTTTCTGTAAATGCCCAATAGCAAATATTTTAGCCGTGTAGGTCATGTGATCTCTGTTACAACTATTCAACTCTGCATGAAAGAGCCATAGAAAATACCTGAACTAATGAGATTGCTATGTTTCAACACAATTTATGAACACCAGAATTTGAATTTCATATAATTTTTATATGTCACAATATATATTATTTCAATATTTTTCCCTTCAATTTAAAAATATGTAAAAACACTTGTGGGCTGTACACAAACAAGAAATGGATTAGATTCACTGATTCCTGATGTAGACAATAATGAGGAAGAAAGTAAGCATCCTAGCTAGAAGGCTACTAAGGGACCATTGCCAACACCTGCCTGGATGTTAAAGACATTAAGGTTAAAGTTAGGGCCCTTTACCACCACCACGAAGAACTGAGTGTGTGTGCATATGTCTGGTGTGCATGAATAAGAAGGTTTGGATTACACGTTATGTAATTGCATATTTGATAATATTTTATTGTGTTCAATAAATTCTATAATAAATCTAAATACTTTGAATAGTTTCCACATTATTAGTAGGGCAAATGTAGCTAGGTTCATTGTGGGTCTTAGATCCCTGTAGTTTTGACAATATTTTAACATCAGATTCTTTTAAGTTATTTGGAATTTTGGTTTGCAGGATCATTTTGAGGGAGAAAGGTTTTCTATGTTATTATTGGTTCGCTGTTCCTGTTCTTCCTCAGTCTTTCTTCTTACCCCTACCTATTTAGCAAGTTGGTGTTGACTGCACCTGGCCCACTGGCCCCACTGTCTCCCTAGGTCTGCTAAGAGCTGTAGCCTCAGGCAGCATTTGATACAAATAATATTTTTTCTGTCTCCTTCAATGAGTCCTACTTCCTTGAGAAACACTTTTTGTCCTCTTTGTTTGGACAAACTAACACCTACTTATAATGTCCAGTAAGTTTCAGCCCTACGTACTGCTTTGTATTTCTGTTCTATGGAGATTTTTTTCTTGCCATTGAGTCCAGAGTTTTTGGTTTTCTGTTTTCTGTTTTATCTTTCATTGCTACAATTTTGAGCCCAAGGGGCGCTCTTGATTCCAAGTCTTGCCTATCACTTACTGATAGAAAATCCTTGTGTGTGTATGTGTGTATACACACACATATATATATTTGCACACTTGTCAGATTTTCTTAGTACAAATGGATTATAGTAGAAATATTGTGTAAAACGATGTGTATAAAATAAATTTTGGTCCTATTTGCATCCAAACAGACTGTGCTATTTCCCTCATATCCTATCCTATATAACACTTTTTTAAAAACATTTTTGATCTTCAGCAGATTAAGTGAAAAATAATTTTCTTATTTTTTCTATTGTTAGCTTTTTTCTTCACCATTTTTATTGATATACAATTTACATAAAATTAGATGCTTAATATTAAGTACACAGTTCAACTAGTTTTAATAAATGCATACACTTGTGTAACCCCTACCTCCATCAAAAGATTTAACTTTTATATCACTCCAGAAAGAGTGATATAAACTTAACTTTTATATCACTCCTTTGCTTATCATTTCATCACACAACTGCCCAAAGGAAACAATTATTTTGATTTATTCAACTACAGGTTAGTTTTTTTCTGCTTTAGAATTTTATATAAAATGGCCCATATAGTCTTTTGTGTCTTTTGTCATTAGCATAACAATTTTAAGGTTTATTTATGTTATGTGTATCGCTAGCTCATTTATCTATATCTCTGAATAGTATCCCACTGTACAGATATACTATTAATACAATTTATTTACCCATTTACTTATCGATGATTATTTGGGCTACCTACAATTTAAGGATGTTAAATCTGTCTGAATTTTTCATTTTTCAACCACTTGTTCTCACATTATTTATTAAAAAACAAAAAACAAAAATGCAGCAGCAACACTATAATTTTAAAAACCCCAAAAGAAAAACAGAAAACTCTTGTGTCACTTAGAAGTTGTTTGTCTTTTCAGCAATAGAATATTTGACCAACAGTGATTTAAACCATACAAAACATTTATTATGCCTTAACAGAAAATCTGAAGATGCATAGTTTCAGGGTTGGCCCAGCAGCATAAATACATTATTAATGAACTGGAAAATTTTTGTTGTTTATTCCACTATCCTTGGTGTGTTGATTCTTTTCATATTAGTGACCTTGTGCTTACAAGGTAGCTTTAAAAACTCCAGACATTATGCTCCTGTTCACTGCAAGAAAAAAAGGGGATGGGGCAGTTCCAGCATATTCTCTTCTGTGCCTTTTATAAGAAAGAAAAGCTTTGCCAAACCTCCCATAAAAACTTCCTCTCATGTCTTATTGCCTTGAATTATGACTCAAGAGCAGCTGGGAAAGAAGGCAGAATTCTAAGATTGGCTTCCGTTGAAACAATCATGTTTCACCACTTGGGGCTGAGTCCATTGTCAAACCAGACAAATTAGGGTTATGTTAGCAGAGAGATAAGAGGGAAGGGCTGATAGATATGGAACTAATAGTGTTTATCACAATATTGCTTTTTCATCTCTTTTCCTTAATGCATATTACTTTCTTATTCAAGGTCTCTTTTTGACTTCTATCATCTCAAGCATTTTTAAAGAAATGCAGTTCTTTCAATGGTACTCATTGAAGTATACGTGATAAAAATTTTGTTTGTTTTTGTGTGTATTTTAAAAGAGACTATAGACAAACAAAAGTCTACATTTAGAGCAAAATATAATCCCCCAAATATTTTTATTGGATTTTGATATCTTGTCTATATTGAAGAGGTGCTCTAGAAATACAAAGATTCTCTCCCAACTTCACTGTGTCACAGGAGGAAATATTCCCAATATTCTGTTCAACTTTTCCATACTTCTTAGGCCAACCATTTTTGATATAACTCAAAATATTATATCTAATTTATACCAGCTGTCTAAGAGTAACCTTGAATTTAAGATATGATAGACTAAAAAGAAAAGCTTTTATCACAACTTCCTATGTACATTTTTATCAACTCATATGGTACACAGCTGGGCCTTTGATAGTTATGTGTTTTAAATAAACTGATATATTTAAAATTAATTTTAAAATCTTGTGTTTTCTATTTTCTAGTCATTTAAAAAGATAAATGTTAATAAACATATTCATGAGGCTATCTGTGAAAGTAATTTGAAGATAGTGATAAAGGTGTATTCTTAGAATGTAAATTTGTTACATTAAAAATAATATTATTGGAAAAGAAGGCAGAAATAAGCTAACAATTATTGAACAC
This sequence comes from Cheirogaleus medius, assembly GCA_008086735.1. Lineage (NCBI taxonomy): Eukaryota > Metazoa > Chordata > Mammalia > Primates > Cheirogaleidae > Cheirogaleus > Cheirogaleus medius. The sequence continues at coordinate 27,793,770 of VBSM01003176.1, forward strand.
TTAAGATATTCTAAGCAGTAGGCTTGGTGCTTTGCATACTGCCTTTGATTTAGTCCTCCCCAAATATCTGTGGAATAAATCTTTGTGATTTGCAGATGAGAAATCAAAGACTCGGAGAAGTTAAGCAATTTGTTCTAGGTCACACTAAAAAACTCCAAAACCAAAACAAAAAAACAGTAAGAATGATTCCCTACTCTGGGGGCAAATACCAGTTCTTTGAATTTATTTTTTATCTAGACAAAAATATTAAGAAATGAGCAAGTAACCAACCAAATATCCCAGAGAAGTCAAATAAATGCATACATAGATAATATCTAAGAACTCTCTCTTTTTTTGTTGTTGGAGAAATGAAAAATAGAATTTAGAAAATCCAAGAAAACATGACATTTAAATGTGGGATGTGTCTCCCACTTTATCATTATTTCCATCTGTAGCAAACAGTCTCTCATGTTCTACTATCTAGCAATGTTCACTTCTGTTCCACCAAAGGCACATACCAATACCAGATGGATTTAGAAAAGTTTAATTAAATACAATTTGTTCATTAATCAGACAATCCAAGTGGGCTCAAAAAACACAGAGTACCAGAAAAGCAATATGAAAAATTTACTAGGCTTCGAATCCAATGAAAATGCAAAACACACCTAAAACAAAAATGTCATGCAATTTGGGCAGAGAAAGCACTTGAAGGAAGAATCATCAAAGGATTTAACCCTAGTGAATTTTATGAGACACTGTCAGGCAAAAATGGACTGTGATAAAAGAATAGACAATAAGAGTGAGAAAAAGGGCGAGGAGGAAAGAAGATATATGTTTTTTTAAAAAAGAAGAAAGGGACTGGACTGCGTGTTTAATAACAGAAAAGTGGGACTCTTTCCGTACAGATGGTGATCAGTGGCCAGAGCCTTGCAGGCAAAGAACAGAAATATGATGATGCAATTATAAAAGAAAGTTAATGGATAGATGAGAAAAGACTTACCATGGTCAGAGTAACAGGAGGGCAAAGCCACTTTGGCAGAGATCTTTAGATCAAGCAGCAAGGAGCATGTCTGAACAGATTGAACAAGTAACCTCTGAGGCAAAAGTCAGTATGTGTGGGTGTGCACGTGTGTGCACACATGGGGGGTTTTGGCATGGGGGTGGAAGTGTCTGAAGGCATAGGAGAAACAGAACACATTTTCCTGGATGTTTGATTTTATTTTATGATAGCTGAAATATTACTACTAATTACCCTAAAATGAAGAATGTCAAATTCACACAAATTTTGAAGATAAATTATTTACTTATTCATAATTTACAAATAAAAATTATATATATTTATCATGTACAACATGTTTTGAAATATATATACATTGTGGAATGGCTAAATCAAGCTAATGAATATATGCATTACCACACATACTTATTATTTTGTGGTGGGAACACTTAACGTCTACTCTTAGCAATTTTCAGGAATATGCTACATTGTAAATTAACTATAGTCATCATGTTGTTCAATAGATCTCTTGAACTTATTTATCCTATTAAGATAAATTACTAATCAACAAAAATACATATCTCCTCCCTAGGTCTCTGGGATCCACTCATTCTTCTCTGCCACTGTAGCACCCCTGTAGGAAAGTTTGAGAATTGGATTAGAAGAAATACAATCCAGAGGAATTATGGATAAATTAACAATATAAAAAAACAATACATTTTAATTTCCACTGATTGTTTGCTTTTTATGAAATTACTAATGAATTTCAAACATATATTCTAATGTTTTTGCTGAGTAAGATAGAATTTATACAGATTATTTAAGAGTCAAAGGAGACTTAAAGACAATCTGATGTATTTATCTCATTTTATGGACTGAGACCCAAAGAAATTGTGTGATTTAGATTTGCTTTTTCATATATTTTTTTCTTTCACAACTTGTTTCATTTAGCATTTATTTTTAAAGTTTCTGTTTAAATTGTTAAAATGGGACTTTGCTTTATCATCCTGAGTCCATTAAAACAACAAAAGATCTTTTATTTTCAACCTTAGAGAAGGAATGATGAAATGATTATCATTAAGAAAATCAAATATCTTTGCAGTCAAAGTAATTAGCACTTCGTCTTCTGGTAATGGAACAGGCCTTGTAATTTCAGGAGCAACATTCATTCATTCAACCCATACTTTTATTTATTTATTTATTTGGATATTATGGGGATACAAACTTTTTGGTTACATGTAATGCATTTGCCTCTCCCAAGCCAGGACTACAAGCTTGCCCTTCCCCCATATAGTGTGTTCCACTTTCATTAGTTGTGTGTTTATCTCTCCCCCAACCCTGGAGGAGGTGACCAGCACCCAGTGAGTATTACTACTATGTGAGTACCTTAGTGTTGATCAGTTAGTACCAATTCAATGGTGAGTACATGTAGTGCTTGTTTTTCCATCCTTGTGATACCTCACTTCAAAGGATGGGCTCTAGCTCTATCCAGGATACTATAAGAGGTGCTAGTTCACCATTGTTTTTTGCAGTTGAGTAGCATTCCATGGTATACATATACCAAATTTTATTAATCCACTCATGTATTGATGTACACTTGGGTTGTTTCTACATCTTTGCAATTGTGAATTGTGCTGCTATAAACATTCAAGTGTAAATGTCTTTATTATAGAATGTCTTTTGTTCCTTTGGGTAGATGCCTAGTAGTGGAATTGCTGGATCAAATGGTATTTCTACTTTTAGCTCTTTGAGGTATCTCTGAATTACTTTCCACAGGGGTTGTATAATTTGCAGTCCCACCAGCAGTGTGTGTTCCTATCTCCTCACATCCATGACAGCATTTGTTGTTTTGGGACTTTTTGATAAAGGCCATTCTCACAGGAGTTAGGTGATATCTCATTGTGGTTTTGATTTGCATTTGCCTAATGATTAAAGATGTTGAGCACTCTTTTATATGTTTGCTGGTCATTATGGCTATGTAATAGTTATATATAATTATGGAGTACATGTGATATTTTGATTCAGGCACAGAATGTATAATGATCAAATCAGGATAATTGGGATATCCACACTTTTTTGGCTGAAAAGAAATCCGTTCTTGTAGATAAGACACTAATTTACATTATACATTTTAAAACTCAAAGATATGGGATAAGGAACCACTATTATGTGCAAAATTCTTCACTAGCTCTACAAAACTACAAAATGAAATCTAAAATCCTCTGCTTAGCATACAAGGCCATTGAGTTTACTGTTTATTACTCTGGTCTAGTTTTGCCCTTGTCTACTCACTCCCTCCTCCCACTTCCCCAGACTTTTATTCTTTATTACTGTCTTGCAGTTCCCAGAATTTGTCATATCCATGGTGTTTCCTCTGCCTAGATGAGATGTTTTTCCTTGAAAATCTCAGGCAAACTCATAATCATCCCCTGTAGTCTAACCCTAAATGCTTCTTTTCTGGGAAGCCTTGGTTGATTCCCTTCAAGGAAGGCTTAATTGTTTCTACCAAGCTCCCATTGCACTTTGTTTATACTCCATTAAGGAAACTACCTTTACGTAATTCTTTGAATGGCTTTCTCATTCTTAGATTCTAAGCTCCTTGAGAGCAGGAAATAATTCTTTTGTTACTCTAGAGGTCTCACAGAGACTGTGTCATATATGACAGAATTCAGTAAGTGTAACTGAATAATTGTGTTTTAATAAATGAATAAGGCTATCTAGTACTATATTTGGATGTAGATGTAGAACAAAACCTAGTAAATAAATGTCCTATTTTAGACAAAAGCTACAATTCTTTGAAGACATGTGCTGGAAGAAAGGGATTTAGACTAAGAAGAAAAATACATAATAAGTATTAATCATATGCTACTTTCCCCTCCCCCCAGAAAACATTAGAGAATGTTTAAAGAAAATCTAAAAACCAGAGCCTTTTCTTCAAATCAAATCCCATGAAGCAGTGTAAACAAATGCAGCTGAACAATGCAAAATTTCCCAAATAAATGTGAGCGAGGCACTTGTAAGGTTCTAGAAAGCTTTGTCATTAGGAAAAGAGAATGAGAAATACACTGTCAACGGTACAGAATATTAATATCTTACCTTTATGTGGAACTTAGTTTAGAAACTACTTTGACATTGTGTTAGTTGAGCCTCACAACAACCTTGTTAAAGTTGACAGAGTAGATACTATTCTAATTAACTAAGTCAAGAAAGGCTTAAGAGACTTGTCTATGTCTTGCCAAGAACTGCTGTAACTGTAGTTATATGTTGTAGCTATTCATTAAAATCAGATCTTAAACTCCATATACAGCATATCCTCTAGTATAGAGTTGCCATTAGAATATGTACACACACACACACACACATGCACACGTCATGATGATACTAGAAAATACCCAGTGAAGCACCATCAAGCATAGTTGCAAATCCTCTGGGCTCTGAGCTCTTTATTCTTCACCATACTGGTGTGGAGTATGCTCAGACAAAATTCTCTGAGATTGCCTTGGCCACTCTAGGAAACAAAATTGTTATGCTTGTTTTTAGGTAAGGTCTACACAGTCTAGATACCACTGTATAGTACCTAGATGAGATCTTTCACTTGAGGTTTTATGAATATAATGAAAATATCTGTTCAAAACCATGATCCCACAATGTAGCATGAGAATTTCATACATGTATAAAATATAAACATTTATAAACACCAAAAATCCATAAAGAATTCTGAAGAATTAAGGCCAAGTATATAATTAGAAGGCACAGTCCCCAAGAGTACCCTCGTTTTTGATCCCAACTGCAAGGTCAGAGTGTTCCCAAAGCCATCCTCAGTTTTGACAATTCACTAGAAGGATTCACAGAACTCACTGAAATGATTATCCTTACAGTTACAGTTATTACAGGGAAAGAATATAGACTAAAATCAGTCAAAGGAAGAGAAACATAAGGCATAGTCCAGCAGAGTTCCAAACACTATCTTTTCTCTGTGAAGTCAGAATGTGTTACTCTCCCAGCATTGATGTACGATAATATACATGGAGTATTGCCAACTGAAGAACATCATTCAAGTTTTGGTATTCACTGGGCTCCATTAGATATAGGCTTGATTGATTGATTGATTTCCCACGTGGTTGATCTCAGCCTCCAGGTTGACTGATGTTGTGTGGTCTAAAGATCTCATACTGTCACATTGCTGGTCTTTCTGCATGGCCAGCCCCTCCCCTAGGACTATTGGATATCTATCGTTGACCTCAGTGTAAGATCCAGTGGCTAGTTATCCAAAACAAGAACACCTCTATAAAATTTGATATAGATTAACTTCCAGAAGCTAAGGACAAAGATAAGACATGTCTTTGAGAAAGGCTCAATTCTTTACTACACACGAATAAACTCTAGATAGTGGTGTTGGTCTGCAGTTCCTCAACAATGAACTAGGTATAACACTTAGCCAGAATCACAATGTCATCTTCTGTGTGTTTCACCTTGCTGTCTGATATTTTCTGCATAGTTATTGCCTGAACGTATTGCCTGCTTCCATTGTCAAATCTCTAATTACTGATCATTGAGAGCTCTTAGTTATATACCTGACTACTTTTCCTGTGTCCTGGGAAAGATGAAAGATCTTTTAAAACTTCATTGTTAGGAAGAATCTCATCCTGCCAGGGAGGGAACTAAAAATGAAACATCATGTTCTGAGAGACTTGACACTTCCTGTGTAACACCATTAAAGATTCCCTAAGCAACAGCATCTCTAGTCATAGATTCTACTCAGTGTGGATTACCTGAATTTGTAGCACATTGGTTCTCAAACATTATCCACATCACCTGTAGAGATTTTGATTCAGTGGCTCTGTGAAGGAGTGGAATTTGCATATTCCCAAGGGATACTGATGTTCTTGGTCTTCAGACTACACTTCGAGAACCATTATCAAACAACATGGTTTTAGAAATCATCTGTTCATGTCTGTTTCTCTGCTGGAAGGTGAGTTTTTCAACTGTGAGAACATTTTATTCATCAGTATGTTCCCATGACCTAGCAGAGCAGTTAGTAAACATTCAATAAATATTTGATCAAATGAATGGTAATGTTTCTAGCTTTATACTATTTATATTGATGCTGCTTCTACCTGCACATTAAAGGATAGTAATATAACTTCATCTTTCATAGATGTTGTGTTTGTATTTTAATATAATTATTAATAATAAAAACATTACTTTATTATACTTGTATAATTTTAGCCTGATACATTGCTAATAGTCTTCGCAGAAACATTTTTTTTGCTAAACCATGAGATGTGTGTGTGTGGTGGGTTTAGAACATTATTTTCTTTTTATTATATGTGAATCAATTGTATAAAATTGTTACATGAAATATTTGGCAGCTGTATACCTTGCAGGCAAAATTAATGAAAAAGAAAAATTTATAGAATCTAGGCTAATTTGAAAGTGTGATGAAAAATGTCCTCACAAATTAAAGTTTGGAGAATGGTAGAAAGTACAAAAATGCATTGATAGTCTTTCTGAAGATATTTCCCCCCATTCTGTCCTCTGCTTATTAATTTTTAAATTTATATTCATTTGGATTCTCACTGGCCTTCTAAATGCCAGATTCCCAAACTTAAATTTAACTAAAGGCAAGCTACCTTAATTGTTTCTCTTTTACATTACTCAACATTTTCTAACTAGCACTATCAATTTAAAAAAATTAGCAAACCAACTTACTTTGGGCCATGATTTGGAGCCTCATGATTTGGACTTAAGTGAAGCTCAACCTCAGTTTTGCCTGTGTTACTTAAAATATGTAATTAACAGGGTCAACGAAGACAAAATTATGGTTAAAGGTGTGTAAGGACTTGCATGTATAATGAGAAAAAACATCAGCAACTACAATTATTTAACTTTGCAAGGAAAAAGTTAAGTAAATAAAATTAATGTTATAAAAGATGTAGCATAATTTGATTAGTCTCTTCTTTGTACCAGTCCAATAATATGTTGAAAATAGTCACTGAATGATATTAGTGGCATGTAATTTTAAAACCAGTAGAAAGAGATGCTTCTCTATATAGCACAAAATCAAACCATAAAATTCTTAACCACTAAAAATTTAGTGTTAAATTCTATGGCTAGATTTTTTAAATAACTTTGAAAAATTAATTTTAGTTTGAATTAAAGATTCACAATAGACCAAAAACTAAGATCTAAAAGGAATATGTTAAGATTTGTCAACTGAAGAAAAAAAAAAAAACACTTACTAAACTGAAGAGCCATAGCTTTTTGATAATTTTACCTGATGTGGAAACACCAGTCATTACTGATAGATAAATGCAACGTGAAATGTGAAATATTCTGTTTGTGTCCAATTTGAGATGTTCACAAAAGAAGTAATTTATTTTAGTTGTATAATAAGTCTGTTATTACAAAAGATATTTTTCATTCATGCTGGGCCTAAAATACTTAGAGTTGATTTCACGAGGTAATTGTCACTTTGGAAAATGAAAACCATACCAGAATTGGGAAGGTGTTTTATAATCTGGTCCTAGTCAAAACTGTGAACTAGGAGCAGTTTTTCTTTGAGGCTAACCCACTTCCCTTCAGTGTCTAATACAGTACTTCCATTCTATTTCAGGGTTTCCCACTTATGGAACAGGCTTCCAAATCCTGCAGGGTCGAGATCTCTAATAGGTGATGATTTGCTAATCCTGTGAAGTAAACTGTGCTGATGTGTGCAGTTCCTACCAATTGGATAGGGTGCTGTAGACCATGGCTTCTTAATTTACTTAGTGAAAATTGCAGTCTTTCAAAGTTTAACATTGGGACATTGCAGTGAGGGCAAAACCAACCCGTGGTATGTGGGCTTTACCCAGTCTCTTTTTACCCCAGCTCCATCCTGAACTCTGGGGGTCTTTGAATGCATTGTGCAGATACCCAGACTGAAATACCCAGCCTTCATCCACTCCCATATCCCATGTCATGTACAAGCAAAGGTGGACATGGTGACAAGATTTTCTGGTGAGGGCCTTCAGGTACAGCTCCTTGAGCAGGCTTTTTCTCTACCTGAAGACCTGGGAACTAAAGAGACAAGTTATCTGACCCTCCCCACCAACACACACTTACTCAATATACAATGATGAGACAGGATAGTTGTAATAGACACTCCTGTTCAAATAGGAGACACATAACAGTCACTGATCCATAGTGATTATGAAATACAGCCTAGCACATATTGTCAGTTCCTTGATTAGGGCCTATACCTGCTTCTTGGGAATAATTCTCTGAGACTTTTAGATTTCTTCCCTCGGCTCTTGGTTCCCTCCTCTGAGTTATTATTTTTTAAAATAATAAATGGCTTATGTTGGACACAGATCAATGTTTTCAGTTCTCAGGCCTCTTCTGATTTTAGTCTCATTTCCTGTCAGTCCACACTTATATAATGTCTTTTAAAAACCTTGTCTGGGGACCTATTTAAATTTGGTTAAAATGATATTTGAGTAAAGGAAGTAGTTTTTATCAATAGAGTTGTTAAAAGATTAGTGAATGATTTACCAATTGTAAAGCACCTTGTAGAAACTACAAAGCACAATAGGAGAACAATTGGTCTGTAAAAATAACTATTAGCACATGTGCATATCATAAAATGAACAAAGGAAAAGATAATAAAAATAACAGAAAAAAGGCCAAGTTTATATAATTGTTGAAACTGTCCGATATTTACATAGGGCTTCCTTATAATATTCTCTCTACTTCTGTGAAAATTTTCATGACAATGATTTAAAGTATTCAAATATTATGCAACATGGGTAAAATAAAGCATTTTATGAGCATTTTTTGTTTGTTGGGCTTTCATTTTCTAGAGTCACATATCTTATTTGACTGGAATAGTTCAGGGGTAGCCAACTTATAAATTGTCTAATGGTTTTGTAGGAAATAGAAATGAGGAACTTATGCAAGTTCAGGGCAAATGGGAGAAGACATGCTTTATCTAGATCATATGGCTACTACTTGATGTCTGTGATTGTGTCGCTGAGAAATACAGGCTTAATGTTGCCAGATCTTTTGATATTTCAAGAATAGGTGCAAATCTGTGGTTTTACTTAAACCTCTTAATATTTAAACATTGGCAAAATATATAAAATGCAAAAGAAATTACTGTGCTATATAAACAAATTATGTCAGGGTTATATCTAGTAATATACAAAATCAGAGAATAAAAATGTTTCAATTTTGCAAATTGTTTTAGTTCGTGGGGTTATAACAAAGTACCATAGACTAGTAGCTTGTAACAACAGAGTGAAAGTGTAAGTGTGAAAGTCTTTTGGAAGGTCAGTTGGATAGTAGCTATCATAAAATATACATAGATATACTCATGGACTACACAACTCCATTTCTAGGAATCTACTTAAAGAAAGACTCACTTATGTGTACAGTAGTAATAGTATAAGGATGTTATTTTCAGAGTTATTTATACTAGTAAAAGTGGAGTTACCCTATGTATTTGTCTTAACAAGGAGTAAATAAATATGGTACATCTAAATTATGTAATACTAGAAAACAACTGAAAAAAGTATGGAACATCCACATCAAATACCAGGAAAGTGTAAGACATCTAGTTATTAAAAATAATGCTGGAAGAATGGGTAGAGTATAATCATGTTTTCATAAAATACTTCTATGTATATGTGTGTTAGCTCCTAGCAAGAGAACTGGAAGAACACATAACAGAATTTTAACATAGTTTGCCTTTCAGATGGGAACTTGGAATGGAGAAGTCAGACAGGACGTTGACATATTATAATTGTTGCTTAAATCCTTTCTAATCAAATATATTCATAAATTGTTATATAAATAAAATGAATAGTAAAGACAAAACAAAATGAAGCCAGTAAAATGTGGTTATCATAGCAATGAAAGATACCTTGAGAAAAATAAATTACCTACTGATTTAAAAATATTAATTAAACTGATGTGGAAGCCATGCTATAAAATGCAGAGCTCTATAGTTAAATGATTTAAAATACAGACTGCCTTATCTGATTCTCTGGGTTCAAATATAAGATAGTCAGCTGTGTGACTTTGACCAAGATTTGTGTATATAATAAATCCCTACTTATAGCATCTTACAAATAACAGTATATAATGGACATGAAATGCTTAGTATAGCTCCTGATATTTTGGGTACAATTTCTAAAAATATTAGCCATTATTATAATTTGATGAAGATTAAAGTTAGGAAGCAAAATCAAGAAAATTTGCTCAGCCATCTCTGAATATATTTTAAAGGGTATATTTAGTCTGAAATACACGTTTTTGTAGTGGATCCACCCTCATGTACAGATGTTGGCTATGTGAAATTTATACATTAAAAATGATGGGTTCGTGGAATACCCTCACATACACATACATTTTTATCTGCTATTTTGTGGCATTAGTTTGATAGACTATAGGCAAAATACGGTAGCGAAATATAGTCTAATTGTGAAACCATTGACTTTGCAACAGAACGTATTTCATCAGTTACTTCTATGCATTTTTATAAATATGCAAGATCATAATCTTATCTCTAATACTGTAGATCTCAAGAGAAGTCACTGGTCATTAAAACTAATATTCATTATTAGTCACTTTTTCAGAACCAGCCTTATATAGAAAACAGATGACACCTAAACTGAAACATTAAACTGTATCACCTGGGTACCCTAATAAACATTAGGCATAAGTGCTCTAAAATGTATTTTGTCAATATGGCATTTTCAAAATGCCTGGAAAAGCATCTGCTGAAAGACTATTCTGGCTAAGGATAATCAGAAAACCAAATATAAACATATTTTTGATTCAGGAAAGATAAAACCATGAGCAGTAACAGATACCGAAAGGAAGGAAGATAGAAGCAACAAAAATGGAAGAGACTTCAGAGTAGATCTGGAACTCATTTGTTGCACAATAACTTAAAAGACTTTTAATAATTGAAATTTCTTAAAATATATATTGTTTTTATTTGGGTAGAATATATATTCAAATATATACTTTACCGTTTTAAAGTTATAATCTTAGCCAAAGTTATCTCACTGGCAGTAAAAAAATCTGTTTCCTATCATAATTTCTGATTAAAGAAAACAGTTTTATAATTAAAATCAAGAATTAAATGCACATTAATATTTCATTTTCCCCCTGCTCTCCCCCCATTTGTTAAAAACTTTTTAAAAATAAACTTAGAGCCTTTTAATTAACTAATATTTGGAAATGGAAAATCACAAGAGTCCCCCAAACATGCTAGATTATGTTCAGAAGAAAATAATTTTTAATTTAATTTAATTTTCTTTTTTTCAGGACATAGAAAAAAATTTAAATGCATGCTTCTGGAAAAAGGCATAGATTTGAAATAGAATATCTGCTAAGCCCTTGTTTTCTTCTAATCAGTAGTTTCTCATTGAAAAAGTTACACATACACATACACAATATGTATTGGTTATATTTTGAGGTTATTCAAGCCAACTTATTTTTATTTTTTCATATTGAATTTATTTATTAGGATTTTTAGTTGCTTGAAATTCAGGCCAATTTGTAATCTTAAAATATTTATTAGAAAGATATTGTATAATCCCAATGAAAAAATTCAGTATTTTTACTAGTATTTCAATATTTTTGTTTTATATTTGCTATAATTTTCCACTTAACAATATAGCTTTATTTAATTTGCTGGAATATCTTACAGTTTCTAATACAGTAACTTAATCACAGTGAACATTCAATACATGTTTTCTCAATGGTAATCATAATAAACTACAGTACCTTAAGCTGGTTTCTGCTATACTGTTAATTTCACTTAATTTTTCTTATGATTTTTATAATAGATACCTATGGCTAGAATATTATTTCTATCAGTTGAGAAACTGAAATGATCCTTTCTTCTGCTAGACCCTGTCTCCTACACAAACAAATACTATTCATAGGATCTAAAGTAAGAATGCATATTTTCAAAGAAATTCTGCATTGTGCAAGCTGAATTCTTTTCAAGACAGAAACTGAGATTGAGTGGTAAAGTCAAAGACCTCTAACTTTTGAGTTCATCATTGTATCTAGGAACTATCTGGTAAAATGCCTTAACTGCCAAGAGAGGGAATGAGTACGTCATATAACTTACTTATAAATCCTAGGCCATGAAGAGCTTTATAAATTAAAATGAACACCTAGAATGACTGTTGGAAGCCAGAGCTATGCACAGAGCATCAGTATAATGTGCTCTATGTGGTTGGCATTGCTAAACAGACAAGCTGTCACATTCTGTACTAGCTGAATATTCTAGGGCTCTTCCTCTGTCAACCAAGGTAGAGGACATGGCAGTAGTCAAACCTCTAGGTGACAAAAACCTAAAGTACTCTGGTGAGCCCTGTATTTTAGAGGAGAATTTACAAGTGTAGGTAGGGAGAGGCATCTCTTGCCATAGCATCTACATCATAATCCAAACACATCCTTAGATTGAGAACATCAGTGTTAAAATAAAGCCACATTTTATAATGACAGTGACTATACGGTGTAAATTCAGATCTTAAAAAACGAAAACAAAATCTCTAGAAAGTTTCATCTTAAATATTTCTAACCAAAACCAAAAGCAACTTTTTCTAATATTGTAATCATTTAATAGGAGAAAAGTAACATATTGTATTATTCTTCAACAAAGAATGTGACCTGAATTCATTAATAGGCTAAATAAATATTTTGATTTATTGAAAAAGAAAATAGTACATTTTATTTACTTAGTAAAATTTTTTATTTTCTTTATTGCTTATTCTAAGAAAAGAAAAAATCATCTGTATTTTAAGTTTTATAAATAGTTTCTTCATAAGCAAAGTAACTGAAAATCCTTAAATGGCATGTGTGTTATTAGGAGACAATCTATGAATTATGGCTATTTGGTGCCACCTAGTGGTAAAGGGCTTTTAAAATCAGCTTACGTTACCTCTGCTTTTAGAAAATTTATAATGAAAAATAATTTATAGATGTCTGAATTGTTGCCTAAGAGAGATAAGAATTAAGACAATATTCATTTTGCACTCATAGACACTAACTAAGATTGGCTCTTACACTCAACACTGGAGTGACATTTGGTTTGACTGATATAGAATGCTTTATGACTAAAAGAGCTGATTTGGGGTTGACAGCTTTCTCTTCTATTCTATTTTTATTTTTTGGTTGGTTGATTTTTCAAGTCAAGGCTATAGAGTTAAGATTGATATAAAGTCAGAGATGATGTACCATCTCAAAAATTTTATTAATTATAATATCATCAATATAATAAATATTCTGTGGTCAAAGTGAAAATAACATATGTCTTAAAGCAAATAGAAGATTGTAAAGTGCCAAGTATATTTTTCAGAATTCAGGAATAGTGGGCAGTCCAAATTTAGTGGCCATGCCATTATAGCCCCCTGATCAAGCTTGATTTTTTTTTTTTCTTGAGAACCTTTCCACTCACAGCTCCCAGAAGGAGCAGATACACAAACCATTGGCCTCACCTGAGGTACAGTTTATTGGCCCTAAGTAGGTACTGGAAGATATCAAAACAATCTGATCCTCTCTTCTGGTCATTTGGGATGGGGAATTGAGACGCGAAATCAGATGAATCATGGTGTTTAGTGTCAAAATTCATGAAACGTCAAGGATGAGGACAATACAATGGAATGTCAAAGTCATTTGCAAGTTATGGAATCCATGGAAAAACAGAATAAGGCAGTCTTTAGAGAAATCAGAATAGTGGAGCCATGTGTAGGGAGTAACAAAGATGAGGGAGCCTATAAGTCATGAGAGAAAGGAGTAGCCGTAATTCTTGACTTTCAGTTCCAGTCTTCCTGTGCTCCAGCCTTTTGCTTTGTTTCTTGTCCTTGCTATGTTCTTATCACTGATCATACTTGCATATAACTGCCTCTGTACATGATCTGGAGGTTATTGATCCTTTCAACCAAATGATCCCATGCTGTAAAGTTATGTTTCAAATTTGGTGAAATATATTTTATCTGATGGGAATAATATCTTTCATAAAATATCTGTGAGTATCAAGATGTTACCAAAAATTATGGAATAGTTGACTGAAATTTTAATTTTACAACAAATTCTAGATCACTAATTGTGCTTTGATAATATTTTTAAACATATATTTTTTTCTCCTGTATTTCTCTTTCCATTCTTCTCATATAGCAAGTACCTAATGCTGCTTGTTGCCTTACAGAAGTGTTTGGGTGTACAGTGTGTGGTGCACTCTGCTGTTTTGGGCATGGGTTTCCAGAAGCCTTAGACTGGCTGTGTTTGAATGGGAATGTGGGGTAGGAGTATATGGTGCAAGCCCATGTCTGGGAGAAACATGAAGTGAGAAAGACTTTCTCTAGTCTAGAAAAACATGACTATTGGAAAGTAGAGAACAGAGAGACTTGTGGGGCTGGAAAGCAGAGTGGGGATTAAGTCCCGATTCTTGAAAAAATTGCTGGAGATGGAGATGGGGTAGGGTGGCTAGATCTCAGTGAGGACATGGCTGAATGCTCTGTCCAAGCAGGGGGGGACCATATGCAGACACAAAACGTTTTCCTATCTCAGTAATACCTCAAAAAAAGTGGCAAAGGGCTCTGGGATATGTAGAACCATGTAACCAGGAAAAAAGACCTGTACTTAAGTCCAAAGCCAGCTGGACCCCTTCCCTCATCCTTGATCCTATGTCAGATCCTAGAACTGAGCAACTACCCTGGGAGGATTCCAGAAAGGGCTGAGTTAAGTCTTCAAGATCTAAGCAGAACGGGAACTAGAAAATGAAGTTATTATACAAAACAATAGCTCTTGTATGTTTAGGTGCATGAGCTGAGATTCTACTATATAATTTTAAGGTATAAAGAGTTTTATTGCTATTTGATATTGACCAATATTTACATTAATTTTACAAACACATTAACAAAATGTTTATTCCCTACTTTAGGGGTATCTCCAAAAACTGGCTGCTACAGCATCACCCAAGTGCTTATAAAAACAAATATAGATTTTCAGACTGCACCCTACATGCACTGATTTTCCAGGGAGAGGGCTTCGGGGAAACTTTTAAAAAGAAGTGCCCCAGATTCTTCTGTTTTGTAGCCAGCTTGGAAACTAACACTCTAGTTGAGTGTAGCCATTAAAATGACTTATGCTAAAATTAATCTTTATTTACTGAAACATCTTTAGGTTAACTATAGTTTTTTGGAGACCTGTCTGTATAGGAGAAAAATTGTCATTTTCACTAAATTTGCTTTAAAATCACTGTGTAGGAGGATACATACATAATCTCAATTATTAGAGATAGGAATTATATGGGTATCAGTCCATTTAACAGTTATAGACTTCCCTAACATAAAATACTTTCTGGACTGGACAAACACTCATTGAAATATCCAAAAAAGTAAATGTGGATTTCTCCTCAGTTGTGTATTTTTCCTTTTAGCCTGTCATTGACCCTGTCCCAACCCTAGGATTTGAGGGACAGGAAAGATGAGGTGTTATCATTGGCTCTAACCCTCTTCACCGCTTGTCTTCCAGAGTTATGTGTAAGAATTGGACCACATGAAAGCTTTGAGTTATACCACTGGATCAAGAATATCTTTGGTGCCTGAATGTCAACAAGCATACCTTAATTTTTCACTATAAATACCAGTTTAAGATAATTTTTCCCAGAAGAGCATGAGTAAGGAAGAGAAAAAAGGTGGACTGAACAGGTAGCATAACTCCTCCTTCCCCTCACAATTAGCACAGAGATGAATTTATTTGAATGAAGCTATTAGCTCATATAAAGTAAAAATAGATCATATAAATATTCTTAGGACCACAGTGCAGCACTATGTGGGTCCTAACCTGAGTCACCGCCCTGGGAAGGGTGGGAAGTAAGCACCGGTAGTGACCTCAGAGTGGACCCCTCGACAGCCCGGGCCCAACATGAGACTGATTTAGGACAGGGTATGGATGACAAATGTTGACAGAACTAAATTTAGCATGTCCAAATCTTTTATTCTAATGACAGGGTCTGGGTCTTCTCATGATTGTATTTAGAATATATAGAAGGTTCCTGTCTTGGTCTGAATGTTGGTGTCCCCATCAAATTCATATATGGAAACCTAACGCCCCATGCAATAGTATTAAGAGGTGGGGAATTTAGGAGGTGATTAAGTCATGAGGGCTCCACCCTCATGAATGGGATTCGTGCCCTTATAAAAGAGATTGAAGAGAACTGCCTTACTCCTTCTGCCACGGGAGGACACAGGAATGAGGCACCATCTATGAAGCAGAGAATGAGCCCTCACCGGACACTGAATCTGTCAGCACTTTGATCTTGGACTTCTCAGTCTTCAGAATTGTGAAAAATAAATGCTATTATTTATAAATCACCCAGTCTAAGGCATTTTGTTATGGCAGCATGAAGAGACTAAGACAGTGCCCAGTGAAAGTCTGCTGAATTAAATTGAGTAAAGGAATCCCCACAAGAGCTCACCTCCCTGGGCTAAGGCAAAATGGGTGTACCAGCAGTTCTGGGACTCTGCTCCTGGCTTCCAGTACTCATTCAGCAGCCTTTGCCTGCTTTTACATGGAAGTTCAGTTTTTGTTCACATCATTTTATTGAGAATCTAGGCATTATCTAGGCACTTGAGATACAAAGATGACAGACCCAGCTTCTGTCCTCAAAGCAAGCATGATCCCAAACTTCCAATATAACTTCATACATACCATGCTGGAGTGATGCACAAAGTACTTTGGGTACATACAAAAAGCCACTAAGCCAACTTGGGATTTTGTAGGAAGCTCCTTGGTGGAGGTAGTGAATAGAGCTGAATTTTGGAATTTATCTGGTAAAGAATGGAGAAAAGGCATTTTGGGAGATGGAACCACACAAGGCAAGGGATGGGAATATGATATCACATGGTATATGTGAGGAGCACACTCGAGCAAATGCAGATGGTGAATGATGAGGGCTGAAGGCACTGGTAATAAGAATGGGGACGATAGCTCTGGGAGAAATTTAGAAGGTGAAATTGGTGGGCGTTAGTAGTTGGTTGGATATGGGGGAAAAGGAACTCTTAAGATGTCTCATGATTCTGGCTTTACTGATTGAGTAGAAGAGGGTCTTATAAAGATGGAAATGCATGAGGACAAGAGAGAGATTTAAGACAAAGATAAGGCATTTGGATGAGTTGCATTTGAGGTGTCTGTGGGACATTTATTGGGCTACAAAAAGCAAGCAATTGGATATATAGGCCTGAAGTTTGAAATAAATGTCAGTGCTTCAGATACACTTTTGGAGGTTTTAAGTATACAGGTGGCAGTTAAAAACATGGGAGAGGATGATTTAATTCAAAGAGGTTTAGAATGAGAAGAGCAGCAGGCAAGGTGGGAACAACTCAATTTATGGGAGATTGGGTGTAGGCTGAGAGGTCACACACTAGGTAAATGTAGGCAAATGTAACTCATATGATTGCCTTGGCCACTGTTGTCTTGGATGACCTTGACTTGATCTGTACTTGCTAGTTGTCTACCTTCTCCTAAACTCACTGGCTTTCTAGACCTTGGGCTTAAGAACCTCAAGGTACTCTCATGCTCTTGTTTCTTATAGATCTGTTAGTGTGAGTCTTTGCTTTTTTGTTTGGCTCCATAGTACTTTTAATTCTTTACTTATCATACCACTGGCTCCAACACCTTGACTTCTTACACTTCTTACACTTATGTAAGGCTCCTTGGCTTCAGGGAAGGACACATGGTGGAATGCAGTGGTTTGTAAACTTTTTTTTTAACAATCAGTAAGATCAGTGTTTCAGATGAACTCTAGTAAATGAAAGATAAATTGGGCTGTTCTAATTAAAGCTAAGTATATGTCCCAGAACAACTCTCACTGAAATCCGCCCTTATGTCTCTAGCAGCCATGTAGGCATTTCCTTAGAACCCTGGGGCTTTATGGGACACAGCCAGACACTGTTATAGGGTAAATAGTGGGCACTTTATGAAAGCAGCTTTAAATTCTGATTCTGCAGCTCACTGGCTATTTGTCTTTGGATAGATTGCCTAGGCTTTCTGAGCCTCATATTCTTCAGTTATAAAATATAATTACTTCATGGGCTTGTTAGCATCAAATGAGATAATGTGTCATTGCAAAGTGCAAAGGGCATAGGAGTCTCCATAAATGTTGATTTTCTTGCTTTCACCATATCTAGACCTTGATGGACAATTTATGGAATCAAAATAAACTGTAGACTCATACAGTGGGAAAAAGTCGAGAGCTATCTATTTCAATCTCCCTAGAGAGTTTCTTTCAAGATATCCACATCAGATGGCCATTTAGTAACTGCCTGAAGATTGCTTGGAGACTGAAAACACTTTTTTTTTTTTTTTTTTTGGTGACAGATTCTGTTCCACTGATGTCCCCTTCAGACTGCATAAAACATTTGCCCTGTTATCTTAAACTTTATTCTTTGCAACAACATACATTATGTAATCATTCAATCATTCAAGTTTTAATACCAGATGACCAATGTTAGATAAATTATGATCTTGTTTTAGTTTAAAGATATATAAACATACTCATATTGTGAGTATGTATGTATATAGACACAAGATCTACAGAGATTTATATACAAATTTAATAGTTGTTGACTGTGTATTGGTATTATAAAAGCATTCCTTCTTTATAAAAAATGCTTTGTAGCTGGGCACAGTGGCCTATGCCTATAATCCAAATGGCTTGGGGGACTGAGGCTGGAGATTCACTTGAGACCAGAAGTTAGAGAGCAGCCTGGGCAACAAAGAGAGATGCCTGTCTCCACACAGAAAAAAGTAATACAAAAAATGGAAAAAATTAACGGGGCATGGTGGTATGTGCCTATAGTCCTAGCTACTCAGGAGGCTGAGGAAGGAGGATAGCTTAAGCCCAGGAATTTGAGGCTGCAGTGAATTATGATCACGCCACTCTAGTCTAGGGGACACAGATCAAGACTCTGTCTCAAAAAAAGAAAAAAGATCTTTATTAAATGATTTTTCTCATGTGCTTTCACAGACATTATATTTTTTTGGTCTTGATGCTGATAACAATTTTTAAAGATACATAGGGAAGACGTTCTCTTCCTTCTGCACATTTATGCATGCACACACACCCTGATCCTCACCCCCACCCCATACCACCTCCAACATGTAACTCAGAGGGATGAAATGATTTTCTGAGATTTATTGGGAATGGTGGAACAAGAATTAAACTCAGATCTTCTAACTCTTATTCTTCCCACCAAGCATTTTGCTTTGTTTTTTTGTTTTGGTCCTTTTTTAGCCTAAATGTCCCAGTTCCCTTAGCCCAGTTACTTTTGACATAACTCACAGACCTCCTGTCCTTTGGGTCATTATTTCCTGAATGCATTCCTGTCTGTTAACTTTGTAATGAAGATGAAGTATCTGGAAGTGTGCATAACACTCAGGTGTAATTTGAAAAGCACATAATATAGTTTATTACCTTCCTTGATTAGGACATTATACATTTATTAAATCAAGATGTAATACTTTTATTAAATATGCATGCATTTCAGCTAATTTTAAAACAATATTTTATATTTTCATTATCAAAGTAATATATGTTCACTGTAGGACATTTGATAAGTACAAAGAAGCAAAAAATTTCTCATATATCATCCATAATTCCTCTACCCAAAGATAACTTCTCTAAATACTGTATTTTGTGTTTTTTTCCACCAGAAAGGAAGCTCTATGGGGACAGGATTTTGATTTATTTTTTTAATGTTCACTCCATGCCTAGATCAGTACTTGGTCTATTAGTAGGCACTTAATTAAATTTGTTGAGTGATCAAATAAAATATTCATATGTATATTTATATTTTTGAGTACATAATGGAATCTATACTTTTGTATCCTGAGCTTTTAAAGTCATATTAAGTTATTGATAGTAATAGCATTTTTATTTTATCAGAAATTGTTTCTATCATTATGATTACATAATACTCAAGTAAATATACCATCTTTTTCTTGAGCACTAGAGTGATTTTTAATATTTTGCTGCAATAACAAATAGTCCTATCACAAATATTTCTTTGTGAATATTTTTATAATCTTTAAGAAATATCTTTTGCAGATATTTCCAAAGTGAAATTATTGTTTCAAAAGTGTGAACAATTCAAAAGAAACATTCCTCCTTTCCCTCCCCTCAGTTATATAGTTGGAGTACATATTAAATTTATGGTTATCTTTTGTCATTAAACTTCCAGCTATTTTTCACTTCAAAATGAGCCACAAGCATGAGCTATGTTGTGCAGGCAGTATGAATTCATGTTGCTGTGCCATCCTTGCCTGTATTTCCCCTCACTTTGTGATACTACTACTTCTTTTTGGCCAAAAGTAAGTAGTAGTTCTACTTTTTGCTTCTACTACCTTCTGAGAGATGAAATTGTCAGCAAGTCAAGTCAAGAATTTGGTGCTCAGCTTTTTAGTATAATGAGATTTCTAGCAGATGTCTTTATAGTGGAAGTGCTCCATTAATATTATGTTTTTTTATGTGACAGATTTTTAATCTGTGTTAAGAAAGCACTGTCCACATCTTTTGTTTGACTGGGCAGTCTCTTACAGGCTCTTACATTGTGTTCCTTTAGTTTCTCTCTCTTCATACAGCTTTCATCTTTACCCATCTATAGATTTCCATATGGAAGCCATCCTTGTTAAAAACAAATATTTTATTAGCATTCTAATCATGGTGTTTTTCTATTTTTTCACCCAAGTATTATATCTTAATATTTATCTATGTCTTGACATGAGTTTTGACTTTTCTACAACCATTTGATGTACTCTCCCCCCCTCTACCATAATCTAATTTGAGAAGCATTTGTTGGCAGCATACTCTGGTGCCACAGTCAGTTCTCAGTGTCGGGGAAACATAGGTAAGCGTGAGTATCTGTATTTGTAGAAGAAAAAAATCTAGAATGATAAACACAAAAATAAAAATGTGAAGAATGATGATATCTGGGTATTGTGGTTCTGAATGATTGTTTAAAAATTGCTTATCAGTATTCTTGTGTAAGAACACAATAATTTAAGCATCAAACACATCGTATATATAAATTATATATATTAATACAGCATGGTCTTCATTTTATTTGCTGTTCTTCTTCACTAAGAAGAATAAAACCTTCAGTGAAGAAAATGTCCCTGTCCTGATCCTGTTCTAATTCTCTTCTGCTCTTACATCACTGTCACTGCTGAGTGTCACTCTGTGTGGCATTAGGCTCACTGGCTGTTTCTTCTCAGCTTCTGTGTTCAGATGAACAGAAAGGTAAAAAACATAACATAAAAATGCATGTGTAACCATAATTTAGCTAAGAAATAAAAACATTACAAATATAGTTTTAGTTTCCTTTTGTAACCTTTTCTGATCATATTCCCTTCCTCTCTGTGCCATCCATTTCCCTATCTCTTCCTGTTACCAAGGTACTGAATTTGATGTTTATTTCCATGCATTTATTTACATCATAACTAGATTGTATGGCTCCCCAAAATAGAATATATTATTTTGCTTTGTTGATAACTGGTATGATTTAGTATATATTTTCCTTAAACTTGACTTTTCTCTCTCAACATTTTGTTTG
Source organism: Cheirogaleus medius (assembly GCA_008086735.1). Classification (NCBI taxonomy): domain Eukaryota; kingdom Metazoa; phylum Chordata; class Mammalia; order Primates; family Cheirogaleidae; genus Cheirogaleus; species Cheirogaleus medius. The sequence continues at coordinate 27,815,364 of VBSM01003176.1, forward strand.
TTATATGAATTCTTGCTGACACTTATAGCTGTAGTTTATTTCACTTTTGCATAATATTTAAATACACTATAATTTATTAATATGTTCTCTTCTTTTTATTTATTTATTTTAATTTTTTCTCCTAACAACTCACACTTCGGTCAATAATCTGTTCTCTTCCTGATAGACTTTTAGGTTGTTTCTAATTTTTAACTTTTACAAATAACACTATTAGAAACACTCTTGTACACATTTTTTTGTGTGTCTGTTTATTTGTAAGAGTTTCTCTAGATTACATGCCTAGGAATGGAATTTCTGGATCGTGGGGCACATGTATCTTTAACTCTACCAGCTACTGTCAAATTTCATTCCAAAGTTTTTATACTTATTTACATCCCCACTGCCAGCATAGAAGAGTTCTTTTTAATTTAATTTAATTTAATTTTATATTTTATTTTGTTCCAGCATATTGTGGGGGTACAAATGTTAAGGTTACATATATTGCCCTTTCCCCCCCCCTCGAGTCAGAGCTTCAAGCGTGTTCATCCCCCCGTTGGTGCGCATCGCACTCATTATGTATGTGTATACCCATCCCCTCCCCCCCACCTGTCCGACACCCCCATCAATACACGAGTGGATTAATAAAATATGGTATATGTATACCATGGAGCACTATTCAGCTATAAGAAACAATGGTGATATAACACCTCTTGTATTTTGCTGGCTAGAGCTGAAACCCATTCTATTAAGTGAAGAGTTCTTATTGATCCACATGCTTTCTAGATCTTGTTATTGTCAGATTGTTTGCGAATCTGATGGGTACCAAATTATGTCTCATTGAATTTTAATTTTGCTGGGCTTCTTTACTTGATTGAGCCTCCACAAACCCTCACTAAGGGGCCCCTTTTGGTGCTCCTGTAATACTATTCTATTAATGTATGAGACACACATTGTATTAAACTCACTTGTTTTCATGATTATTCTAGTTCTGCCTTTTCTACCTCCCTGCAACTGGATCTTAATCTCTTTGAGACCAGGGTGCAAATCTAACTAGTTTTGGCATTCATTCCTAGAGCTCATCATAGTGCTGGGTATGAGTTGAATTTAACTCCATAGAGAGTGTACTAAGATCTTGGAAAAAAGTATGCCAGCTTCACAGTTGCTCTGCAGTAGCCCAACAAGAAAATTGTGAGTAGATTCCTTCTAAAGATGCTACTGAAAGGGTAATACTGAGTAGTTAAGCTATTCATAGAACTAAGATAGTTTTAAGGCCGCCCTGGCTACATATTAAAATCACCTGAGAAGCTTTAAAAAAAAACTAATGTTTTGTTCTACCTCCAGAGGTTCCCATTTAATTGGCTGTAAGTAAATCTTAGAATCTGAATTTTCAAAAGATCCCCAGGTAATTCTAATGTGACCACAGTCAAAAGCTATTGTTTTAAAGGAACACTATTAGAAATGGCTACAGGAGGAGCCATTTGTAGCTTCAAGATCAAGAAATGGCTTCTGTTTCAGTCAGAGTGATTGCAGCTATGAATTGCTGCCAATGGAATCACTATCATGAGAAACAGAGGAGCCACTTATGAGCTTCCACTGCTGTCAAAGGAAGCTGCTGCCACTAAGCGTTCAGAAGATCCTTTCCGCAAATGCACCGAGGTTTCTTTTCCTCTTTTCCATTTTAGTGAATGACACATACAATGAGGGAAGACCACAGATCATGTGTCTTCTCCGATGGCAGTTGATCTTTAGATTCAGAAAATATCTGAAGGGTTAGTTGAAACATTAAAAAAGACTAAGCCACTCTCAGCTTCCCAAGGGAAGTGGTTAAGTTTGGAAAAAGTGAAGTAAATTTAGGGCAGACTAATTTAAACATTTAACACAATTCTTCAGTAAACTTATCTAAATAGCTTACTTATAGTTTATGATAAAATTATTCTCAAAGAAATGCTCAAATTCTCAAAGAATTTGTTATAGGATCCAGCTTTAAGAACAATAATAAACATGAAATATTCTGTTCTTCAATATCTAGGCCATGCTGTAATTTGCTCATTGACTTCATGTCTCCCCTTCCCTAACAGGTGGAGCAGAAAAGGATGTGTTATATGATGAGTGGAGTGGCAGTTATTAATACATTATAGTCTGGTTATATATTGCTGTGTAACAAACCACTCCGAAATTTAATGGCTTAAAACAGCAGTTTATTCTTATCTGTCACAATTCTGTGGGTTGACTGAGCTTATCTGGGTAGTTCTCACATAGTATCTCCTGGGTTTCAGTTAGCTGGAGCCGAAGTCTCTGAAGGCTCCACTGGGCTGGATGTTCAGAGGGCTCCCTCACATGCCGCAGACACTGCTGCCTGTCAGCTGGGAGCTCAACTGACAGAAATGCCAATACCTGACCTCTCCATGTGACTTGGTCTTCTCATGACATGGTGGCTGAGTTCTGAGACAGAGTGTCCTAAGAGCAAGTCTTCCAAGAGGCAGAAAATAGAAATTGCTGGCACTTTTTAGACCTGGCCTTGAAGCTCCCAGAATGTCACTTTCGACTCATTTTATCGGTCAAAGCAGTCAGAGCACCCACCCAGTTTCAAGGGTAGAAAAAATGGTTTTTATCTCTTGATAGAGGAGTGGCGAGGGCACATTTCAAGCAAGCAAATGGGATAGGAGACATTGTGACCATTTGAAGAAACATAATCTATCACAAACATTTCTATTTTTAAGTTTTTATTTCATTTGATAATTTGACCAGATAAATGCCACACGGTTATTGAAGTGCTCAATATAAATGGTAAAAATGATAAGTCATTAAGACGGCATATAAATTGTGATACTGTGAGTTACCTTCATTTTGTTATGAAATCAGAAACAATAACTCCGAGCTTCAAGAGTCATATTTTGGGATTAGTTTTTATATGTGGACCCCAAACAAATGATTTATTTATTTATTTGACTTACTTAGATATTAATTTATCTTTTCAATAACATCATTAGAGAGATTTTTATTTATTATTAGCCTTTAAATATTTGGCATTATGTATATTATGTACATATGTACATTATGATGACTAAATTATCTTATATGGAAAAGTGGGACATTTGGAATATTTAGTGGGAAATTCAATTCACTGCAATATATTATTTGTGAAGATAAAGTAGTAATTTTAAATTAATTTATTTTCATATCTTTAGAATCTTATAAAGTGATGGAATGGCCCCAGATATCTCTCTTCTTTTGGAAGAAACACACACACACACACATACACATATCATTAGAGGTATGTCTTCTTGGTATGTAAGAACAAATTTTGCTGGATTTATTACACCAGTAATTGCTCCATGTACTCAACTGGCTAGTACTCTGGTATTTTATAATTGATGGGAAACTATAAAATTCCCACATAACTTTGTGTTGTGATAAGACTGCAGAATGAAATACATGATTGTTCAGTGGACATTCATGCTTGACACATTTGTCAAAAGAAAAAATAACATAACTCAACTCTATGCTCTTTATTTCCCCACATGATCTTTATTTTGTTAATCTCTCTGACCAGCTGAAGAGTTTTGTTTTTTCGTTGGTTTTTGTTTTGTTTTGTTTTGTTTAGCATATGAGTGGATGGAAATATCATTTGGGCTATGAATATGTCAAAAATGATTGTGATTTTAAAAATGACAGTTTATGGGACAAAGGGTTATTCTCTGAAATAGTATTTGGAATAATCTCGGAATTGAGAGTATATAAGTCAATAATTTTTTTTGGCATATGGCAAAGACTGTCATTCTGAAAATAAACTGATTTGTAAGGTCTAGATGGACACTGTGGGAACAGGAAGCTCAATCACAAACACAATGAAAAGAGAAATACCTTGGCTTCACACCCTCTTTTACTCAACATATGTATCATTTCTTCTTTGAGTTTAAACAAGCTTCAAACTTTGGTTAAGCACTTTTGTTGCCATACCATGCATTGGATTTCCTGAGCTGGAGTATCCTTAGGAATACCTAAAAGCAAGACGCCATACAGATGCACAAATTCAAAGGTGTCTGTACTCCATCCTGTTTTCAGAGAGAAGAGAGAGGAAAAAATGTATTAACAATATGCAATATCTGAATAGCTAATAAGAAAAATAACCAAATTAAAGGCTTTGATTAAAATATCAATGAATTAGCAGAATGAACATTTCCCAGTCAATTTGATCTGGGATTAACAAGTTAGAAAAATATTTATTTTTTTCCTTATTTCTGACTTTTTGAGAAGAATATCAAAGTAAATGTTGTACCTTGCTGTATTCAAGAGTATGTGAATACACTAAAGATTTTAAATTATTAATAGTTTTAATAGCTTTACTCAGATATAGTTCACATTCTATGTAATTTATTTAAAATGTACAATTAAATGGTTTTTAGTATATTCACAAATTAATGCAACCATTAGTATTGTTAATTTTAGAATATTTTCATTAACTGCCTCCCCCAAAATCCATGCCTATTAGTAACCACTCCCCTTTCCTTAATCCTCACTGCCCTACCCCCATGTTCTGGGTTTTTTCATCCACAATTATTGTTTTAAATTCTTCTCTGGAGGCATTCACAATCATCTATAGTCCAAAGTTGCTAATTAAGATCAAGCAGAACGAAATTGATTACATAAAATTAAGTAATTGATAAGATAATGTTTTTATGACTTAAATGTTTTGTTTTTCAGATTCAAGGAAATTTTCTGTCATGAGCTATCTATAGTTTGCAATAATTTGGTAAAGTATGTTTTTGTGAACAAAGGTGGAAGCATCTGCTTTTTCTCCCTACTTAATTCCTCCAAAATTTAGAAAATATTTGAGAGTCTTCTTATTTTTATTTATGTAAGTTCTGTAAAAATCTCATCTCTTTTTATAAGCGGGATACAATTGGAAACATTGTTTATATTGCCAAGGTTTGGAATGAAATATCATATTTAAGAATGTGCATAAAATGCCTGGCTTTAAGAATTTTCAGCTTTACATTGAGTGAGTAAAAACTGTCACTTCCTGGCAAGCCCAACAACCTTAAGACTGAGTAAAGTCTGAAGCCTGCCTTAGTTTGGCTTTCTAGCTTCTACAGGTTCTAAATCTGAGATTCTCTATATGATCAATGTGGAGAGAAAAAATAATGCTTTGAAAGAAAGCAAAAATACACCTGTTATTAGATTGTAACCCTGTGCATTGTTTTCAAGTCCTTGTTATTTGCCTGTAGACTGTACTAGATCCTGAATTCTCCTAATTTCCTCAAGTATTTGGCTATGACAAAATCCTGATAAAGTCCCCATGTCCTTTTCCCCTAATCAAAACAAGGGATGCTCTGGGGACAATCAGAGGATTTCCCCTTTTTGACTCTAACCAACTAGGGGAATTAGATATCAGAACTGAGGACAAACTAGACACACAGGATACTGTGGTCAGCAGTTAGATCCTATTGCTTAGGGACTTGCCCTTTGTCTCAAAGCAGTTGATACTGTCTCTTTCTTTGTAAAAGTCGAGAGAAGATATTTGTGGGGCCACCTTTCATTGTTTATGTTCTTCACTCTGTTGAGGCTGTCTTCAAGTCACATCACACTAAACACCTCTATGCCAGCTGCCTAGCAAATTATAAGGTTCCCTTTCTATCCTCACCTCACCTAACCATCACTCAGTATAACTTGCTTAACCCTGCCACTTTACTTACCTTTCCTGATGCCAGGTCTGTCTGACAAGCAGAAATGCATGTTCTTACTAGGGCAAGCCTTTTAGCCAAAGGTGAGATAGCCAGTATTTATACAGACAGGAGATATGCCTTTGGGGTCACTCACAACCTTGATATCTGTGTAAAATTTGTCCATGATACAACACTGGAAAATCATTGCACATCTCCACAGGCCACTTCCCATTACCAAAAGGTCCCTTTGAGGTATGACAGTAAGATTTTATTCAGCTCCCCACCTCTCAAGAATACCAGTATGTACTAGTTATGGTTTGTAATGTTCCCCATTGGGTTGAAGCCTTCCCTTGCTAACATGCCACAGCCATGGTAGTATTATGGCTCTATTGGAAAGGTTTACCAATGTGGGGAGTCTTTCCACAGCTTCATTTTGATCAAGGAACTCATTTTATATGGCAAATTAATTTGGCCTATTCATCAACATTTCCATTGTGCTTATCACCCCCAGTCCTCTGGGCCAGTGCAATGGACTAACAAAATAATAAAGGCCCAATTGGCAAAGGTCTGTGTGGCAATTAGCCTGCTATGCCCCATGGCCTTTCTTTAGTCCTATTTAACCATGGAATTCTTTCAATGCTCCTTCCCTAGAGTTCTGAGTTTATCCAGATGGCTGTGGTAGCCAACAAATCTATGGTAGTCCCTAATCTTTACTTGTCTACTTTCAGCTAGGATCCCTTGCTGGCTGGCAGTCTTTGCTTTTGCTTGTTCCATTGTCTCCCATCCACCTCCTGGAAAGGGACTGCTTAGAAACCTGCCCAGTCCATATGTCCTTCTCCCAAAGAGGGGGAATAATACTTGAGTCATCCTCATCAGAAGATTTGGTTTTTACCCAAATTCTCATCTATTTAGTTAGTCTCACCAACATTACCCACACTGCTCTCTAAGAGCTACTTAAGAATCTTGGAGCACAATCCAACACCAGCTATCCCCCATCAGATAATAGTTGGGGACAGTCTCAAGGATACAATTTACTTGCAGGGATTAACCCTAGTGAAGGAGCTATATTAGGAAGGTTTCTGAGGTCCTAGTTTGGATTAAGTTCTGTTTGGAATGGATATATGGTCAGAAACCTTTCCTGCAGTGTTAATAGAGTTGCTCGTTTCAGTGCCCAAATCATCAGGGCACAACAGAGGTCCCTAGACTCCTTTGCTTGTGTAGTCCTAGACAACCCACCTCACTGCACAAAACGGTGTTTATGCTGACACTAACACTTGCTGTTATACCTGTTAAATACTTCCAGTCAGGTTGGAAACGTCTGAAATCCTAAAGCTGGCCAAATCTCTGGAAGGGATGTCTTCAGAAAGCCTCTTGATTGGATTTACTGGGTTAAATTTCTAATTTTTGGATACTTTCAGTTGGTTTTCCTCAGTATAGTAATCCTTCTGCATTCTGCCCTACAAGTCTTAATGATCCTCCTCATATTTGGACTAAGCATTTGGTTCCTTTTTAAAATTATTCTAGCCTGTTTTTAACAGATGTCTGCAAGAGACCTCCACTCCCCCACCAAGATCATTATGACCCAAACTTGAAACTTTCAACTCTTGCCAGCTGGAAGCTGGGACAAACTTAACCTGAGAGACTGATTCAAATTTAACAGGTTCTCCAGTGCCTTTTATAAGTAAATGGCTCTAGTTGCTCACTTGGCCATGGCCCTGCCACTAGGATCCCTGTGTGGGACTAGGTAGACCCAGAACAAGTTGCTGGTGCGGTGGTGGAATGCAATGTTGTCTGCATGCAAGTTTGAGTCAATTCTTCAAGATGAATCCTGAGAGGCTAACTGTACCTGAATTTTAAATAGAGCCAAGTGGCCATTTGCTCACCTGAACCAGTCAGTCAAATCTCAACTCTATCAGCCAAACAGAACTAAGCAAATTTCAAGTTTCAATCCTTTATTTGCATAAACAGACTTGATTGGGAACCTGGATGGGAACTTTTGCTATAAAACCTGAATTTCCCCTTGTTCTCTGGAATGAATAATGTTTAGGTTGCTAACTCTTTATACCTTTTTTTCCTAAAACCGGTCAAAGCAACTCCTTCTAAAACATAATCTTGATAACAGAGAACTCTTACAGCAAATTGCTAAACAATTTCATTCCCCTAGACATGGTGTCTATACCCCTTATCAACAGAAAGTAGCTAGAAGGATTGTTGCACCATTTCCCTCAAGATTGAGGAACGGACATAAAAAAGGGGAGATTTGCAACTGCACCAGACCAATCAGTTGCTACGTACCCCTCCCCCGACCTCCTAGGTTGAAGGTCACCTAACCTGACCTTCTTCAGCACATGCAGATGGACCAAGCATACAACCACAGGTGGAACCTAAGTTCTTGGGTCCTGGAGCAGGGACTGAATTAAGAAGCGAACACCTGATCGAAATCCAATCAGATCAAGCCCTGGCATTACCCCATGTCATGGTCCAGTCAGAGCATGTCTCTTGGCATCACCCCATTGAAAGATCCAATCAGATCATGCCTCATTACCATATGCTTATAAAATCTGACCCAGCCCCCAGCTCTGGGAGATGGACTTGGGCGTTTCCTCCTTTTTCCAGTTTTCTTGTAATATAGCTTTTCTTTTCTTAAAGACCGCTGCCTTAGGCTGGGCACAGTGGCTCATGCCTGTAATCCTAGCACTCTGGGAGGCCGAGGTGGTCGGATCGTTCAAGGTCAGGAGTTCAAAACCATCCTGAGCAAGAGTGAGACCTGTCTTTACTATAAATAGAAAGAAATTAATTGGCCAACTAATATATATATAAATTAGCCAGGCTTGGTGGCACATGCCTGTAGTCCCAGCTACTTGGGAGGCTGAGGCAGAAGGATTGCTTGAGCCCAGGAGTTTGAGGTTGCTGTGAGGTAGGCTGATGCCACGGCACTCTAGCCCCAGCAATGGAGTGAGACTCTTGTCGCAAAAAAAAAAAAAAGACCACTGCTTTAGTATTGGCTTCTGTGTGTATCAGGCAGCGAGCCCATTGATTTCTTGGTAACAGTAATGCTGTAATTAAAGCTTATTGGCACTTTGTGCCAGAAGCAATAACTGTCCAATTGTCTCTTTATATTGGCAGCTGGGACCTTCGAGCATCCTCTGGAAAGCATTTTTTTTTTTTAATCTCTTTGGTTTTCTAAGTCTCAGTGCCTCAACCTTTATCTCTTAGAATTCTAGGGGAAAAAAGATTCTTGCTACATTGTAATATAATGTAGTTTAATCCCCTTCTTTGGCAAGTTCATTGTATCCAGGCCTAGTATAAGAAATTCAAACTGTGGTTAGCTTTTAAAATATGAATTCTCCTAATTTCAATATATGTAAGATTATATTTATAAAAATGCAATTATAATCATGTCACATTCTGTGTATACATGCACATACACACATATACAAACGTGTATGTGTGCATTTTGTGTAGCTAAATGTTATGGACAATGATCTTATTCATTTTACTGGATAGTATAGTGTTCTGTTGTATTAATATATGAAACATTAATTCATAAATATTTAAGTTGTTTCCATTTTGTTATTGCAATGTTGCTATAATTAACATCTTTTATATACACATATATTAAAGATGTATATGTGTGTGCATGTATCTTTAAACACCAATGTAAGTATTTCTATTTGTTAAATAAATACCTAGAGGTGGACCTTGAGCCAATAACTATAGATATTTTAAATTTCAACATTTTTGGTTAAACTGTGTCTCACTTAACTCTGCTAGCAGTTCCAAAGTCCTAGGGCGGAGGCCATAGCTGACACTGCCTTTTGCTTTGTGATAGTTATCACAGACACTGCATGAGTTGATTTAAATCTATATTTTTCGAGTAGTAGTATATTGTTTAAAAATCATGGTGACTGGAATAATAGTTTTGGTTTAGTGATTTGGGACATCCAAAAAAACAAACAAAACAAAACAAAACAAAAAACCCAAACACATTGTATTGGAATAGTTTCCAATGTGTCTATGTCTTCTAAGACTACAGAGATGTCATTCTCATTGGGAAGTATTTGATAGATGATAAAATCTAAATGGTGATTTGGGGCATGCTGGTAACAATAGTAAATTGAGATTTAGAGACCATGAGATTTTAGCCCTATTCCCACTTATTGAAACTATTTTTATTGTATTTTCTGTGACTGTATATACTTATACAAAACTTACTATTAATTCCATTTTTTTCTATTTTCAAGTAACTCTCTAAACATGCAAATAATGGCAGAAAATCATCTTGACACAGATATCTGTGCTTTTGCACTGCAGCATACTCAACAAGCTGACTGCTGAATTATTTCATGATAAGATAATTTTCCTTCAAGTCTTAATACCATCGAGGTCACGTGGTCTGGTGATATTCATGAGGGAACTGTCACTTTCAGGCTTCTAATATCAGTCACTCTTCTATCTATATTTGGTTTATGGATTCAGGAAAGTGTGATAGCAGTTATTAGCTGCTCTCAGAAAATCCTCTTGCAAGATAGATTTATTTCCTGATTAATGATGGAAATGATCCAGTATTAATTTCAGTTTTTGATATCAACAATTTTATGTTAACATCATTCTTGCTATGTTCACCTTTCAAATTACTATGATCATTCTAATGATTAAAAAGCTGTTATTTGATTTAGATTCACTCTGTAATTACCAGCCATAGCATTTCTGACATTTCTAACTAAATTTGGGCATATGAAGTTGTACCTTGACTAACAAGAAATTTTCTATAGAAGCTTTTCCCCCTGAATTCAGGTAAATTTAAAGCATAGAAAATGAGGGAAATAGTATTGTCATAAATTCTATCTAAATATGATTCTTGATAGGTGTTGTAGAATTTGTTTTATTGCTCTTTACTTTGAATTAGGATACCTTATGCAATCTTTTGCTTGGCAGATATTTCCCAGCATTTATAACAACACCAAATTGTTTTGTCTATTACTTGATTTTTTAATTTGCATTCTTAGACTATTTGACCTTTATATTTCATGGTATTCACTATGATTAATGAAAATTAGAGTTTTAATTGCAGCATAATAAAAGTGCTCTCAGTTACTGGCCACAAAATGTAATAATTACCTTAAATCTTCTCACTTTTGGATGTGTTTTGATAAAGTAAATCAATGAAGGCAGTAAGCAATTTGCCACTAAGTGCCAAAAATATTATTGAATTTATTCATTTGACATTTTTGTCTATTTATCTATCTTTATTTTCTCCAGCTTTATTGAGCTTTAACTGACAAATAAAATTATATATATTAATATTTAAGGTGTATAATATAATTTGATACACATATACATTGAGAAATGATTACTAAAATCAAGTTAATTAACATAGCTATAACCTCACATAGTTACACTTTTTTTGTATGTTGAAGACACTTAAGATCTACTGTCTCAGCAAATTTCAAGTATACAATACAATACTTTTATTTTTAATTTTTTTTTTTTTTAGACAGGGTCTCTCTCTGTTGCCCAGGCTAGAGTGCAGTGGCATCATCATAGTTCTCTGCAACCTTGAACTCCGGGGCTCAAGCAATCCTCTTGCCTCAGCCCCCTAGGTAGCTGGAACTACAGGGACATGCCACCACACCTGACTAATTGTTCTACTTTTCTCGTAGAGAAGTCTTAGTTAGGCTGGTCTTAAACTCCTGGCCTCAAGCCATCCTCCTGCCTCGACCTCCCAAAGTGCTGATATTATAGGCATGAGCCACCATTCCTGCCCATAGTACAGTATTTTTAACTATAGTCACCACAGTACATTAGATCCCCAGAACTTATTCAGCTTATAACTGAAAGTTTTTACTCTTTGACCAACTTACTGCATCCAGCCCCTGCTCCTGGCAGCCACTATTTTACTATTTTACTTTCTATGAGTATGACTGTTTTAGATTCCACATATAAGTGAGACCATACAGTATTTGTCTTTCTGTATTTGGCTTATTTCATTTAACATAATGTCTGTCAGGTTCATCTTATCACAAATAACACCGTTTTTTTGTTTGTTTGTTTTTAGTGGCCAGATCATATTCCATTGCACACACACATACACCCCATTTCCTCTATCTATTCATCTTTTGCTCCATTTGGTCCATCAATGGACACATAGGCTATTTCCATATCTTGGCTATTGTGAATAATGCTACAATAAACATGAGGAGCAGATATCTCTTTGACATACTGACTTTGTTTCTTTTCAATACACAGAAGTTGGATAGCTAAACCAAATGGTAGTCCTATTTTTACTTTTTTGAGGAATTTCCATACTATTTTCCACCATGTCTGAACCAATGTACATTTCCATCAATAGGGCACAAGGATTACCTTTTCTTCATATCCTTGCAAATATTTGTTATCGCCTGTCTTTTTGCTAATAGCCATCCTAACTGGTGACATCTCACTGGGGTTTTGATTTGCATTCCTTGATGATTAGTGATGTTTGCAAATTTTCATATGCCTGTTGGCCATTTGTATGCCTTCTTTGAAAAAATGTATATTCAAGTCCTTTGCTCAATGTAAAATTGAATCATTTGTTTTTTTCTATTAAGCTGTAAGAAGTTTTGTGTGTGTGTGTGTGTATTTTGGATATTAACCCCTAATTAGATATCTGGTTTGCAAATATTTTCACCCATTCTATGTTGCCTTTTCATTTCATTGATTATTTCCTTTGCTGTACAGAAGATTTTTAGTTTGATGCACTCCTACTTATTTATTTTTGCTTTTTTTGTCTGTGCTTTTGGGGTGCCTGAAGCCCAGTAGTACTGTGACTCGTGAAGACTCCAGTTAGCTCCCTATGTCAGTCATACAGCCTGCTGCAGTGGAGAGTTCCTCTGGCAGCTCAATGTCCGCAGGGGAAATGTGGAGTTCCAGGATTCTTTCTTCTGTCCCTTCACTATGTGTGGGTGCTTTCCATGTGTACCATTGATCCAACTGAAGAGGTCACCTCTCTTCCCTCTCCTTCACTTTGGGAGCCTCCTATAGCCTCTCTGTTGATTCCTGATGCTCTCTCTTAGACAATCTATCTGAAGGTGAATATACATTCACCACTTTCAATCCTCTTTGTAAGAGCTGAGTGTGCAGGCTGCTTCTAACCTGCCATCTTGGCATAATTGGCTAATTTCAAATGATTTAGTTTTGAGTTCACCAATTCTTTCTTATGCATGATTGAGTTTGCTATAGAGGCTGTTTCTTGAATTTTTCAGTTCTGTCATTGTATTCTTCACCTCTAGAATTTGTTTGGTTCCTTTTTGTGGTTTTTATTTCTTTATTAAACTTCTAATTTTGTTCTGACATGGTTTAGTGATTTTGTTTAGTTGTCTGTCTGCATTCTCTTGCATCTCATTGAGTTTCTTTAAGATGATTATTTTGAATTGTTTGTTAGGTAATTCATGATCTCCATTTCTTTGAGGTTGGTTATTGGAGCTTTATTAATTTTCTTGGCTGTTGTCATGTTTTCATGATTCTTTGTGATCCATGTAGCCTTGTGTTGGTATCTGTCTTAGTCTCTATGAGCTGCTATAACAAAATATCATGACCGGGTAGCTTATGAACAACAGAAATTTATTTATCACAGTTCTGGAGGCTGAGAAGTTCAATATCAAACTGCCAGCAGATTTGGTTTCTGGTGATGGCTCATTGTTCATTATAGACATCATCTCCTTACTTTGTCCTAACATGGTGGAAATGGCAAACAAGCTCCCTCAGGCTTCTTTTATAAGGGCACTAATCCCATTCATGATGACTGCTCAAAACCCCCACATCTTTATACTATCACTTTGAGGGTTAGGTTTCAACATACATATTTTAGGGGAATACAAACATTTAGACTATAGAAGTGTCTATTTATTTGAAGGAACAAACATCTCTTGCAGTTTTTACAGACTGGTTTTTACAGGTAAAGCCCTTCTCCTGTTGAGTCTCCAGGCTGGACTCTCAGCCAAGTGGAGTTAGAACCTGGGCATATGGCTGCTGCTATATCTGCAGTGGCATCTGTTGTTGCTATACCTGTTACCAGGGGTTCCAGCAGGTGTTGATAGTATCTGGTTGATAGTACCTGGATAGATTGGACTGCTTCCAGGACATTGATCAATAGGACTGGCTCTTGGACAAGGGTCTGCTTCAGTGTCTACAGTTGAATCTATGGATGGTGAGCCTATTACCAGATGCATGGACAGATGTGTCTTCTGCCAGGTCTTTTCTGCTGGATCAATGCATGACTCCCTGGACCAGGAAGGACTGGCAACAGACCACTACTGAGAAGAGCTGGAACAAAATTGCAGAGCTGCAGTGCCACAGCTAGCACAGGTCTGCAGGTTTGCTTCAGGGAGCATGTATGGGTATGCCTTCTGCTGAGTTCCTGGATTGGCAGGATCATTCCTGGAACACTGCTGAGGAGGGCTGGAGCTGGGTTAGATGGTCATTTTAAGATCCTTAGTGAGATCTTGGCAGGACTGCCTATAAGAGCATGGGTAGGCATGTCTCCTGGCAAGTCTTTGGGCAGGCAGGTCTGCTCCTAGACCACAGCTAAGAGGGACTAGAGACAAGTCACAAGGCCATTTCAGGATCCGCTCTGGGATGGCCTATCTCTAGAGGCATGGATGTGTGTGTCCTCTGGTGGTTCCCTATGCAGCAGGACTGCTCCCAGACCATGGCTGAGAGGGGACTAGAGCCAGTTCATGAGCCACTTCAAGGTCTATAGCCTGAACTGAGGTAGTAGGCCTGTTGCCTAGGGCACAAGTGAATGCGACTCCTTTCAGGTCCCTTGGAAGATGGTGTTGGTGGCAGTACCAAGGTCAGCTGAGGCTGTATGTAGGTCCACAAAGAGATGGAGCTGTTTCCAGATCTGTAGCCAGGCCCACAGTTTGTGAGCCTGACACCTGGGCATGGGCCTATACTTTTAAAATTGCCTTCGTTAGTCTTGAGCTCCCCCTGGGTTTTACAACCTCCTACCAGAGCCCAATGCTCCCACAAAGGTGCTTTTGTTTTTGGATGGCTGCCAAATTATTATTGCTATGGGGACATACAAGTGGGAGATCATCTATTCTGCCAACTTCCTAACATCACTCCTCTGGTTATTTAATTGTAATTTTTCTATTATTTATTAAATAATATTTTATAGGGTTAAACTAAAAAGCATCATAGAAGGTTTTATATTTCCTTTTGCTTAGAGAAATTCTGTAACTTTGAATGGCTAATATTTGTGAACAATCTTCAAGTATATCTTTAATTACTATATTTCATGTGATTTATATTCTATGAGCAGTTATATTTTTGTAATACCATAAAATCTTCTCTAATAAAGCATATATTCTTTATTAGTCATTTTGTTAAATCCAATTCATGTTAAAAATACCCAGGGTTTTTTTTTTGTTCCCAATGTCTGAAGATTACAAATAATAGAACTTCTTATTAATACCTTTGTGTCATTTGTACTTTACCAATGTTTTAATATTGGGTTATTTCTTTTGAATTTTCATGTTATGCTTTTAATTTTTCAAGTATATCATCTACAGTGAATTTTCATTATGGGAAGATCAGTGTTAACTTTAATAGTTAGTCTGCATATCAGATTATCATTGAATTGAGAATTTGAAGTTTGCTTAATCAAGTTCTTTTAAAATCATCTTGATCCTCATGATTAGATGTCCTTAAAGAAGTAAAGAATTAGATAAGAAATTGCAACAACATTGACATTTAAGAGTATAAGTTATATTTTGGGAAGTTTGTTCTCTAATGGTATTTCTGTATAGTAGCAAATGGGTGTGTCATCAATGTTTATCCTTGGTTTCACTCAGTGGGATCAGTGCCACTGGTTGATAACCCCTGAAATGTTCTCTGAATATTACTGAGAGAAATAATTTCTTGGGTTGGAAAGTAGTGCCCACACTCGACCAAAAAATTTTATTTTTTATACAAATCTGTTATATTAAAGATAATCTTCCATTCAAGAGCATTAAAGGAAAGGTCAAATTTATACTCTGCTTTATTTTAATATACTTTTAATCCCCATATAGATTTAAAAAGAAAGTAAAAATAGCAATTTAGATGACACCAGAGAGGACAATTTAGAAAAAAAATGCTTATTTAGTAAAGATATCACTGAATATTCAGAATCCTCTTTAGAGTTGAATGATTTCTAAAGTTCAAATCCAGAAGACAATATTCGTCCTTTCATATTATACTCAGTTTATTGACTTAAAAGAATGGAATTGGAAATGATTGCAAAAGGTTCATAAACTTTAATAAATGACAAAGTGGGTTAGCACTTAGTGTTAGAAGCAATTCTGAGAATCAGTTTCTAGGTTCTTATAAAACTGCTGCTTTGACTTCTTAACTATCCTTCACAAAATCCTTCTTTCCTTGTTTAACACAATGTTCTGACTCTTCTTTTGATTTTGCTTTTTAGCCATTATCATCCATCATCAGAAAATATGTTTAACTTTCAATTCCTCATAATGCCATGTAAGGTTAACTTTATAAATATTAACAATTGTTATAAACTTAAATATCTTCTTTTCTTCCTTTAATCTAAGTGATGTCCTAATATTTTGTGATGCTAATCATTGCTTTTACTTTGTGGGATCTTGAAATCAATATAGGAAAGTCAATGTAATAATTTTAAA
Organism: Cheirogaleus medius; assembly: GCA_008086735.1. Taxonomy (NCBI): domain Eukaryota; kingdom Metazoa; phylum Chordata; class Mammalia; order Primates; family Cheirogaleidae; genus Cheirogaleus; species Cheirogaleus medius. The sequence continues at coordinate 27,831,673 of VBSM01003176.1, forward strand.
TGCTAAATATTTCACCCTTCTCTTTTTCTGTCGTTATAAGATATGTATAAAATGGGTAATAAATAGCCATAGCCCACTATGTAATGTTTATGGAAACAAAATAATATGTTACATATATTTTTATATAATCTCCAAAGTATACTCTGATTTACCGATTTTAATATTGCTATTTTCAACAATTGCTAAAACAATTGTTGACAACAATATGTCATAGGTTTTTATTCATTTCATACGTATCTCTTTCCTTCCACTAAAATTTTCACTTGATCCATACTTCTCGTTTTTTCACTTTAGCATATACTCTACATAGAAAGCATTCCTTTTACTTTATATATTATAAATTAAGTTTTCTTATTAATTGTCACATGAACTTTTACAGAAAATGTACCACGATTGACTTCTCTGATGATTCTTTCCTCTGTTCAGCCTCTTCTCAGAATTCACATGCTCAATTTATACTGTGTTAATTTTCAGCAGCGGGTAATGTTGCTTCATACATTTTCTTCTGTAGATCTATACGGGTGGCTTCCATCTCCCTGACTAGATTGTAAATTTTAAATTGAAGAGTCACATCTTTATATTAGCTTCTTTATTTCCTTTCTCCTATCTTTCCTGTTACTTATTTTGGTACACAAAGATGGTTGACTTTTGATCTTCTGAAATTTAACAAGGAATTTCTCATTGCAGATCACTGTAGTTTATTATTTTGACAGAATATGAAAGTCATTTCCAGATTTGGAGTGATAAATGGCTTAGAGTGGAAAGTAAACATAAAGATGAACTAACGTGGATGTAATAATTATCAACAGATAAGTATAAATTCTGTAATACTGTTTTCCTGATATTCAATTCTACAAAATACTGCCAATTATTGTTTTTTGAAAGGAATATAAACCTGCACAAAAGCAAAGCTGTTTTTCTTGATTTCAAACATATGTTGCTATTTATATTATTTATATTTAGTGTCATTAGTTATATGACTGAAGAAATTAAAAAGGCAGCTTGCAGTGCACACAAGCAAGACAAGAGCACACAAGACCTCAATCATACATCTTTGTTTTAGTCTCAGGCATTTACTCTGGGTGAGGACATGAAACAATGCCTGGCCCAATTTGCAGGTGTGGCAGAACCAAGTGTCCCTTCTCTTTAATTTGCTCAGTTTTATCAGGCTCTCACCAGCCTCAGAAAATTTGCCCACTCACTTAAAAAAAATTATGATTGTAATCAGGCATGTTTTAAATATTTATTTTTATTAGATTTTGTAACACTGATTTTCTCTTAAAGATAGTAGTGAATATCATTACAAACTGTTAAGTAAATTATAGTCTATTAAACAGATGTAGTTACAATGGCTCAGGTTTGACATAAATATTTAGTGATATCACTACCTTAATGTAAGAAAATAATGAATAGCAACTTTAAAATTTTACCTAACCAATCTAATGACATAGCTACACTAAGTTTATTATATATTTATTAAATGTTGTTAATTCATTTAATTAAATAATTAATAGCACAAGTTATACATAGGATCATCTATTTGCTTGTGTGTGCTTGAAAATATTAATATTTAGGATTGATTGTTGATGTTCCTAAGGTCTGCATTAAATTGAACCATGTTAATCCCCTAAATAATAGCATAGAATGTATTGAAAATAATTAAAAACCAAATTTAGAATAAATAAAATTAGTTTTCTATATTCATTGTTTGTTATCTGATACATTAAACATATTTAAAAGAAATACAGCTTGATTTTTATATAATTAAAATGAAATAATCTTCATTAATATTATTTAAATATGTTATACTCTACAGTAAACATTTTTTTACCTGGTTCATTTATAACAAATGATCAAAACAGATGTATACTATTTGTATCTTTATATATATATTTTCACATAGAGAGTATAACAAAAAGAGTAGAAGTGAGATAAGATATATTAAAATTACATTTGTCTTAATTTTAAATATGTTTGATAGAGTTTATAAAATACATTAATTTTAAAATTATTAATAGATTTTCAAAAATGAGCACAGAAATTACATATGTCTCCCCTCAAAATATATAAATATATTTGCTTTAAAAGACAGTTTATGAAAAATTAACCATAATATACAACATTTCAGATTTACATTGTGTCACAGAATATCAAAAGAAGAGAATTTTTGAATAGTTATACCTATTGAAGAATACTTAATGTTAAAATTACAAATGGCACCTAGGCTGATACTTACAGATCTAAATTTTCAAGGAAATGAAATGATTAGATTTCCTAGTAATTATGGTAGGCAAAGGTAAGTGTGAGGTTGTAGAGCTAGACAAACTTTCATAGCAACAATTAAATAATTTTTCTTAGTCTTCATGCCCAGTGCTAATGATGATAACTTTATTCCAGATAATATATAGTTGTTATTACATTTGAAATAAGTATTTTAAAATATTATACTCTTAATGCACTATTAAAATAACTTATTTTCCATATAAGGCTCAGGAAATAGGGGTGCACTTGTTAAAATATATTTAGAATATTTACATAGTAAAATATCCCTAGGGAACCAAATAAATCTTTTGAAGAGATAAGGCAAGATATTTTCTCTGTTGTCTAAAATACTCATAAAAAATGTCATCAGGGTTGACTGAGCCCATACTCCAGTAATCCTTCTTCCTTTCTTTACCTCTTTCCTTGTTGATGAAGCATTCATTCAAGGAGATGTTGTGTCTTACCATGTTTGTTCATCCTTGGTCCTGAATCTAGTAGAAGGAAAAGTTGTCCTCAATGTGCTAGGTAGATAGCAAGGGACCTTCAACTCTCCTAGGGACAAAAGTGGGTGCCTCACCATGGTGCTGCCTGGAGCAATTGTCCCACCTGGGGAAGAAGGACAAAGATGTCCCCTGACCCCCAGTCTTGGTGCTGCCCCACCTTAATCCTGACCTGGAGCGGCTGGCACACCTGGGGACAAAAGGATCCCTGCTAATGCAGAGAATTCCCCAGCTCTTAGGCCAGGCAGCCCAGGCAATTTAGGATCTGGAAAGTGACCTAGAATAACCTAAGGCTAATTGTCCTGTTGTTAATTGTCCACCAACATGGTTCAGTGGTGAAGTCTGAACCACCAGGAGAGGAGGGCTCAATCCAGACCCCAGGCCATTACCAGAGCCCTTTGTTACAACAAGGGGGCCCACTCATCTGTGGAGAATGTATCTTGCTCTTGCTCTGTGAGCCTATGTCTTGCTCTTGCTCTGTAAACCTATCTTGTCCTTCCTCAAAGAACTCTGTTTCATACTTGCCTTACTTTTGGTGTGTCTGATCATTATTCGGCCAGGAGCACAGCAAGAATCAAGAGCAGACAACTACCACCTGACAAATGTATTCAAATAAATGCTAAATTCATCTTATTTGCAGGTGAGGTGAGAATGGCCTTTGAAATTAAGGCTAATATAAAATAAAGATGGCTTTCCTGAAGTGACTTCTTCATTTGCACCATTCAATTCTTGACTTGCAAAAACTTCAGAAGTGGCACCAATAATGGGACTCCAGGAAATTCTTCAAATTCTCCATTTGAAATTCTTTTTTCTCATGAAATGTTGACTGCCTTTTGATCATTTAGAAGTGTATCTTCAGACGTTGTAATAGATATTAATTGTTGGTTTATACTGGGTTTTTGAACAATATAAAAAACAGGGTTCTCAGTAAGTTGACCAATTGGATCTGAAATTTTGTGGAATTCAACTTTGAGCACCAGCCATCTGTTTTAGTATATCATCCTCTGTATACCAGTGTTAAATCACTGTGCTAAATAATTAAAATTAGAACTGCTGATATTAAAAATATAAAACCACAAATTGGAACTAACAAAATTACAATTCACTAAGTATAAAGATAAACAGTTAGTGACATCAGTCTTCCATAGTTTTATAATCTTGGTAAAAATACTTCAGAACTCTCCCTTAAACCTCATGATTAATGAAAAAGGATTATCATTAGATAATATTGTGAAAGGATTAACTTCTTCACTGATGTGCAGAAGAAATGAAAACCATTGTTTCTGTTTTTGTATTCTATACTCAGACAAACAATAAATGTTTGTTTTACATTTTTAAGAAAATCCACAGAAATGAAGTATTTTATTAAATCCAGTAATAACCATTGTTTAAACATAAAGGAATCAGTAATTGGTTATTCCTATTTCTTTTTGGTACTTAAAATATGAATACAAATTTATTTGCATCATTGAACAACATATCAAGAGTTTCTTAGAGAAATCAAGAAATAACTAATACAAATATTTAAGCTCTATTTGGTTTTGGAGTTTGTAACACTTTGGGACAAGACATGTGAGGGCCAGAAGAGAGAATACAGTAAAAATAAATTGTGACTAGAAAGGGAATATTACACACGTGTGTGTGTGTGTGTGAGAGAGAGAGAGAGAGAGAGAGAGGAAGATCTCAACTTTGCCTATTTTATCATTGCTCAATATGTGTCTCACATACTCTATACCCACTTCCCATCATAATTTCTTTCTTTTGAGTTCTCACATATTTCTGGCTTTTAAACTCTTTTTTTCCTGACCTAAAATTTCCTGATTCTTCATAAGTCTTACCATCTGCCTTCTTAGCCTTTATGTTTAGGAAACACTTTTGCTAAGAAAAGTCACAGGACTGTATGGATTAATGACCCCACAAATTTATCATCTGCAACCTAAACTGGGACTGCAATACTGTTTGGGGTATTTCTGACTCAACTTCTGCTCCTGTTCTTCTCAGCCTGCTTTGAAACTTTCAGTAAGCTCTTAAAGCCTCTCTTTTATTTAATATTGTACAATGTGGCTATTTCAGATGTCACATAAGAGTCAGTAGGAAAGTGTGTTATTTTCCTCCTTCCAATTCATTATCTGTATTGCCAATATTGATGTAATAATGCTATTTCTAAGATGCAAATCACCTTATTCACGTGCTTAAAATTTTCATTGTCTCTTAATATTCATCATGATAAAACCTAATTCTCAAAAGTCTGATCTTTGAGACCTCTGAATGACCTCGGAGTCACTCACTCAACAAATACAGTTGAGCATCTACTATGCCTAGGCACACTATTCCTTGTGCTTGAGATGTATCAGTAAACAAAACAGGAAAAGATCCTTGTCCTCATGGAGATTACAATCTAGTGGTGGCAGAGAAAATAAATAAGTTTAACATGTAAGTAAATTATCCACTATATTAGAAGATGATAGGTGCTACCGAATGAAAAAAAAATGGATCAGGAGTTCTGGGAGTGATTGAAGCAGGTTGTGTATAATAGAATGGTCAGGGTCAGTCTTAGTGAGATTTCTGTGCATGTTTACAACTACATACACCCCAAATTCCCCTCATACCATTCCTCTTCCACATAGGCTTTCTTCTGCCACTTGTCATGCTGTGGTTTTACACAGAATGTACAGTTTCTATGGAAACCCTTTCTTTGCCCACCACATTTCCACTTTTGATTCTATACTTTGCTGTGGCATTATTCCCCCTGAACACCCTTAATACCCCTTTACTCCAAAACAAGGTTGCTTTTTTGCAATTACTTATTTACTTTTATATTAGTTTTTACTAGGTTATGCTAGCAAACAAAAGCACTTTAAATTTCAGTGGTTTATTTCTCATTTATTATATTTGGACTATGGTAACTACAGGGAAACTGTGTTTCTGCTCCATGTGTTTTTTGCTTGTTTTGTTTTTTGTTTTGTTTTTTTTTTTCATCAGGGA